>OX419585.1:14210672-14309624 GCA_948473455.1 Teleiodes luculella | reverse complement strand
GAATAGAATCACACTAATCACACCGTTACATGTGTGTGTGTATGTTTGTTACTTCCTCGCGCCTAAACAGCTGGAGCGATTTTAGTAAGATTTGGTATGGAGTTAGCGACACCCTGGATTATCATATAAGCCACTTTTTGGCCGTGGGAAAATACCTCATACCCTGTTAACGCGGGCAGAGCCGCGGGGCGAAAAGCTAGTGGCACAATAAATCAATTCCGAAATCAGCAAACACAAAAAAAAAAAATGGCCGCCATTATAATATGTATGTATAGCGTTGGTTAGTTTCTTTTATAATGGGGGATTTGTCGAAAAAATTTATTACTAGCCGGACACACTGCATATATTTTTGTGTTTATAATATTATGTATATTATCCCCAACGATTTGTTGAACCTGAGAGACCAAGTTTAATATTTTGATTATTTTATGTTCAAAAAACACTTCCAAATTACTGCGTGGAAAAAAAGTATCGCTTCAATAGTACTGTGACATCGGTTATCCATCTCTTTTACTTGTGAGTCTCGCCACAAGTACGTTCTAAATTTGAATCTATTTCGAGATATTGATTTTCATGATTTGAGTCAGTGGGATTGTAAAGGTTTCCTGGACCAGGCTAAATCTGGCCAGGATAGCTCGTGTTTAGGCGTAGGAAGTAATTAGCCGATGTTTCTTGATAACTGTTGTGAGTTCAAATAAACTGTTAAAAGATCAATTGTGTTGTGATTGAATAGGAGCTGCTCATCCAGCGTTACAGCACAGTAAAACCAGTAAGTTATCTTCATACAAACGTGCCGCTGTTGGTTGAATGTGTGCGTCCGCGCCGCGCGCCGTGTAGCCACGCGCTGTCACGCACACACTAGCATACAATAAGGGGGAATAAGGGGGCGGCAGTATAGGCTAAATGCAAGCGTGTGCGTGGCGGCGCGCTCACATTCAAACCGATGCGGCCAGTTGGTATGGAGATAACTTACTGTTCTGAGCCTACTGTGGTTACAGTACTCACATCGACATTAGAGGAGAGCATGAACCGCTTGATCTGGTTGGGGGGAGGGGCGGTGGGTGCGGGGGGCGTGCTGTCGTCCCACCCCACCGTGTTGGGCTGCGACTCCGGGCCCGGCTCCGTCTCCGGACCTGCATTCACAATACTTATTGTCTTTATTGTGTTAAGGTGCCCTTACACGAGGGCAATTCCGGGCAATAATTGCTCGGCAACACGAATGGACTGATCTGGAGCAATAAGTGGAGCAATATGGAGCAATTTCAATAAATTGCAGCAATTATTTCGGCGATATTGCTTTTAATTGCTCCAGATATTTCATATCGCTCAATGTCGCAGATACGAATTTCTGAATTTCCAATGGGCTTGGAAATTCCAGGCAATTTTTGTATGAACATTCTTAAATTGAAACCCGTGAAAATGTGTGTTAGTGCAATTTTTGTATGTATCTCGTTCGCACTTATTTGTTTTGCGGCTTGCCGTCTTGCTTCCGCGGGGAGAGCGAGAGGTCGGGTGGAAGTAGGGCTCGATATCGCTCCATATCGCTCCATATCGCTCAATTTTGTATTGCCCTATATTGATGCTTGTCGCTGTTGCCGTAAATTTCCTGATGTGGTCGTGACGTCATAGTTGACGAGAATTGACTGGAATTGAGCAATTTTAGTTGCCCGTGTAAGCGCACCTTTAGGCACATATTTCACTGGCGACAGTAGACAAGACGAAAGGGACGCAGTTATGCGTTAGAATGAGATACAAATACACCGCGCTCACTCTTGAGCATAACTGCGTCCCTTTCGTCTTCTGTCTTTGACTACCGTGAAATAGCAGCCTTAGCTCTTTAGGGATATTATCGCCTTGTACTTTTTGCCACATTGCTCAGAATACAGAGGAGCGAAAGATTCACATGGGATAAAAAATTGAATTAAAAGCTGCTTTGATTCCATAACAATAAATATTATTATTATTTGTGCTACATTAATAAATTGTAATTTAGATCACGCGGCGCCAATTTACCTACCGTAGTTGTTGCATCTCTCATCTATCGCGTATTGCTCACTTGTTCTGACTGATAGTTATTATATCGTCCGGATGGGCCGTGGATGAACTTGCAGCGCTTTGCCTATAGCCGGGAGTGAAACAGGCCTGCCCATCGAGTAATTACGTACAGAAGCCACCACATGGACATTCGCACTACGAAATTCATCCATACCACTACAGAATACGAGCGCTCTCAAGGTAAACATGGCCAGCCGCTTATGCTGGCTACTGTATAAGTACCAGAAAAGACATCTCGAATACATTATATGCGCCATGACGGGAGGCGGGCGGAGCAGAGTGCGCGGCGAGAAGAAAAACAAGACACGTTAGGGTTCAAATTATATGAGTGCGGTTCGTGGGTGTCATTTCTATGTACACTAGTACAATCTTATAGTAGTTCAATGTTTTTTCCAGATTTAGTTAGCTACACTTTGACCTATTAAAATCTTTGATGTATAAGGGAGTCAATCGCGTGTCCAATTTGATCTACTCTTGACAGTATTAAGCTAGAAACATGTATCGTTATCATCAACATCATCATAGGCATCCATTGCTGGGCAAAGACCTCCCCCAGAGATCTCCACAACTTCATAGTTATCAACTAATATACATTCTCACGACGACAAAGTTGGGGACTCATCTCTCGAAGTTGTAGATCATTACGTCTACCTGGGACAAACAGTCCAATTAGGTAGATCTAACTTCGAGAAGGAGGTCAATCGTCGAATCCAACTCGGCTGGGCAGCGTTCGGGAAGCTGCGCAATATCTTTTCGTCCCAAATACCGCAGTGTCTCAAGTCAAAAGTCTTTGACCAATGTGTGTTGCCAGTGATGACTTAAGGATCCGAGACGTGGTCGCTTACAATGGGCCTCATAAGAAGGCTTAAAGTCACCCGAAGAGCGATGGAGAGGGCTATGCTTGGAGTTTCCTTGCGTGATCGAATCACAAATGATGAGATCCGTAGGCGAACCAGAGTCACCGACATAGCCCGAAGAATCGCTAAACTAAGTGGCAGTGGGCTGGGCACATTGCGCGTAGAACCGACGGCCGTTGGGGCAAAAAGGTTCTCGAATGGCGACCGCGCGCCGGAAGACGTAGTGTGGGCAGGCCCCCCACGAGGTGGACCGACGATCTGGTGAGGGTCGCGGGAAGCCGCTGGATGCGGGCAGCGCAGGACCGATCATTGTGGAGATCCTTGGGGGAGGCCTTTGTCCAGCAGTGGACGTCTTTCGGCTGAGATGATGATGATGATACATTCTCACAGAATTTCAACCTTGCTTAGAGGCTTTGCAATTTAGTTTGACTCTCAGGAATGGCTGACTTCCCTCAAAACCTTAATTTTTTTTCTGCAAGTTTGTGCCAGTTACCCCACGATCTTTGCGTAAGCAACTTTTTACCAAATAATAAATGTCATGGGAAAAATCCTTACCAGGTCTAGGTATAGAATCTCTAGTAGAGCGTCGTTGCCTCTGGCCGCTCAGCCCGCTGAGCACTGCATTGAGCCGCTGTAGCTGCGCGTCCACGAGCGGCGGGAGGGTGGTTGACGCTAATGAAGCGCTTTTACCGCTGTCCGTGTCGTTGATATCGCTTGAAGCGTTCGCTTTTGGTGTTGATGAACCTGCGCTCTGAAAAATGGCGTTCGTATTTTTTGTTTATTTCCGTACTAGCGACCCGCCCCGCGTATGGTTATTGTGGGTTATCCTTAAGTAAATTATGCATGTATTATACATATAAACCTTCCTCTTGAATCACTCTATCTATTAAAAAAAACCGCATCAAAATCCGTTGCGTAGTTTTAAAGATTTAAGCATACAGAGGGACGTAGGGACATAGGGACAGAGAAAGCGACTTTGTTTTATACTATGTCACTACATATGTATGTATCACTATACATCGTGAAATTTAATTGGTCGTTTATTCGCAACATAGTGGTAGTACTCATGAAACTGAACAACTTTCGCTAAGGAACATAGGTTGAAATCTCAAAATTAAAATTCGACGTGTCATACAAAGTAGCCAGTCACGTGAGATTTATGAGATTTCAACCCACAGAACATTTAAAAGAGGTTAGAATGGCGATAATGCGCTGTCCGTATGAAATCCGGTGTCGCCGATTCCACCCCACCTTTCACCTCCACTACATCTGTACTTCAATAAAGATGAAGTTTACGCACATATTGGAATTTCAAATCTAGCCAATCATAGCGCCGCTCAATCACGCGATTTCAAATGGAAACGAATCATACGCATGCACGCATACCGATGTACATTTTTATAGCTATGTGTGAGTTAGACAGCGCGATCGCGTCTTTGCGTGGAGTATGAGCGTTTGCTCATAGTCTTGGCGCGCCGGCCCCGCCCACAGCGCCGCCCTAACCTCTTTTAAATGTTCTGTGTTTCAACCTATGCGCCTTAGGAAAAGTTGTTCAGTTTCACGAGTACTATGTAGCGGATAAACAACCAGTTAAATACGGAATATAGGTAGGATACGAAAGGCATTACCAACTAGCAGTATACCCAACAGAGGGTTTTTCGTTCGAGAGAAAAATACAATCTTTTGGAAAAATTATATGACAGACAGCATTCTTTCAATCCATACGGTAAGTGTAAAAACCCTACCTGATTCGCCACAACTTTTTGAATCTTTGCTGGAGGTGTGTCGGTCTGTTCCTGGAACAAATGCATTGTTCTATTTAAATAAGCGAGTTTGTAGAGTGCACATAAATTCATACCTTAACATATCATAATAATAGCTTTCCGCCCGCGCTAACAGTTTTTCCGTGAGAATGAAGGATTTTCCCGCGGTAAAAGGTAGTCTATATGTTATTCTTATTTAAGATATTATTCTTATACAAGCTATATTATTGTAAAGTTTCATTAAAATCTATTTACAGGCCTGGCGCCTGTAAAGTGAGTAACGACGCTATTATTTAGTCAGTGGTAATACGGACTCTCGCGGCGCAGTCTTAAGGTGCATTTTGTTTTAATACGAGCGCAGCGACAAACGGTAGGCTATTACAGCCAAGGTCACGTTCGACGCGTTCAATGTAATTTGAACGTTAGTGGCGTGGTATCAGACGTTTGCTATCAGAGAGTGCGCCTTCTGTACCTAGTACTATTATTTATTCTGTGCTAATAGTAGGTTTGCGTGAAAATTTCATTAGTTAGCATTACACAATCCCATAACAGTAATTTGAACTACGTCGTACTTTGGGATTACAAGTATTTATTTACTTAAAATTTTTGCTGGTAAATATCCAATCATTTAGAAAATATACCTAGACATATAAACTTAAGTTATCTATCAAATCATTACGCTCAATAACTTTGAGATCATTTATTGAAAAACTCAAATTTAGAGTACATTATCCATACTTACAAAGTTTCGTGTTTATAAAATTACCTGTAGATTGAGTTTCCTGGGCGGCGCGTGGTGGTCGGAGGGGGGGGTGGGCGCGTCACTATTGAACTGAGCCAGGAACCTGTTGCGGATCTCGGATAGCGGCTGCAAATTAAACACATAAACATTCATACAACCATTGACAAATTACGTACAAATACTAGAGAAGACACTTCGAAGAGGCGGCCGGCAATCCGCGGCGAGAAGAAAAACAAAAAACGTTGGAAAGAAGTTGGAGGCCGCGACCTTCAATTCATATTATTTCTATAAATACTTACAAGGAGGTGCCAACCACAGATTTTGTCGAAACACTTTTTAATTTAAACATAAACGATTTTTAATTTTGATGTTTTGATATTACCGTGCACTGAAAAAAAGAAACAACAAAACTAGTTCAGTTATTTGGCTTTTAACCAAAAATCAGTAAGTCGTGATCAAAGTTTGTTTAAATTAACAAATAATGGTCGTCTATGAAACACAGAACTGATTGTGTTATTTACATATGTGTTACATAAAACCAAAGCTTTATCAATTTGTAACCATAGTAATAATAATCAAACCGATGTAGTTGTGTATGACGAAAGCACTTTGATTAAAATGTGCTAAATTCATTGATTATATGTTACTAAAACCACGTTTTACTAGCAAACACTTATTTTTGTCATCTTTGAACAGTCATCTTGGCTACTGACAGTCAATAAAGATTGACTATTTTAAGTCTCATGTATGGAACAAATAACCATTTTGTTGTTTACATAGAACCAACCACAAATTTAGTAATCTGTAATAAACCTATTTATTAGACATAACATGAACGTTATCAAAAGACTACCATATTTTGGTTAAATGGAATCAAACATTTATGTGTATACGCAGCCTAACTACCTCCCCTCCCCCGCCACGCCTCGCACCACACGTAACCGACTTGGTAAACCGATCGTAACTTCATTAAAATTAAGTCCCAATCTGGTAGATTCAATTCATTCTGAACGGCCATTCAACGGCCTTTCAGGATAATCTGTAGCCGCTGTCAGGTTCCGATTCGAAGAGTGCTCAGTTTAGATTTTGTTTCGATTATGATAATCACGATACAATACCAAGATTGGTGCACATCAGAATAGCGCATGTAAGTCTCCAAAATCGTCATGCTGCATGACGAAACGAATGTGCTAGCAGTGCTTCGAATTTTACGCACATTTAGTACACTGCTAGCACTTTCGTTTCGTCATGCAGCATGACGATTTTGGAGACTTACATGCGCTATTCTGATGTACATCGCGATTGGCCTCAAGGTTGTAGCTTAAACTTTATCGATTGCCATGCTTAATGCACTATGAGCACTTGCCCAGTAGGCCTACTATGTAAGTAGCGACAGGCTCGAGAAGCTGTCAAACGCGACAAATTGACAGAACTGCTATGGCTCTAATGTCACTATGTCGCGTTTAAGAGCTTCTCGAGCCTGTCGCTACTTACATAGTAGGCCTACAGGTAATGATGATATACCTACTAAGTTGATTTTAATTGACTCTACCACAGGCCAGTATGAGTAAAGAAATAAAATACAGTGTATTTAAAAATATATATTATTTATTGATCTTCATATTGAAGTAAGTAATTTTTTATACTTACTTCAATATGAAGATCAATAAATAATATATTTTTTTAAATACACTGTATTTTATTTATTTACCATTATTTGGATACTAGTAACAAAAATAAATTGCTGCGTGTAACAAAAGTACTAGGTACCATATAACAAAACAAGTACAGCTAAATCAAGTAATCAACAAAACAAGTACAGATAAAATCAACAAAACACTTTAGCTAACATTAGCATAACCGAACATTTACAGCAACATTAGTTATGGTTATATGTAAAATGAGAATATGGTTGTGCGTAGTCTAGCAGTTCAGTTATAATCAACAAAACAGTTTAGCCAAACTAAACTAACATTTCAGTTGTAACTAGGCAAAACGTTAGCTTGATGCGTTACTGAAGTCCAGTTTAGCTATAAACAAACATGTTAGTTAGAACTAGACATTACTGTTTTAACATATATAACTAAACAGTTCGGTTCTACATTATAACCAAACTGCTTTTGGTTACATATAACGCTAGTTTTGTGGTCATCCATTTTACGTTACAAGTAAACGAAAGTTTAGCTACGTACAACAATATATTTTTTTCAGTGTGTGTGTGTGCTGTGAGGGCCACTTTGCTTAAACTCGATGAAAATATGACCTTGATTTAGTGTGCATTGCAAAACAATTGTGCAGTAAATATCAGATTTTGTGCAACTCAATTGAGCGAGTTATAAGGTGAAATGTTGGGCCCTCAATCCTCACATGGAGGATTGAGAGCCCACCTGTAACAGAGCACTACAGAATCGGTCTTTACGGCAAACTCCAAGTCCAGACGTAACAAAAATTGTGTCGTAGAGATATTATCGCAATGAGTCGTTTCTATGTACGCCAGTTGAAAATGCTTACAGTGTGTTTTTCGTGTAGGGTCTCGGGTTGTTTCCCGGGCAGGTCGTTGACCACCTTCCACAGTCGCTTGCGCGCGTCGGGCGACATCCGCCCGGAGCCGGGGCGGAGCGCCGCGCCGAACGCGCTGTCTGGGGTCGAGATCTTTTCGACTGCGAATCACACACACAAACATTTATTACAATAATGGATATTCTGACAATTAAAAAAACTTTTTAAAATAAACTAGCATTCCGCCGCTCGCGGTAACAGTTATTCCCGTGGGAATGAGGCATTTTCCCGTGGTAAAAGGTAGCCTATGTTACTCAGGGTGAATGGTGAAAGAATTTTTGAAATCGGTTCAGTAGGTTTTGAGTTTATTCATTACAAACATACACACACACACAAATACAAATCTTTCCTCTTTATATAATAGAGTGATGGATGATGATGACATAAAAAAAAATTACAATAAATTTGATAGGATGGTGTTTATCTAGACCAGATTCAGAGAGGTTGAAAAGCTTTTTTTTTTTCTTTTTTTTTTACTTTTGTTACTGGTCGGTCATTCCAAACGCGTTTTGACAAGCTACTTCTTTGAATAACAACTGAATATCAACTACAAATCAATGGCGCTAGGCGCTATGTAAAACACCCCTGGTAGAGTCCCGTGGCGCCTGCGGGGTGCGGGGCGTGGGGCGCTATATCGGGCGGGGAACTCATGCCGGCGCGGAGGGGTGAGTGAGTGTCCTTTCTGTACGGGTTAGTACTATTACCACAGAATACCAAATAGTAGTCCCTACAGAAGCTGCACTAAGCGACATAATTCATATAAATTGCAACCCTAGCTCCATTATAATAAAGTGCAATTCAGATCGCACGGGGCTAGGCGAAAAGACGAAGTTGCTGCATCTCTCTCTCGCGTACCTATTGCGCCACTCTACTAACACGTTTAGGGAATGGGGAATTGGTCCTGGGTCGGCCCGAGACCGCTCGGCCGGGCGGCAGGTAGTTATAGCGCGCAAGTACATGGAGTGACGGAGGCTTTGCTTTTGTCTAGACATGGACGTGGCTCTGAAATGAGTAGGTACTCACAAGGATCAGCGGGCGTCTTGATGGGGTCGGAGGGCATCTCCCCGCGCCGCACCGCCTGCACCCGCCGCCTGGTAGTAGGGCTCAGCCCGCGCAGGTTGGGCGTCGACAGAGCGTCCTCTAACGGAGGGGTCTTCATATTGCTTTTGTCTAGACATGGACGTGGCTCTGAAATGAGTACTCACAAGGATCAGCGGGCGTCTTGATGGGGTCGGAGGGCATCTCCCCGCGCCGCACCGCCTGCACCCGCCGCCTGGTAGTAGGGCTCAGCCCGCGCAGGTTGGGCGTCGACAGAGCGTCCTCTAACGGAGGGGTCTTCATATTGCTTTTGTCTAGACATGGACGTGGCTCTGAAATGAGTACTCACAAGGATCAGCGGGCGTCTTGATGGGGTCGGAGGGCATCTCCCCGCGCCGCACCGCCTGCACCCGCCGCCTGGTGCGTCGACAGAGCGTCCTCTAACGGAGGGGTCTTCATATTGCTTTTGTCTAGACATGGACGTGGCTCTGAAATGAGTACTCACAAGGATCAGCGGGCGTCTTGATGGGGTCGGAGGGCATCTCCCCGCGCCGCACCGCCTGCACCCGCCGCCTGGTAGTAGGGCTCAGCCCGCGCAGGTTGGGCGTCGACAGAGCGTCCTCTAACGGAGGGGTCTTCATATTGCTTTTGTCTAGACATGGACGTGGCTCTGAAATGAGTACTCACAAGGATCAGCGGGCGTCTTGATGGGGTCGGAGGGCATCTCCCCGCGCCGCACCGCCTGCACCCGCCGCCTGGTAGTAGGGCTCAGCCCGCGCAGGTTGGGCGTCGACAGAGCGTCCTCTAACGGAGGGGTCTTCATATTGCTTTTGTCTAGACATGGACGTGGCTCTGAAATGAGTACTCACAAGGATCAGCGGGCGTCTTGATGGGGTCGGAGGGCATCTCCCCGCGCCGCACCGCCTGCACCCGCCGCCTGGTAGTAGGGCTCAGCCCGCGCAGGTTGGGCGTCGACAGAGCGTCCTCTAACGGAGGGGTCTTCATATTGCTTTTGTCTAGACATGGACGTGGCTCTGAAATGAGTACTCACAAGGATCAGCGGGCGTCTTGATGGGGTCGGAGGGCATCTCCCCGCGCCGCACCGCCTGCACCCGCCGCCTGGTGCGTCGACAGAGCGTCCTCTAACGGAGGGGTCTTCATATTGCTTTTGTCTAGACATGGACGTGGCTCTGAAATGAGTACTCACAAGGATCAGCGGGCGTCTTGATGGGGTCGGAGGGCATCTCCCCGCGCCGCACCGCCTGCACCCGCCGCCTGGTAGTAGGGCTCAGCCCGCGCAGGTTGGGCGTCGACAGAGCGTCCTCTAACGGAGGGGTCTTCATATTGCTTTTGTCTAGCAATGGACGTGGCTGAGTACTCACAAGGATCAGCCGGCGTCTTGATGGGGTCGGAGGGCATCTCCCCGCGCCGCACCGCCTGCACCCGCCGCCTGGTGCGTCGACAGAGCGTCCTCTAACGGAGGGGTCTTCATATTGCTTTTGTCTAGACATGGACGTGGCTCTGAAATGAGTACTCACAAGGATCAGCGGGCGTCTTGATGGGGTCGGAGGGCATCTCCCCGCGCCGCACCGCCTGCACCCGCCGCCTGGTAGTAGGGCTCAGCCCGCGCAGGTTGGGCGTCGACAGAGCGTCCTCTAACGGAGGGGTCTTCATATTGCTTTTGTCTAGACATGGACGTGGCTCTGAAATGAGTACTCACAAGGATCAGCGGGCGTCTTGATGGGGTCGGAGGGCATCTCCCCGCGCCGCACCGCCTGCACCCGCCGCCTGGTGCGTCGACAGAGCGTCCTCTAACGGAGGGGTCTTCATATTGCTTTTGTCTAGACATGGACGTGGCTCTGAAATGAGTACTCACAAGGATCAGCGGGCGTCTTGATGGGGTCGGAGGGCATCTCCCCGCGCCGCACCGCCTGCACCCGCCGCCTGGTAGTAGGGCTCAGCCCGCGCAGGTTGGGCGTCGACAGAGCGTCCTCTAACGGAGGGGTCTTCATATTGCTTTTGTCTAGCAATGGACGTGGCTGAGTACTCACAAGGATCAGCCGGCGTCTTGATGGGGTCGGAGGGCATCTCCCCGCGCCGCACCGCCTGCACCCGCCGCCTGGTAGTAGGGCTTAGGCCGCGCAGGTTGGGCGTCGACAGAGCGTCCTCTAACGGAGGGGTCTTCATATTGCTTTTGTCTAGCAATGGACGTGGCTGAGTACTCACAAGGATCAGCCGGCGTCTTGATGGGGTCGGAGGGCATCTCCCCGCGCCGCACCGCCTGCACCCGCCGCCTGGTAGTGGGGCTCAGCCCACGCAGGTTGGGCGTCGACAGAGCGTCATCTAACGGAGGGGTCTTCATATTGCTTTCGCCGTCTACAAAGATTAATTATATTCTTCACTATCACTACATAGTATAAAACAAAGTCGCTTTCTCTGTCCCTATGTCCCTATGTATGCTTAAATCTTTAAAACTACGCAACGGATTTTAATGCGTTTTTTTTTAATAGATAGAGTGATTCAAGAGGGAGGTTTATATGTATAATACAAATACCCACAATAACCATTTTCCCGTGCGGAGCCGGGGCGGGTCGCTAGTTTGATTAATATAACAAAGGGTGCAAACGAGATATGCAATTAGAGGAAGGCAACCAGTCAAAGTAGAAAAACTAAACTATAAAAACTACGATCTTATTTAGTGGGTTCCGAGGTTAACCTACCTCATAAACCCTGGTGTCGTTATGAGCTCCACGACTGGTCCTATTTGGCCCGCATTCAGTTATCACTGAACAGTCACAGTGTCAGTGTATACGATCCTCATTTTTTCATTTAGAATTAATTTATTTAACTATAAACAGCTACATCTCTGATCAAATAGTACTTAAATTTTTAAGATGCTAGGCTAATTTAGAGAAAACTGCACAAACTTATGTTACGGCGCAGCGGACCCGGCTTTGAAATTAAATTTTTGGCAAGTTTACTTGCTCCCTTTAAAAAATAATAACTGGATTTTTTTTTTTTTAATCTGAACTAGATTGGAAATGGGTTTCTGTAGGATATTATGAAGAAGCCATTAACTTTATTTATTATACCTCGCTGTAGTTAATTTTTCGCAATTTTTTATATCTATAACTACATTAAATTATAATAACAAAATTGATTATTTCCCGAGTATTTTTTTAAGGATGACGCTGCGCCACTTGGCATAGTAGAGCCCCTTAACAATAAGGCCTCCTTTTTGTACACTATCTCACTACGCACCCTGTTTGGCGTCTTCTTTGAGGTCCATCACTCGCTTGGGTGTCTCCTGCGTGTCTCCGCCAAGAAGCCCTTGACGCGCCATCGCTATGTAGCGCGACGCTGGCGACATCTCGTTCTCATTATCTGTCAAATGTTCCAAAAATATTATTAAACTAGCGACCCGCCCCGGCTCCGCACGGGAAAATGGTTATTGTGGGTTATTCTTAAGTATATTATGCATGTATTATATATATAAACCTTCCTCTTGAATCACTCTATCTATTAAAAAAAACCGCATCAAAATCCGTTGCGTAGTTTTAAAGATTTAAGCGCACAAAGGGACATAGGGACATAGGGACATAGGGACATAGGGACATAGGGACGGAGAAAGCGACTTTGTTTTATAATATGTAGTGATTACCAATAGAAAATATCGCTGTATGGAAGAAAAAGTACCAGGAGCCTATAAATCAAAGCAGCTACAACACTAGTTAAACTAGAGCTGCTAAACAAATGACAGACGGACGGACGCCCGAGTGATCCTCTATGGATTCCGGTTTTTTATTTTGAGGTACGGAACCCTAAAAGTACCAGGAGTTTATAAGCCTAAGGAGCTCACTAGAGTGTTTTGAGCATCGTAGTCGTGCGTCGCGCATACAATCATCCGCGTCCGTCTTTTGTTTCACTCGCCGCGCGACGCACGACGTCGAAGATCGAAAGACGTCAGTGTGGTGAGTCCCTTAAACTCACCGCTAGATATAAGGAAAGGTAGGGGGATATGTCTAAAACAGTGTATGTAGATTTAATTCCTGTTTCGGGGAACTAGATGATGTCGGTTTCGAAGACAATGTACCAGGACTTCATAAGCCGAAGGAGCTAAACTAACCACTACCCTTTCCGTAATACTAGATCATGTCACTGTCTCGAAGAAAAAGTACCAGGAGTGCATACATCGAAGCAGCTAAACTTACCACTAGGAACTTTGGGCGCGGCTTTAGGCGTATGTTCTCTCGAAGGGGGCAGGGAGCGGCGGGGCACGGTGGGGGCGGCGGGGGGCAACATGGCGTTTTCCTTGTCACTCGCTGGGCTGGGCTCATGTTCTTGTTTCGGAGAAACGTGTGGGGAATTTTCTTCCATATGTTCGGGATTTTCTGGTGATGGTGGTGCTGTTGAGATTAGAAACGAACATGGAATATTCTTAAGATTATTAAAAAAGGAAGAACCTTTTGATTGCTTAGAAATATTCATATTAATGACATTTAATGACTGGAATCAAAGCTATCAAGCAGCGGTTTAAAAAAGGAACAGGCCTAAATTAGGTAATAGTTAGCGTAAACCATCTTGTTGAATGGCTTCTCTTTCAAATAGATTTACTACTCACAACAAAGTTTTATATTTATAACCTGTATTAGTTGCAGTCTCACTTTTCTTTCCTCTTCACGCAAGCCAGTAGCCAGGAGGCAGAGAGGTAAGCCCCAGTTTAATGCACTCCTGTATTCATTTCGGGAATTGGATTCATTTATATGTGGTCCTTTTATAGTGACTCACCTTTAGTGTCCCCCACTAGATATTCCTTCTCGCTGACTCTCCTCCCCCCCTCCGCGCAAGCCAGTAGCCAGGAGGCGGTAACAGCCGGCAGCCCCCACTTGAGGGCGCCACTGTACTTATCCCCCGACGGCGCGGGGCAGATGAGGTGGGTTGATGCGAGAGCATTGGCTGTGTTGCGCCGGCAGAAACGCAGTTGGGTGCTAAACAAAAAATATATCATACAGACAAAGTGCGTACAGACAAGGTGCCTTGAATGCCACCTCGTTGCATTCTCATCGCATTTACCATTTATTTTTCGTTTAAATTTGAATATTTAATTTTGGAATTCATTCGTCATTCATATTTTCATACATTATTCTGTCACTTTTCCTCCTGGCCGTTCGACAAGTTCCTGATCCTGATCCCCGCGTTCACGCCTGAGGGCTCGCCTGGGGCCTTGGCGAGCCACGGGCGCGACAGTACTATTATTTTCTTCTGTGGCAGTAGTACAACTCACGTGGCTCCAAGCAGCTTAGCCAGCTCGTCGAGGAAGGCGCGCTCGACGCCGCTGTAGGTGCTGAGGCTGGCCACCACGCCGCGCAGCGGGCCCGCCCCGGCCCCCGCGCCCAGTGGCAATAGTACAACTCACGTGGCTCCAAGCAGCTTAGCCAGCTCGTCGAGGAAGGCGCGCTCGACGCCGCTGTAGGTGCTGAGGCTGGCCACCACGCCGCGCAGCGGGCCCGCCCCGGCCCCCGCGCCCAGTGGCAATAGTACAACTCACGTGGCTCCAAGCAGCTTAGCCAGCTCGTCGAGGAAGGCGCGCTCGACGCCGCTGTAGGTGCTGAGGCTGGCCACCACGCCGCGCAGCGGGCCCGCCCCGGCCCCCGCGCCCAGTGGCAATAGTACAACTCACGTGGCTCCAAGCAGCTTAGCCAGCTCGTCGAGGAAGGCGCGCTCGACGCCGCTGTAGGTGCTGAGGCTGGCCACCACGCCGCGCAGCGGGCCCGCCCCGGCCCCCGCGCCCAGTGGCAATAGTACAACTCACGTGGCTCCAAGCAGCTTAGCCAGCTCGTCGAGGAAGGCGCGCTCGACGCCGCTGTAGGTGCTGAGGCTGGCCACCACGCCGCGCAGCGGGCCCGCCCCGGCCCCCGCGCCCAGTGGCAATAGTACAACTCACGTGGCTCCAAGCAGCTTAGCCAGCTCGTCGAGGAAGGCGCGCTCGACGCCGCTGTAGGTGCTGAGGCTGGCCACCACGCCGCGCAGCGGGCCCGCCCCGGCCCCCGCGCCCAGTGGCAATAGTACAACTCACGTGGCTCCAAGCAGCTTAGCCAGCTCGTCGAGGAAGGCGCGCTCGACGCCGCTGTAGGTGCTGAGGCTGGCCACCACGCCGCGCAGCGGGCCCGCCCCGGCCCCCGCGCCCAGTGGCAATAGTACAACTCACGTGGCTCCAAGCAGCTTAGCCAGCTCGTCGAGGAAGGCGCGCTCGACGCCGCTGTAGGTGCTGAGGCTGGCCACCACGCCGCGCAGCGGGCCCGCCCCGGCCCCCGCGCCCAGTGGCAATAGTACAACTCACGTGGCTCCAAGCAGCTTAGCCAGCTCGTCGAGGAAGGCGCGCTCGACGCCGCTGTAGGTGCTGAGGCTGGCCACCACGCCGCGCAGCGGGCCCGCCCCGGCCCCCGCGCCCAGTGGCAATAGTACAACTCACGTGGCTCCAAGCAGCTTAGCCAGCTCGTCGAGGAAGGCGCGCTCGACGCCGCTGTAGGTGCTGAGGCTGGCCACCACGCCGCGCAGCGGGCCCGCCCCGGCCCCCGCGCCCAGTGGCAATAGTACAACTCACGTGGCTCCAAGCAGCTTAGCCAGCTCGTCGAGGAAGGCGCGCTCGACGCCGCTGTAGGTGCTGAGGCTGGCCACCACGCCGCGCAGCGGGCCCGCCCCGGCCCCCGCGCCCAGTGGCAATAGTACAACTCACGTGGCTCCAAGCAGCTTAGCCAGCTCGTCGAGGAAGGCGCGCTCGACGCCGCTGTAGGTGCTGAGGCTGGCCACCACGCCGCGCAGCGGGCCCGCCCCGGCCCCCGCGCCCAGTGGCAGTAGTACAACTCACGTGGCTCCAAGCAGCTTAGCCAGCTCGTCGAGGAAGGCGCGCTCGACGCCGCTGTAGGTGCTGAGGCTGGCCACCACGCCGCGCAGCGGGCCCGCCCCGCCCCCCGCGCCCAGTGGCAGTAGTACAACTCACGTGGCTCCAAGCAGCTTAGCCAGCTCGTCGAGGAAGGCGCGCTCGACGCCGCTGTAGGTGCTGAGGCTGGCCACCACGCCGCGCAGCGGGCCCGCCCCGCCCCCCGCGCCCAGTGGCAGTAGTACAACTCACGTGGCTCCAAGCAGCTTAGCCAGCTCGTCGAGGAAGGCGCGCTCGACGCCGCTGTAGGTGCTGAGGCTGGCCACCACGCCGCGCAGCGGGCCCGCCCCGCCCCCCGCGCCCAGTGGCAGTAGTACAACTCACGTGGCTCCAAGCAGCTTAGCCAGCTCGTCGAGGAAGGCGCGCTCGACGCCGCTGTAGGTGCTGAGGCTGGCCACCACGCCGCGCAGCGGGCCCGCCCCGCCCAGCGGCGGCAGGCACACCGGCCGGTGGTAGTACGAGATCGGGACCAGCTCTTGCTGGGACAGGCAGTCTTTCTGTACCAATAACACTAAATTAAAAAAAATTAATAACCCCCTCCACAAAACCGTTACTTGATCCTTTCAACAAATAGAAAAGAGCTGATAATCTTCAAATGGCTGAAGATATTTTCTTGGATCATAGCTAAGAACATTCTCGATTGTGACACCTTGCAAACAAAAAAAAAACTAGACCAAAATCGACGCATCCGTTTAGGAGCTACGATGCCACAGACAGAGAAGTCAAACTTATAACACCCCTCTTTTTCGTCGGGGGTTAAAATAGTTATTTATGATACTAGTGCGGAAAGTATGTGATTTCCGATGAGTGTCATTTTATTCACGAGCGAGCAAAGCGAGCGAGTGTATAAGCCGACACGAGTCGGAAATCATCTTTCGCACGTGTATCATACAAGATTTTACAATGCATTGCGCAAGAAAAAAAACAGTTATATTAAAAAGGCGTATAAAATGACGGGCTTCATAAACAAAACACATTCGCGCTGAAAAAAACATCTACTGCGCATGTGCAAAGCTGTCGAATCGCAATAAGGCAATGAGTAAAATTTATTCAGCCACGCAAATTTTTAATTAATATTTGAACGTAATTTATCAATAAAAATCAATTTCTAAAGTAATTATACTAATTATAAACGCGTTTATTGAATTATTATTTTTATTGTTCCCTTTTTATTAGTAACAATTGGTAATAAAAATATCTCAAATACTGAAATGTTAGGTTGACTGGCTGAATGACAGGCTGAGCAAAAATAAAAAAAAAACTGAAAAGTAAAAAGCACTAGTGCGGAAAAGTGCTACTTTCCGCACTGTTTGGCTGCCTAGAAAACGCTCCTTTTCGAGCACATGCATTGTAAAAATATTTTCTCAATTCAAAGTACACAGCACTAACACTCATCCTACACTAATAAACCCTGACCCCGTTACCTACATGAAATTTTAGTTTTATACTTTTTAAATTT
The DNA here is from genome assembly GCA_948473455.1 of Teleiodes luculella. NCBI lineage: Eukaryota > Metazoa > Arthropoda > Insecta > Lepidoptera > Gelechiidae > Teleiodes > Teleiodes luculella. The sequence goes on along the minus strand of OX419585.1, from coordinate 14,292,211 downwards.
TATTGTATAACCTAGATTTATTTATATACTTTAAATGAAAATCATTATTTTAATAATGAACTTTAATTTTATCTTTTTGTCTGATGTCTAAGATACAAGTAAATACTTAGTTTAGGCATCATATTATATTTTTGTCCAACTGTTTTATATTATACCGGTTTCTGTGTTTTAAATTAAGTTTATTGAAACAAAGTTTATCTTTATTTTTAAGTGGATACACTTCTCATCATTTTATGGCCACTGCAAGGTTATTCACATGGCCACACTTCCATACAGAGATGGTTATGGTATGGGTGGAAAAACCAGACGCGTTGCGTCCGCTCCGGCCATTCAGGAAACCGTGGTAATTTTAAGAAAACCGGTTTCCTATAAGGCTTTTTCTACACTTCTATGTAACTGGTTTCCTGTACGACTTTTTTAATACGCGTATGTGACTGGTTTCGAAAAAGTACTGTTTATGTTGTTTCAGCCACCCGTCGCTTCAACTCTGCGCCAAAATGTGGGTTGAGCCTCATACCAACTAGAACACCCTGCCTGACGGGTTCTGCTTCCTAGGTAATAAACTAATAAGTCATAACATAAGCTTTTGTAAAAAAGAAAAAAGCATTGAAAAGTAGCACTTACCACCCAGAACACAGTGACGGGTTCAGCGTCCTTAGTGATCAGTTCTTGAGGGTCAAAGTCGAGTGGCACCAGCACGTGCGTGCCCCCCGCGCCCGCCGCCGCCAGCACTCCCCCCGCGGCCCCCACCTCCGCCCCGATCTCACAAATCGCCTCTTCGTCTAGCCCTTGCACTTCTATCTTTACACCTGGTATTGGAAATAAGGAAAAACGAAAGCCACAATAAGTCCGTTTTTTTTTGCTTTTGACGTAAGCAAGTCAGAAGCCAGCACTTGCGGTTTGACATTCGCACTACGAAATTCACCCCTACCGTTACGGAATACGGGCGCTCTCAAGGTCAATTTGTCCTGGCTACTGTACCATAATTTATTAACAGGCAGCAATAATTATAAGCAACAACAACGATAATAGCCGAGACCAATCGCTTCACGTGCCTTCTGAAGCACGCCACCATCTTTCTTTCAGGACAGTAACAATTATTCAATTTGCATTATATCCTAAGCAAACTAAGAAAAGTCTCACAGTGATATTTATTTGAGGAGTGCCTCACTAGGATTCGAACCCGGAGTCTCCGGAATGTGATACGAGCGTTTTACCACTCGACTATGGAGATAAACTGATCAAGCAATGTGGTGGATAATTCATTATGCCAATTTAAGTCAAAAATGTAGTCCAAAGTTCGTTATTCATTTGCTAGACTTCATACTTAGCGTTTGGGTTTCGAGGTTAACCTACCTCGTAAACCTTGGTGTCGGAATCATTGAGGCTAGACCATACACTTGACAACCCTGTATTAGAAACAATACACAAAGAGTTGCCATACACTAACCTCTAAATATCTGTTCGATTTCTTCCGTAGGTTCGTCCTGCGTGACCTCTGTTCTATCGTCTGTGACGTCAGCAGCTGGTGCCAAAGTTTTCTCTTCTAAAGGCTCCGGTTCTATATTTTCTACGAAAAAAAACATGAAAATATAAAAGTTAGTTAGGGCAATAGATCTCTTTTCTAAAGCCTGACCAAAGAAATCAAAAATCATGCCATTTTGCGGAATTTAAATGGAACTAATTTTATAAAGGAAATTGTTGCCATAAACATAAAAATATACACGTGGCGCCCCCAGAGCAGGTTTATTATTTCTTTGGTCAGGCTTTACAGAATATAATTGCAGTCCCGCAAACGAAAACGCAGAAGAACATTTTTTTTGTTAAACAACATCACCTTAATAAGCTCAATATTATAGCTAGTTTTTTGGAGGTATGCTAGACCGACGCTAGATTTTTAAGATTTGATGCCAAACATTTTCCCAGTATAATGCGTCCCACCTTATTATTTTGTAACATCTAGCCTTCGTTTAACAAACATAAAACGAAACTTTAATTAATCTACATAATTAAAAAGATACTAGAGGAACAAAAAAACCTGTTCTGAGGGCGCCACGGATATATTTTGATGCTTATAGCAACAATTTCCATTATAAAATTAGTTCTATTGAAATTCCGCAATATGGCGAGGCTTTTTATTTCTCTGGTCGGGTTTTATTTTAAGACTTTTTGTATACAACTTTAAATGCAATAAATGTTTGAAGTTTATCACGATCTTCATGTTCCACTTACGGCTCAAGTATTGGTTGACGATATCCGGAACAGCTTCCGGTTCCGGTTCCGGTGGTTTCTCCGGCGTCGGTCCGGGCAGGTCGGGCGCGGTGCGCAGGAGTTGCAGGTTCCTCTTGCTCATGGGGGACGCGGGTTCGAGGGCCGGCCGGGATGATTTTTGAGGGGTTTGCGGCTTCGTGTCTATGAGGAACTGGTGAGAGAATAGGGCATTGGTCATTCATTTAAAATATAGGCCAATACTCCCTCGACACTCTCGTATTTGGCATGTCTTGTGTAGTTTTGTGGAGTGTGGAGCAGGCTTTACCTACGCGAGGGATATAACAAATGACAAACTAAGTGTTTCTGGCACATGTAGTTTGTCATTAAAATATAGAGGAATACTCGTATATTTCTATTTGTTCGATCGTTATCAGCTCAGCTTATTATAGCAGCACTGGTCCCACTGACCACTTGTGGCCGTTCAAGGAAACTGGTCGTTCGTGGGAAGTGGCCTTTCTGGAAAGTGATCAAACTCAGATTGTTAACTTTGCCAGCTGAGACGATAAAGCTGGTTACTAATAATAAGATCTGGTACTATATTGCAAGTTTTACAGATATTAAGATAAATAAATAAAAAGATGGCGGCTGCTGCGGCGACTGCGTCCCACTTCCCCGAACCCCTCAGGTGCTATCTTTTTTTTGAGCAGGAACTATCTGTGTTGCGGCCTGGATAGTTCCTGCCCAAAACCTAGCTACACGAATAGCGTCGTGAGTAGCCTTCACTGCATGACGCCCTTTACACTCACCTCAGCTTCATCCAACGCCCTCCCAGCCTGCACGCTCCTGGCCAGCCACACAGCCCTCAGCACGGGCACGTTGGGCAGAGCCGCAGCCGCCACGTTGGCAGCACTGGCGCCACCGCCTCTCATGACGCCCTTTACTGTAATATACACTCACCTCAGCTTCATCCAACGCCCTCCCAGCCTGCACGCTCCTGGCCAGCCACACAGCCCTCAGCACGGGCACGTTGGGCAGAGCCGCAGCCGCCACGTTGGCAGCACTGGCGCCACCGCCTCTCATGACGCCCTTTACTGTAATATACACTCACCTCAGCTTCATCCAACGCCCTCCCAGCCTGCACGCTCCTGGCCAGCCACACAGCCCTCAGCACGGGCACGTTGGGCAGAGCCGCAGCCGCCACGTTGGCAGCACTGGCGCCACCGCCTCTCATGACGCCCTTTACTGTAATATACACTCACCTCAGCTTCATCCAACGCCCTCCCAGCCTGCACGCTCCTGGCCAGCCACACAGCCCTCAGCACGGGCACGTTGGGCAGAGCCGCAGCCGCCACGTTGGCAGCACTGGCGCCACCGCCTCTCATGACGCCCTTTACTGTAATATACACTCACCTCAGCTTCATCCAACGCCCTCCCAGCCTGCACGCTCCTGGCCAGCCACACAGCCCTCAGCACGGGCACGTTGGGCAGAGCCGCAGCCGCCACGTTGGCAGCACTGGCGCCACCGCCTCTCATGACGCCCTTTACTGTAATATACACTCACCTCAGCTTCATCCAACGCCCTCCCAGCCTGCACGCTCCTGGCCAGCCACACAGCCCTCAGCACGGGCACGTTGGGCAGAGCCGCAGCCGCCACGTTGGCAGCACTGGCGCCGCCCGCCACGATGTGCGTCACGCGATCATGCGGGCAGTCGTACCGCACGCCGCCCGCGCGGGACACGCAGGCGGCCGCGCGCTCGCGGTATATGCCGTCTAGGCCTGTCACCCAGATCTGGAACAATGCTCGTATAATAATTTAAATTGAAGTTATTCTTCATCCAAAGAGCGATGGAGAGGGCTATGCTTGGAGATTCCTTGCGTGATCGAATCAGGAATGATGAGATCCGCAGGCGAACCAGAGTCACCGACATAGCCCGAAAAATCGCTAAACTTAAATGGCAATGGGCTGGGCACATTGCGCGTAGAACCGACGGCCGTTGGGACAGAAAGGTTTTTGAATGGCGACCGCGCGCCGGAAGACGTAGTGCGGGCAGGCCCCCCACGAGGTGGACCGACGATCTGGTGAGGGTCGCGGGAAGCCGCTGGATGCGGGCCAAGCAGGACCGATCATTGTGGAGATCCTTGGGGGAGGCCTTTGTCCAGCAGTAGACATCTTTCGGCTGAGATGATGATGATTATTATTATTATTATTCTTCATTATCATTAATTTCTTTTGAGTATAACAAAGTTCGGCACGTACCAATGTGTTTTCGATTTTCGAATTCATGTGTACGTTTATTCGACGCTCTTACGGTGAAGGAAAACATCGTGAGGAAACCTGCACACACCTGCGAAGAAATTCAAAGGTTGTGTGTGAAGTTGACCAACCCGCACTGGGCCAGCGTGGTCGACTAAGGCCTATTCACCCTGGTATCAGGGTAGGCTCGAGCCCCTCGGTGGGGACATATATGAGCTGTTAACGATAACAAAGTTAATTTCAGGCCATTACAGCAAATAGAGAAACTGATCTTTATAGTCCAAACGCAAATTATTGTTAAAATTTAACTTATTTATCATCATTACTTTTATTTTTCCGAGACTACAAAAGAAATGTAACTGAGTTAACTAAGTGACGTAAATATCCTAAAGTTAAAAATAAAAATTAAAAACTTAAGAACTTGAATGTGATGTATAACATCCATAAATTAAAAATATGTACTGAACCACGCTGGACAAAGACTTACTCCAAAAATGTTTGCAGTAACCAATATTTGTTTTGAGATACTAAAAACTTCTGATGCTTCTATGGGCCGAAATACCAACTTGATTCTGTCACACTAGGCATGATATATACCCATAGTCTGCTCTCAACCACCAAAGGTTAGCTGGTAGAAAATTTATGTAGCATTAAGTTCGCCTTTGTACAGTTTTTTTGTGCAATAAAGTATTTTCATTCATTCATTCATTCATTCATTCATGATTTGCACACTGAACACAGGTATTTAATGATCATTGTTTTTTTTTTGTCTTTTTTTTCTTATTGTTGTGTTGTATTGTGTTTTGTCAAATAAATTATGTCTATGTTTATGTAGGTTACTCAAAATAATAGTTTTTTCATTTGTCCTTTACTTACACAAAATCCATCAAAAATTGGTCCAGCCTTCTTGATGCTGCTCATATCCAAGTTTTCGAACGCCATTTGGACGTCTTTGTCTATTGAAGTATCACTTGATCTTTTTATATCCTGCGATAACTACAACAACAAAGAGATATTAAGCAAAATAGTTGTTAGAGCCAAGTTTGGGATCTTGAAGGAAGTTACGAAGATAGGGATTAACAGACTTAAATGATGCTAGATGAGTGAAAGTCGGTACACTATACACAGACTCTCCAACTTCTCACATTGTTTCCTTCCAAATAAACAAATCATCTTCTATACGACTTATATAATTTTTTTTAAATCTTTGGTATATGGAAGGCGGGGATTAAAACAACGACAGCCATTCCGCCACCCAAGGTCTCAAAACTAAAACATTTATTTTAAATACCTTCATTCGTCCGGAAATCGTAGAGACATCATTCGACTTTGTTTCATCAATAAAATTACTAGGTGGCCGCGAGGCAGTTATCCTGGAGAAATTTAAACCTAAAAACAAAAAGTATGAAACAAAAATCAATAGATAAGTAAAGTTGTGCTGTATCGAAGTTCGGACCTCGATGGGCATTCGCCACACAAATGTCTTTTTAGGAGATTTTCCCAAGGTTGGATAGACCATGTTCGAAACGAAAGATGTTTACTGTTAAATAAATAAATGCTTTTGTACTTTGGAAGGCACAAAAGCCGCTGATCTTGGCTACTAAATGCAACAGATAAAGTACTTATTCATATGAGTCACGTCAAACTGGTCACAACTTACGGCGGCGGCGGCGGCGGTGACGCGACCTGCGCCGCGAGACTTGCCAGAAGTTTTGTAACATTTTACGTTATTTTAGAACCCTTTGCCCTTTGCGTTGATTTCGCGTTACACGACTCAAAACCTTACTTTTTTTATTTTAATCTTATTAGTATATCAAATTGTTAATTTTCGGTAGTACATTTCTCTATCAGGTTTTTAGATATGAAATAAAATTGAGTTCGCTCATGTAAAATTTTTCTGGCAATACTGTTCTCTTCGCAGTTCGCGCCGCGCTGAAGCTGTGGCCTTAGGCAATGTTGTGTGAATGAGGTACGCGGTCATATGATAGTGTACACGATTTTGGGAATATAATTTTACTGTTTTATTTGCAGAATTTAATTTTTATATCTAACTTACTCATGTCAGGCAAGCGATGTTCAGCCAATGGCGATGAAGTAGAGGCCCCAGCCACTCTATACTTGGCTAGAGGCAGCGCGACCCCCATAGCCGCCGAGTCTTTAACCCAAGTCGGTAGCACACACGCTTTGCCGTATTCTAATGCGGCTTTATATTTCTCACTGCCTACGCCTTCCCTGAAAAGTTGGAAATGACTGGTCAGTTAAAGCCTGACCAAAGAAATAAAAAACCTCGCCATATTCCGGAATTTCAATGACTCTAATTTTTTTATGGAAATTGTTGCCATAAACATAAAAATATACACGTGGCGCCCCCAGAGCAAGCTTCTTATTTCTTTGTTCAGGCTTTACAAAAAATATGCATTTCGTACTTTAATTTCATGAGTCAATAAGTGAATGCAACGACTTTGAAATAATGGCACTTAATAATTACATTGCTACAATTATTATTTTAGTTCTTTAAACAAGTGTGCTTGATATACACAGATTTGTGACTTACATCCCGTAAGTCCTGCATTTGATCTTATTTTACCATACTCTACCACCTATCCTACTTGTGTATACCCGGAAGAAATACCACTTCTTCTTCTTCAGCATTCTTTCGCCCAACTTACTTAGTCAAAATAACAATATCGGTGGTTTCGCTCTGAAACGCCCCAGAGAAGTTTCCTCCATGTTCATTCACTAGCTTTATAATCATTTGCTTGTCCTTCTTAGATATGCCTGAAGTAGTTACTTGCAGGTTTGCAAATGGCGGCAAGCGATGGATGTCAAAGTCAGAAGATGCTCCATTAATGTTGAGACGTAAAGACATGTCCCAAACGGCATCTATCCACGATTCACACATCACTGGAATGCCTTTCTCTATTGATTTCTGTAAATAAGTGTAAATCTTACAATAAATAAAAAACATAAATACGTTTTGTACAAAATGTAAGAGCTATTGTAAGGCCCAGTGGGATGCATATAAAATGTCAGATAAGTCATAAAGAAATTTAAAAATAAATCACATAACTTTTCACATGTTAGGCAGTAGGTCCTAAACTCTGCTTTAACTCTTAATTAAAACAGAGTACACAACATACCTTTTAGGATGCAAGAAAATACAAAACAAACTTCATTGGTCACTAAATAAAAAAATAAAAAAGTACTAGAAATATCTCTTAGGTCAAGTAGACTTACCATGTATTTGTCAGAAAGTACAGTATCTGAGACAAGGTGTGTGGTATCATCTGTCAGTGCAGCTGTGTATCTTCCTCCCATCCAGAACACTTTCTTTTTTATTTTCTCCTAAAAACAAAATGATGGTAAATCAATATTGTACTTATTTTGTAGTTCATAAACTTGACAGAAAGGCTTCATGCATTTAATTTTTTTATTTACTTGTCAGTAAAGACCAAATTACATCATTCCTTCCAATAATAAATAGAACAGTAAAATGCAGGAAAATATTGTTATTCAACCAGTGTATGTTTTATCTACATGCTAAACATCAAAATATTCATACAGCATAAAACTGGACTGTAATACAAAAAATTAGTTTGTGAAGTAGTTGCGACCAAACTTAATAAAGAATAGACACCTTTTGCTGCTTGGACAGTCCACTAGCAGTGACCACGAGTCCTCTCATAGCCACAGTGAACACCGGCTCCGGACCCGAGGGAATGGGGGCTCCTTCTGTGAGGCAACATGACAAACAGCGAGGACCTACCAACCTAAACATTACAAAAATATTGAATGAATTAAAAAATGAAATATCAAAAGCAAGCATTAAATTAGCAATTTGTCAGTACCTGATAGGGCTTTTAGTCTAGCTAGGTCCTGACAGATGTTCTGTCTTTTTAATTTTAAGTGTAGTATTTTGTACCTAAATGTTTGTCTTATTATTAGGTACTAAAACAAGACCATATGAATATTTTAGTAGTCCTAACTAGTTTTCTATGATATTTGCTATTTCACTATCACAAGCTAATAAATAGAGATTAAATAACTCAACATTGATTAAATTATAGAAGCTGCTGTTACTACATTACTATCATAATATTTCAATTATTTATATAATTCTTGAAAGTTTTATACTTACAGACATTTTGTTCCTTTTAATTTCTCATACAATTCCCCTTGAAAATCAGATAGTACAAACACATCTTGTTTAGTCAGACCTTGAAATCGGTTGAATCTGGTTTCATGCTCAAAACGGGCTTGAAGACCACCGCCACAGTGCTGTTCACATGTCTGCAAAGCAATTATACTTATAATAAAGACAAAAACAATCATCTAAAAGTTAAAGTACCTAAAGAAAAGCATTTGTAGTACTGTCCCATAATTTTACTGATGATTTGTCTTAATGCAAGAATGTTATTGTTAATAGCCCATGTCGATGTATGTTCCTAACGAGCGACTCGAGCCTACCCTGAAATGCCCCGAATCAGACCATATGCTGCTGGTCCAATTTAAATTGAAACAAATTCACACAACCTATGAATTTCTCTACAGATATGATGTGAGGTTTCTTTGGTCAGAGAGTTAACTTCCTGCACCGTAAGACCGTCGAATAAACGTAGATAATAGTACGCGTATCGAAAGTAAATCTTAAGATCTATGGAAGTGTCTTTTACTAAAACTTACAACAAACGCCAACTGCATATCTTCTGAACACTCATTCTCACTATTACAATCTTTAGGAATAATAAATGTAACTTTTATTTCTTCAGTCATATTGTTAAATTAATGTAAACTATTATGAGTTCAAAAATTCATCAAATCTCGTAAATCTAATCCATTTCTTACAATATTAACCTCATGAAACGGACATTGTTTACAAAAATCCCTCCGAAAACTGACTGACTGACACTGACAGAACTGAAAGAAATGAAAACATTCCTTTTTTTTTTTTTTTAGTTTCTTTCTCCCTTATGGGAAAGGCAAAGGGATCTAAGCCCATACAGCCTAGTCTTTAGTAGTTTCTTGCATTATCCAAGTTTAATGTCTTCATCTTCAGTCATTATTTCTTCAGTTTCATTTCGTCGTCTTTAGTCATTTCTTGCATCTATGTTAAACGTCTTCAGTAGTTTCATTTCTTGTTACGGGATCATTGGAATGCAAGGGTGGTTCTTACATTCCAATGATACTGAAGTTTAACGCGGGGTATCAAACCAGAAACAGCTAACCACTCATTATTTCTCACTTTCATTGAATAGTTCTTCTTTAACGGCACATTATCGCACTAATTCCACCATATTAACACCACAATTACCATGAAAAACTAATTTTAAAAAGGACGAAACAATGAACCCGCCATTTCCTGTCGATTCCCGCGTAAAACCCCTGAAAACATTCCATTGGCATAACATAATCATAGACAAACAAACAAATTAAACCGGAAAAAGAGATAAAAGATTGTAATTACTGAAAGTGCAACAGAGACAGAACATAAATCATAGACAAAATAAGGGTCAATTCGTTTTGTTCTAAAAAAATATTTTGGTGATGTACAGACTGATATGATAATAATATGAATTATATGAAACGAACAAGAGCAAGGGCTGCCAGATTAAACAAAATAACGCCATTTAGCCTACAAATAAAAGAAGTTTTACAGCATCCGAAAAATTAAATCATCTTTTTTTTTAATTGTTCTATGCTCATGTCACAGTATAAATATAGTATGTACTACGTACATACAGTAGGATAACTTCGCGGTTTTCTGGGATTGAACGAATTAATGAATGACATGCTGTAGGGTTGAACACTGCTTGTTTTTCTTGACCACTTGTTAAGTTTGCAAATAATTACTTAAAGTAAAGCCTGGCCAAATAAATAATAACCTGCTCTGGGGGCGTCACATTTATATTTTTATTTCTCTTATAAAATTATTTCCGTTAAAATTTCGAAATATGGCGAGGTTTTTTATTTCTTTGGTCGGCTTTATTAAAACGATTTACTTTGAATATAACAGCATTGAAAGAGACTATATTTTAATCCCCCGTGCTTTATAGAAGAGAAATATATACTTACTGAGTCCGATTACTTCAATATTAGCTCAAGATCACGACTACCTGTACTGCAAGAGAAGTAGGTAGGAACATTCTTATTTACCAGTTACTACGTTTAAAAAAAACCTTAAAACACTAATATACAAATTGTAAAGAATAATCTTAATAATAATCTTAATCTACTTACCTCACTGACACACTTGGTAATTTTAAAAAATATTAATTTTTTTATTAATTTAAACATCCATACACGAAACAATATCTCATGCTATTTGGCATTGCTTTTATTATTTGTTTCTCTAAATCACGCAAAAAAATATTTAAATTTTGATTTTACGCCCGTTCGAGAGAGTGGCACAACCCTGGCTGTTGCGGCCCGAAGTAACCAGAGATTTCGAAGCGCGCCAAAATGACACTTTTGTATGGAGTTACACTACGGTAGGTATACGGTGCTCATGTCGAAAAGGTACGACCTATCATATGCTTCACACACAGCAGGCAGGACTTACGGGGGAGAAAGATAGAATCTTGAATCAAGTAACCATTTGTATTAGGTACCAAGGAAAAAAAACGAGGTAAGTATTATAGTACTACCACTACCGCTGTGCACTCTCTGAGGTATGAGGTATGAGGTGGGAGCCGGGGAAAAAAGTGCATGAGTATGGACATGACGGACAGAAACAAATGACACTACCTGCCGCCACGAGCGTTGACGGCGGCGGGCTGACAGCGCGTCCACCCCCCTCTCGCCGCGCGCATACCTAAGGGAGTGCACAGCGGTAGTGGTAGTACTATAGTACTAGCGAAATATAAGAATACTATTTTTTTTAAGTCTAGAAACTATTTTATATTAATAATAATTGAAGTTAGAGTGTAAAATTAATATTTAGAATCAGTGGGTTCGGGCCCACTTCGGGCCCATTTAACCGCTCACGTGACCCAGTTAACCAGGGATTAACAAATGAAATCATCCGTTAATCGACAATGTAAACTAACGATTAACAATATAAAACACTCGTTGATTGACCTTGCAAACTCCTGGTTAACAAGGCCATTTTTGCTCACAGCTGTTGAAAAATGATCCTTTTCTTCTAAATAACTAAGTCTAATATTGTTATCGTACTTGCTTCGTATTCTCTATTAAATTTGACGTCTAAAAAACCGGCAACACAAGCCCACCACTAGCAAAATTAAAAAAAAAAACAATGTCAAAGGGCAGTCTGTCAGTTGACCGCACGGAGTACGTCACGTCGCGTGTTATTGAAAAGTTTTGTGGGTTTTTTAATAATAATCTGACGGAAATACACTTGTTTTTCGGTAAGTACACACTTAAATCTATTTTATTACAAGTTGTCACAGGTATTGAGGTTTGTTTTTGAGTTTTGAACAATTTTGTAAAAGTCGCGCTAAAAATTCATAATCTCCATTTTCACGACTCTATATATCAAAAACTGGATCGCTTTTCAAATAAAATAAGCCATAGTAGCATGACTCATTCATTCAGCAACCCATAAATCAACACTTGATAGTGTTTTTGTAAGAAACTAAGGCACAATGAGCGTTTTTGTGCCACTTGACGCGGCGCGCGCTCGGTTTAAAATAAACAAATGGATCGCGGGCGAGTTACGGTAGGTTGAGGCGGCGAGCGCGGCCGTTCAACTGGGTATTGGGATGGCGGCCTTGGGCACGTGAGCGGTTAACGTATAAACTTACTACCTAAATTATATTATTTTTATTTAGTCAAAATATTGGCTGAATCAAACTATTTCTAACAGAAATTGACGAGCGAGGCCTGACTAGAAAAATAAAAAAAAACTGCTAAAGGGGCGCCACGTGTATATTTTTTTAAAAATGTATAAAAATAATGACCATGGTTGCATGCAATATTATGGCAAAAAAACTAATTCATTCACTTAGCTGATTAGCTGACATCGACATCTGGCAACCCATTAATCAATTTTGTTATGTTGAGGTTAGGTTAGAAAACTTCGAAAATGTGTGAGTGAAGAGGGTTTTATAATTGTTTTTTATCTTACTTGAGAGTTATTTCTATAAATTTTGTCTTTAAAAATGTTGTATGACGATTTCAAGCCTATCGTAGACTTAGTGCTGAACAATTGGACTGCATTACAGCTGGCTGTTGAACATGGAATGGGAGCACCTGGAGGCGAAAAGGTAAAATAAATAAATACAATAAAAATAAACCATTATTTATTTATTTATTTTATTTTAATATTATTTGTTTTTATTTTATTAAATTAATTAATTACTTTTTTACTTTATTCCTTTACAGCCTTTATTCTGCAAATTCCCATGAAAAATTTAGGGATTTCCATTATTTTCTTCTTATCATATTTTAGTCTTTTAGCAACATAAAACATGCCTTGCTAGAATGGAGATAAAACCAAAACTGAACAATCCTTTTTTTCTGTAAGCTAATTATGTAGAATTTTACCACCAAGTTTATATCATGCCTAACAAGGTTTTGATTATATTATTATACTTACAGACAGCACAACTTATGGCAGTGTATGTAGCAAGATACTGTGTGGAAAATGTAGCAGATGTTGACGAGCTCACTGAGGTTTTAGAAGACCTCATGGATGAAGAGTTTGAAACTGTCTGCCACGACAATTCTCCTAAAGGTAAACAATACTTCAATTTGAATTATCATAATAAAAAGGGAACTGCCTTGAAATACAATGCATTATGCCTATTATTGCCTCTCTTGTGATGTATAAGCAACCTATCTTTTTACAAACCCCCAGGAAAAATTTACTGAAAAATATGAAATAAAAAAATATTGTTCTCAGAAATTGCTTCAGTCCTGTTGCAATATCTTCAGCTACTAAAAGACGGAAGTCACGATGAGCTCCGAGCAAGAATAGAAGCAATGCCCAAATGTCAAAAATGGCTCAGTCAACCTATACACCAATCAGTACCTCCTCAAGTAAATATATAAAGTTTATTTGAGAAAGTAGTTTTACCATTTTAGGAAAGATCTATGAACAACCAAAACGCATAGTAAAAATTTATTATTTACTCTTCCAGCTTTATACATACTTCATTTTATTAACCTTATGTTTACAGTGTCATGGTAACCCAGACGATGATACAACAAGCAGCAGCGGTGAAGAAGAAGAATCTGAAGATGGCATGAATGACAATATTTCAAAAGAAGTTCAAATTCAAATGAATGGTGAATCTTCCACAAACCCCACTCAAAGTCACGAACCAGAACCTATGGACGAAGATGGCGAACCTGGGTGGACAGTTGTCAAAACAAGAAAGAAAAAATAAGTTTAACCTATAAAAGAATCAATCAATAACATTTTAATTAACTTATTTTTTCTCATAGACTATTATTATATTACATACTGGCTTTCTGTAATGAATGTGGCTGCACAGGTCATTATTTTATGTCTTGTGTCAAATTAGTTTCCTCCTGTATAAGTAGTTTGCAGAGTGGTAGATTGCATGATATATAATTTAGTCCTAATGGAAAATATAACAATGCCGGTGCAGCCACAAGATGGAAAGCTGATATCAGATAAACTAACAACAAGGATGATAATATAGTGAATTATTTAGAAGTTGGATAGGACTATACTGTATGTATTTAGGGAATAAGTAATGTTGTCGTGTTTTACTATTATCAATAAATAATAATAATTTGTTATGTGGTGTATTCATGAAAATAGTGGCCTCTGTGAGCTATAGACTTTCTGCTTTCTGTATTTGAATGGAGAAATTTTCTGTGATTGAGCATTAGCGTTATTTTCGAACTTCTACCACTGGAGAAACTAGTCCACCACACGGTGTGTGCCAAGGATTTTGTAATATAAGAACTATAACATCCTTGGTGTGTGTGCATAAAAAAATCGGATAAGAAAAATGAAATACTAAAGACGACGGCTGCATGGCTTGCTTATCTTTTGCCTTTGTCTGTTCCGAAGGTACGACAAAAAAGCTAACTGACGGTCAGTATTGCCATAAATGCGGATTTGTCCGTATTTGTACGGATTTCAGAAGTCTAATTTATACGGATAATTTGGTTACATTACAGCACAGAGCATATTCCTATTATATTATTCGCAGTAATCGCTATTAAATCATATTTTCTTCCAATCTGTGAATCTGATTCGATTCGGATAGGAACTATCATTTTTAATACAATTCAACACTAACAATAAGGCTTGCATTGGCTAAACATACAAAATGACTTTTAGGGAAATTGCCCTATTTTGACTAATTCTGATATATTAATATAGATTTATATAAATGATCAGTTTTATTTTTATACGGTTTCATTTCATACGGAATTTCATTCAAAATGGTAAATACGGATTTTTACAATGAAAACAGATTGATTTCACGCCCTCACCATATGGCAACACTGCTGGCATTGGCGTTGGCATGGCACAGTATAAATATAGTATGTACTACGTACATCGTTGGCGGCTGAAAGGACTTGGATCCAGGCCAGAAAAAATTATATAAAAAAAAAAAATGGCGTTGGCGAATGGCGACGAATTCGACATAATAATCGAGCCTTCTTTCTTTTTTCCTATTTACTATTCATAATAATTCAATAGTGGTATGTAAGAAAAATCAATGTTCTAAGTACCTACTTAAAAAATACCACAAAATGCCTCTAACGGCAAGACAACGAAGTATACATAATAAAAATGGTGCAAAACGGGCGACCAGTTTTAAGGACAAACGAAACAGAAAAGCTAGTGAGGGGTGCGTATTTTACACTATATTTGAATCTGTGTTCTGGTCTTAAATGTTTCTTATATCAATTTCATATTCTTTTCTGCAGATTCTTACCATTTTGCTTAGTTTTTTTTGAGGTGTTTGGTTTGAGGTTATTATTTTCTATTGCTTTCTTTTTTTTATGATTATCACAGTTTGGCGCATATCCAGGTACTTCAAAACTAGCAGAGGTAAACGCATGACGCAAAATATTCTTGCATGCGTCATCCTAAACCAAAAATACCTACCTCGCCTCGTTTCAAAACAACTTTATTGCTTGTTTTTTTTTTAATACACACACACCCCTTCAGAGCATTTTAATACCTATACAGCCTATAGGATAAAGTTTTATATGACTTAGACTACTATGCAATATAGAATAAAAAATCTATCCACTCAAACTTAATTTATTCTACTTACAATCTCCTTATCTACTAAGATTGATAACTACTTTGTACCTCTCCCTTTCCCCCCTTAATATCATGTATTATCTTGGCACATATTCAATTCACACATCCTCTCAAAATAATTATCCTGCCCTCCCTGAAGTTGACTCTCTTTTGTGTCATTGAGTTAAAGTAATTTAATTCAATGGAAAGTCCTCTAGAATTTCCTGTTTGCAGTGAGTTCCTGGTGACAAATGCCCCATCAGACCTTCGCAGCATTTCATACCCTGGTGGGGCTGTGGCCCTTTCATTGTTGGTGTTGGCCCGACTGGCTTCGGCATACTGGGGGCACATTGCAGACTGTGATGAAACTTACAACTATTGGGAGCCATTACATTATCTAGGTAAATGGCATAAAGTAGAGGTAGAACTAATAATCTTTTTCTTGTACTTAATTATGAACCATATAAATAAAATTGGAAGTTAAAATCAGTTTCGTAAGTAATTTTGATTCTAATGAAGTAGGACTTGAAATAGTTTGATATAATGTTAATGAAAAATTCAGTTAATAATTTCACTAACACAGGTTTTCTCCACAGTTTTAAATTGAGCTTACCGATATTTCGACCGGTTTACACTGATCATGGTCATGAAACTCCATGTTTCGTTTTAAAACTAAATCGTGGAGAAAACCCGTGAAAATGTGTGTTAGTGCAATTAACAACCAGGAAAATCTAACAAAGTTAATAATTTATTCCATCTAGCAACTTGTTGCTAAATTAACTGAAATTCTTCATTTACCTGAATTGATAATAAAATTTAGTAGCTTTGTCTGCACTTATATATCACTAGTACAGAGTAGAATAAAGTATTTACTTGTTGTAAAAAATTTATATAAATCTTGTCTTAACTGTAACAAAGGCAACAAAAAAGGGCTATCCAATTTAGAGCAGCCATGATGAATAATAAATCATGCTAAATTAAGCTAGATGTGTTGGTTACATAAATGTTAGATGTGTTGGTTACAAAGCTTAATAAATAAATAAAGTTTTTGTCCAATTTATTTTCCAGTGTATGGCAATGGTCTTCAAACATGGGAGTACAGCCCAGTATACGCCATTCGTTCGTACATGCCTCTGTGGCTGTTTGCTGTACCCGCCAAGATACTGGGGTTTGTTTTTGCACCGGTGACTGTTTTCTACTCACTGAGGTCTATATTGGCCGTGCTGACTGCCTGCGCTGAACTTATGTTTTATAAGTAAGTGATTTTGAGTTCAACAGTTCATATATGTCCCCATCGAGACGCTCCCTGGGAGCCTACCTTGAAATCAGGGCGTTAGTCGACCACACTGGCCCAGTGGGTATTTTTCAGCTTCACACACAACCTTTGAATTACTACACAGGTGTATGCAGGTTTCCTCACGATATTTTCCTTAACCGTAAGTTTATTTGAATAAATGTACAAATTGAATTGGTACATGCCGTTGCTTGAACCTGTGAACTTCCAAGTGGAAGTCAACATCCCTAATTCCCTAGCCACTTGACCACCGACACTCTTCTTTTGTTATGTGTAGTGAAGTGACTATTTTTATATTTACGATTGTATACTATAGTCTGTTTCATATAAATCCGGAAGTTTATTGTCCTGTTTCTTTTCTTGAAAGTTATTAAAGATAATGTAATGCCAAAAAGTCTGGCAAGGCTCACCTCGCCTTCTACTATGGTATGCTAAATTACGTATTTTGCGATATTTATTATAGTTTTGTCGTATTGTTTGAAAAAAATATGCGTATTGTATGCAGGCGTCAATGACCTTTTGTCCGGATTAATATGAAACAAACCATACAGGGTAATGGTAATGGTAAGAACGGGCCGATTTCCGCAACTCGACGTCTAATGCGCCTTTTTTGCGTATGGGTGGGATTGCTACTCGAGCCAACCTATCTCCTCGAAAAACCTCAGCAGGCCTTTGACCTCCCTGAGGGCCTCGGGAATCGACTGAGGTGTCCCGAGGTGTTTAGCCCGGTATGTGGCTGTTTCCCGGCACTCCAAAAGCACGTGGGCCGCCGTCTCTTCTGTCTCCATGCAATCCCTGCACAGTGGACTGTCCGTGACACCTAAAGTGAACAGATGTTTGTTAAAGGAACCATTAACCATAGAGGGTATTGAGGCAGTGACGGCCTCGTAGCCTAGTTGGTAGTACGTCTGCCTATGAAGCACAAGGTCGCGGGTTCGAATCCCGCCCAGGGCAAACATTCGTGTGATGAGCACTTGTTTGCCTTGTGTCTGGATGTTGTATATTTATATATGTATGTATATCAGCTGTCTGACACCCATAGTACAGGCTCTGCCTAGTTTGGGGTCAGATGGCTGTGTGTGAGATGTCCCCACATATAAAAAAAGAAAAAAAAAGAAAAGTGGTTTACTTTCCAGAGCGGTTTGCCACGAGTTCGGCGTGCACGTGGGTCGCGTGTGGCTGTGCCTGACGCTGCCGGCGGCGGGGAGCTTCGCGCACGGCGCCGCCATGCTGCCGTCGGCGTGGAGCGCCGCGCTCGTGCCCGCAGCGCTGGCCTGCTGGTGGCGCAAGCGATACGCGCTCGCTGTCGTATTCACCGCCGCCACTGCGCTGCTCAGTGAGTACTGTGGAGTTTGCATCAGTGCGTTTGCAAACTCCTTTTAAATGTAACTGGCGCTTATGCCGCAATTCTAGAAAAACGATTTGATTTTGATTTAGGAATTGTCTCGCATTTAAAAAAAAGAAGATTTGTCATAATAATCTGTTTTTGCTAAAGCTGACCTCTGGTAAAATTGACAGTCCTCATTTACTTGAGAAAATTTGTTTTTCTGTGCCTACCCGCTGCCGACATAGACCTGAGCTGGCGATTCCGCTGTCAAGGACTAATTATCGTCGGAATAGTTTTATTTGTCGTTCAAGTAGATTTCTAAATACAAAAGCAACCTATTTAGGGATTAGCCTGTTTGACACGAGTGTAGCTGCAGCTAGACGATTATTAAGTGGTGAATTTTTCAAAGAGTATTAGCTAACCTGGAACCTTTTCTTTTCTCTCTCTTTCATACCATTTTTGAAATGTTTAGTTTTATTTTATTTTTACCTACTGGCATAAGCTTTATTTTATTGCGTCTGTGCTTAGAGCATCTTAGTCTTTAAGTTATTATTTAATTTCTACATGTGGAAACCTATTATTAGTTATAAGATGTTAACCAGATGTGCACATGAGTTGTATGAAGCTGATGGTTTTCCGAACAATAAATAAATAAATAAATAAATAAATAATAATTATTCGTAGGGTCGTAGAAAGACCAGATCCTGATTTGAAGATAAAATAAATAGCTTTGAAGATTCCCTTGTCGTGTTATTGTCGAGGCATCTTCATTGTACCATGGTCCAAGAAAACAAGGCCTAAGGGTTGCCTGGTAGAAATTGCTACCTTAGCAATAAGGCCGCCTTTTGTACACCTGTGTTGCTTTAATTATGTTTGTTGTATTCTCTTGTGTGCAATAAAGTATATTCTATTCTATTCTAACCATTAGACCACGTGACTGACACGAGTCTACGTCATTTTGCCTATTCATCCTTGTCGAATGCGTGTAATAGACAAGGATGAACAGCGCAGAATGACGTAGGCTTGTGTCAGTCACGTGGTCTAACGGTTAGACCTTGTTTTCTTAGACCATGGTGAGTACACAACTCAACCTAACACTACTTGACTCATGATCCACAGAATAAAAAACACAACTTAGGAGCTTTTGTAAGCTCTAAGCTCTGCCAAATCGGGCTCATAAAAATGGTTAGCATAACTTAAGCAGTTTTAAGAATTTTTTTAAGGTTACTGCAAACAAAATTTTCACAAAAAGTCACCTACATACATTTGTTGGGTATTAATTTAGGAAAAAAACCTTACCCCCTAGCCGCGACGAACTGCGGTGGGTGAGCGAAAAGCGACGGAAATAAACATACGTAATCAATTGTATGTATGAAGTACACGCAGCGCGGAGTGCAGTGCGACCGGCGCGGCGGCGAGAAGAGCATTGAGCAAATGGTCAACTGAGGCCTACTGATTTCAACTACAATCAAATAAAACAATATTATGTTCAAACATTTGTGGCGCATTATATTATGGCTAACATGACAAAATCACTAGTAAAAAAATCCTTTTCATTCCAGGTTGGCCCTTCACAGCTCTACTCGGGGTTCCCATCGCAATAGACATGCTTATAGTCAAGAGACAGTTTGTGGAATTCTTCAAATGGTCTCTGATATCTCTCGTGGTAATATTACTACCTACTGTGGCTGTGGATTCGTGGCATTATGGCAGATTAGTGGTAGCTCCGTGGAACATAGTCGCCTATAACATATTCACGGAGCATGGACCTGATTTGTATGGAGTTGAACCGTGGACGTATTACTTTGTGAATGGATTCTTAAATTTCAATATAGTTTGGGTGAGTTATTTTCTTTATAAAACTACTTTATAAATTCAGCCTATAAATTTTATCGGTCAAATAATTCCAATGAATAATTCCTAGTGCCATCAAATTACTCAGACAAACAATGTTCTCATCCTATAATGACCTCATTCAAACAGCGGCCGGTAAATAAGTTTTCTATGCAAATAACACCATTCTTTAAGGAACCGCACTATTTTGATTCCATGACAACGTTTACCGGCGTATACGCCCGCTATAACGGCACCGCTATTCTAGGAAAACTTTATTGCAAGCTCATTATTTCGCAGTTTGACGCCTTGTGCCTTTCGCATTTCTGTAGTAGCCCTGCTGTTTAATTTTATGTATTAATGTACGTTGTTGGTATTTGCAGGTATTAGCCCTGTCCTGTCCCTTGTTGCTAGTGGCGTGCACCGCTATAACGCCCCGCTCGACTGCTCGCGCGTGGTTCTGCAGCCCCTACTGGCTGGGGCTCATGCCGCTGGCTCTGTGGCTGCCGGTCTTCATGCTGCAGCCTCACAAGGAGGAGAGGTGAGAGAGGAGGAGAGGTTTCTATTGACAGGTGTTAGTACTGTGCTGTCCTCTGTTGCTATAACGCCCCGCTCGACTGCTCGCGCGTGGTTCTGCAGCCCCTACTGGCTGGGGCTCATGCCGCTGGCTCTGTGGCTGCCGGTCTTCATGCTGCAGCCTCACAAGGAGGAGAGGTGAGAGAGGAGGAGAGGTTTCTATTGACAGGTGTTAGTACTGTGCTGTCCTCTGTTGCTATAACGCCCCGCTCGACTGCTCGCGCGTGGTTCTGCAGCCCCTACTGGCTGGGGCTCATGCCGCTGGCTCTGTGGCTGCCGGTCTTCATGCTGCAGCCTCACAAGGAGGAGAGGTGAGAGAGGAGGAGAGGTTTCTATTGACAGGTGTTAGTACTGTGCTGTCCTCTGTTGCTATAACGCCCCGCTCGACTGCTCGCGCGTGGTTCTGCAGCCCCTACTGGCTGGGGCTCATGCCGCTGGCTCTGTGGCTGCCGGTCTTCATGCTGCAGCCTCACAAGGAGGAGAGGTGAGAGAGGAGGAGAGGTTTCTATTGACAGGTGTTAGTACTGTGCTGTCCTCTGTTGCTATAACGCCCCGCTCGACTGCTCGCGCGTGGTTCTGCAGCCCCTACTGGCTGGGGCTCATGCCGCTGGCTCTGTGGCTGCCGGTCTTCATGCTGCAGCCTCACAAGGAGGAGAGGTGAGAGAGGAGGAGAGGTTTCTATTGACAGGTGTTAGTACTGTGCTGTCCTCTGTTGCTATAACGCCCCGCTCGACTGCTCGCGCGTGGTTCTGCAGCCCCTACTGGCTGGGGCTCATGCCGCTGGCTCTGTGGCTGCCGGTCTTCATGCTGCAGCCTCACAAGGAGGAGAGGTGAGAGAGGAGGAGAGGTTTCTATTGACAGGTGTTAGTACTGTGCTGTCCTCTGTTGCTATAACGCCCCGCTCGACTGCTCGCGCGTGGTTCTGCAGCCCCTACTGGCTGGGGCTCATGCCGCTGGCTCTGTGGCTGCCGGTCTTCATGCTGCAGCCTCACAAGGAGGAGAGGTGAGAGAGGAGGAGAGGTTTCTATTGACAGGTGTTAGTACTGTGCTGTCCTCTGTTGCTATAACGCCCCGCTCGACTGCTCGCGCGTGGTTCTGCAGCCCCTACTGGCTGGGGCTCATGCCGCTGGCTCTGTGGCTGCCGGTCTTCATGCTGCAGCCTCACAAGGAGGAGAGGTGAGAGAGGAGGAGAGGTTTCTATTGACAGGTGTTAGTACTGTGCTGTCCTCTGTTGCTATAACGCCCCGCTCGACTGCTCGCGCGTGGTTCTGCAGCCCCTACTGGCTGGGGCTCATGCCGCTGGCTCTGTGGCTGCCGGTCTTCATGCTGCAGCCTCACAAGGAGGAGAGGTGAGAGAGGAGGAGAGGTTTCTATTGACAGGTGTTAGTACTGTGCTGTCCTCTGTTGCTATAACGCCCCGCTCGACTGCTCGCGCGTGGTTCTGCAGCCCCTACTGGCTGGGGCTCATGCCGCTGGCTCTGTGGCTGCCGGTCTTCATGCTGCAGCCTCACAAGGAGGAGAGGTGAGAGAGGAGGAGAGGTTTCTATTGACAGGTGTTAGTACTGTGCTGTCCTCTGTTGCTATAACGCCCCGCTCGACTGCTCGCGCGTGGTTCTGCAGCCCCTACTGGCTGGGGCTCATGCCGCTGGCTCTGTGGCTGCCGGTCTTCATGCTGCAGCCTCACAAGGAGGAGAGGTGAGAGAGGAGGAGAGGTTTCTATTGACAGGTGTTAGTACTGTGCTGTCCTCTGTTGCTATAACGCCCCGCTCGACTGCTCGCGCGTGGTTCTGCAGCCCCTACTGGCTGGGGCTCATGCCGCTGGCTCTGTGGCTGCCGGTCTTCATGCTGCAGCCTCACAAGGAGGAGAGGTGAGAGAGGAGGAGAGGTTTCTATTGACAGGTGTTAGTACTGTGCTGTCCTCTGTTGCTATAACGCCCCGCTCGACTGCTCGCGCGTGGTTCTGCAGCCCCTACTGGCTGGGGCTCATGCCGCTGGCTCTGTGGCTGCCGGTCTTCATGCTGCAGCCTCACAAGGAGGAGAGGTGAGAGAGGAGGAGAGGTTTCTATTGACAGGTGTTAGTACTGTGCTGTCCTCTGTTGCTATAAGCTCGGCTATAACGCCTCACAAGGACGAGAGTTGTGTACAGACTCCGTATTGTATTATACTACTACAACATCTTACATCAATAGATTGTATGTTTGAACAGGTTTTGTCGCAGTGTTTTCCATATTTTTTTTTATAATTTTATACAATACAATACAATATACTTTATTGACAGAAAAAGACACAGTATACAGAAAATAGAACAGTACAAACAGAAGAGTCAAAAGGCGGCCTTATTGCTAAGGTAGCAATTTCTACCAGGCAACCTTTAGGTATGGATAAACTGTAGATAAAAGTGATGCGGGTTGGTGGTCCAAACAGACCAAAACTTTATTTACAAAAGCGAGTTATTTTGTTAATTTAAGTAATAGCTGCCTTAAGGTGAAAAAAAAGTTATACACGAACTTTTCCAAAAACACAAACACAGATAATAAATCCCTTCTAATAGAACCCGTTTAATATTGCAGGTTCATGTACCCGGTATACAGTATGATAGTGCTGGCGGGCGCTATAGCGCTGGACTGCCTTCAGAAGATGACGTTTGCGGTCGGCACGGAGCTGTTCCGCTGGCGGAAGGAGCGAGAGAGGAGACACTATCTCGCTTACACCGGCCCTCTGATGGTCATGTGCGTGCTGTTCGCCGGAGTGCTAGGTCAGTTGTTATTGTTGTATGAAATCCTCAATTATAATACCATGAATAACCAACAAAATGTGATTAAAAATTTTAGAAGACAACTGCCAGACGGCACATACCAATGTATTTTCGATTTTCGAATTCATATGCACATACGCACGTGCTTACGGTGAAGAAAAACATCGTGGAGAAACCTGCACACACCGCACTGGGCGAGCTGTCTGTCTGTCTGTCTGTCTGCCTGCCTGCCTGCCTGCCTGTCTGTCTGCCTGTCCGTCCGTCCGTCCGTCCGTCAGTCAGTCAGTCCGTCAGTCTGTCGGTCTGTCTGTCTGTCGGTCTGTCTGTCTGTCTGTCTGTCTGTCTGCCTGTCGCGTGCGCCGATTTCGATGTAGTTTTATTTGTTTGCAAGGTGTTACAATCGAGAATGTTCATAGCTATGATCCAAGAAAATATCTTCAGCCATTTCAAGATTATCAGCTCGTTTCTAGTTGTTGAAAGGATCAAGTAACAGTTTTGTGGCATGGTTATTTGATTTATTTTTTTTCCAGGCATATCCCGCACAGTAGCCCTGTACAACAACTACCACGGCCCCATGACGATCCTACGTCAGCTACCCGCCACGGCCTCGGAGAGGGTCGTGTGTTGGGGCAAGGAGTGGCACCGTTCGCCCTCTCACTTCCTCCTGCCGGCCGGGTACCAAGTGAGGTTCATACACAGCGAGTTCAAGGGACAGCTGCCGGCGCCTTTCCATACTGGACACAATGGTATGTTAAACTTTACAAAGCAGCAGCCACTATATTGCTACCTTAATAGGGATGTTGACTGGCTAGTCAAAAGAGCTTCTTTTTATGAAATGTCAAAAACAATTTTTTTTTTCTAGCCCGTATTGTCCCACTGCAGGGCAAAGGCCTCTCTCATCTCCTTCCACTTTTTCCTATCCCGAGCTATGCTCTCCCACTCCCCAGAGTACGCATCCAGCTCGTCTCGCCACCTCTTGCGGGGCCGACCACGACACCTTTTTGCATTTTGAGGCACCCAATGGTTAGTTCTTTTGGCCCAGAGTTCAATCGGCATACGGGTGACGTGGCCTGCCCAGTCCCACTTTAAGTGGGCAGCTTTCTGAGCCACATCGATTATTTGTGTCTTGGAGCGCAGCGTCGTATTTCTAACTCGGTCAATTAGTCTTACACCAAGTATGCTACGCTCCATATTTCGCTGGCAAACCTTGAGTTTGGTTTTTTGGATGTCAGTCAAAGCCCAAGTCTGTGCACCGTAGGTAAGGATGGGTAAGATGCACATATCCATGAGTTTTCGTTTTAGTGATAACGGCAGTTTACCTTTAACTAGATCTTTCATGGCCCAGTAGCTCTTCCAGGCATTTTCAGTTCGTCTTTCGACTTCCTTATCTTGTCTGCACTGGAAAGAGACTACTTGGCCTAGGTAAAGGTACTCACGGACATATGCTATTCTTTCCCCATCCACTTCTACTACTTGCTCGGCGCGATTCGACATGAGCTTGGTCTTTGACATATTCATCCTCAAACCAACCTCAAGGCTCTCTTTGCTCAGCTCTTGCAACATTTGTTGAAGCTCAGTAGCCGTCGAGGAGAAGAGGACAATATGTATATAAGCGAAGATTAGTTAATCTCGCTTCGCCAACAATTATTTTGTATTATTTTGTATGTGTATGAAAGGAATGACGTCACAAGCTTGTGTTGTCGTTTTTGTACGATTTTTATTTTGATTTACAATAACGAATCATAAAATTGGCAAAATTCGCCCCTACATAAGTAATTCAGATGTTTTATTTCCTACCTAATGTAAGATAATTTATCTTGTATACAGTCGACATTCCTATTTTAACCTTACACCCTCAACATAAAGTCGAAAACGAATGCATTTTGCATAGATAACGCGTGTCACTTCCCGTCTTTGTGCCAATCGTAAGCAGATATAAAACGCTTTCATAGTGTGTCGACACTGATTGTGCGTGGGTGGTGACGAATCGGGGTATTGTACATACTTGCCTTTATTCCTCCCAGGAAAAAAATTACTCTAAGGATCTCCACATTTACTTTAGGCTTACTTAGCTAGTTTAATTTTGTCCAATCTAATGATTAATCAACGAAATATTTCCATTTTTACAGCTACCCGCCTAATCCACCCATACTTCAACGACTTAAACAAAATGGACAACAGAACGTACGTGCAGCCTTCTAAGTGCCATTACCTCGTGGACTCAGACATCGGAGCCCCCACCCCACTGCAGCCCTTCTACCACAAAAACACCGCCGTCTGGGACATAGTATCTACCGTCCCCATACTCGACGCTGAAAAATCACACAGAATATTTAGAGCATTTTATGTGCCAGTGTTGTCAAATACGCACAACGTGTTCGCCAACATGTATTTATTAAAAAATAAACTAATCGTCGGTCAAATGGGATGAACAAGGTAAATCTTTAGTTGATTTTGTAGTTTAATTGATGACGATTTTAAAGGTCGTTTGAAGAATTGAGTTGTAAACATGGTCTAAAAAAACAAGGTCTAACAATCGGACTTTCAAACTTGACACAAGCCTACGTCATCTGCTGTTCATCCTTGTCGAATACGTATTATTCAACAACAGCAGATGACGTAGGCTTGTGTCAAGTCACGTGGTCTTCTTGTTAGACCTTGTTTTCTTAGACCATGGTTGTAAAGTTGTGCTAAGGTGAATTTTGGTCCAGAAAATAGTGAATTTGAGCCTATTATAATTCGTATTAACCTATAAGAGAGATAATAAGGATGCTCAATAATGTTTTCTCGTATCACTTTTTGCACCTAATAAATAATAATTGTACAAATTGATTTTGTATGTAAGGCTTGCGAAAGTAATGTGTATGTATATGTGGAGCGAATGGTGGCAATAAAATGGGCGCCTTATTTTATTGAATCTTAGTATGTAGCGTTAGGATATAGTTTAAAATATATTACTTTGGAATAGAGTAAAATACTAATGTCTGTTTTTGTTACTTAATTTTATGATACAATAACTGAATAGATCTAACATGTGAAGTTGATCTAGGTTAAACCAGTCAGATGGTGAAAAATCTTAAGTTAGATCCGCTGCACCGTGTTAGTTATGACGTTTTTGAATAAAACAAGCTTAGATTACATTTCTAACGTCCTTGAAGCTTAGAGAGTATTTTGTTCTTCAAATACACAGCTTTTTACGTCGAAACTTCCTCAACGTGGTGTAGCGGTTTTTTTTTTATTACCATAAATATCCCAAAACATACAACGCTAGTCATTATGTTTTAGAGTTGTGCAATAATTTATTTATATTTTTAATTGTTGTTGATTGTCGTTTATATAATCACTAGGTACTTGTCAAAAACTAGAAATTGAAAGTGTAAGTATTTAATAAATACAATTAATGATGTCGAAATGTATAACACACCTTTCAGTTTTTAGTGTTGTACAATTTGTAAAAATTCTAGAATTTTAACATGTTTGCATTTTTATATACACCTAGAAATAGTTAAAACAATGGTAGATGATAAATAAATAATTATAACTATGAGACGTATGTTTTGTTTTGCTAGAATAATTTGGCTTTGAATGCAAAACCACAAATTAATAAAATATATGTTGTACTATTTACGACACACTACGCTGCTAAAACAAGACACTTTCTTTTGGCTATGCCATAATCGAGTAAAAAGCTATAGCTATTGTGGATAGAGGAAGTGGCATATGTGAGCGCGGCCGGTCGTAGTTCGGGTGTGCCTAAGGTTGGTGAAGCTCCTTATAAATTCAGCGTCATTCTGCGCAACTCGCGTAGTGATCGGTCGACGACACGACAATCGAATGACGCTGAATGCTTACGGAGCTCCGCATACTTTAGGCACACTCGCCCCGCCCACATGCCACTTCCTCGTGCCGCGTTTACATGCTTGCCGTGGCTTGCCAAGCCTACGGGACGCAGTTAAGGTAGGGACTGCTATTTGGTAGGCGCTTACTCTTGCGCATAGCTGCGTCCTGTAGGCTTGGCAAGCCACGACAAACGTGTCAACGCGGCATAAGATAGTTGAATATTGCTGAACTAGAACCACAACCAACTTGATTTGAAAAATTATCTAGATGACCATGGCCTATCTTTTCAGATTCTTTTAACACTAGAATAAGTAGATGTAGGCAAATTGTTTATTTTTGTCTCCAATTTTTATTTTTATGTTGTTAATTTTTGTTGGATAAGTAACATAAAGTTTTTTTATTTTTGTTTCGCGTTAAATTCATCGTGATTTTCCCTCGTTCGCGTTTGGACAGATTTTTAACATGAGGGAAATAGTTAGTATTCAAGTTGGACGAGCTGGCAACCAGATTGGTGGAAAGGTAAGTAATAATAGTTGCAATATATTTAAGTGCCCTGTGGTTTCTGGTTCATATTTGGATCCACAAAACTCCCCGTGGGTGTCATATGCATGAGACGACTAAAAGGTATACCCGACCCTCAACGCACTTGCGAAGTGTAAATAGCTTTCCCTGTTAAGAGTCCTTAAGACGCCTCGTGCTTAGTGCAAACTTCTCTGAGAATGTATTCATTCATGTCAGTTGTTTCAATAGCTCCCGTGTGTAGTTAAAAGGGCTTCTAAACACGCATCTCTCCACCTTTCTCAGCATTGATTGATGCAGTATCTGTTCCTTTATCGACCCTTTATAATAAAAAATCGAGATATTAAATCTAGTTGGAATCTAAACCTGGAGTTTTAATCATTTGTTGCAGTTCTGGGAAGTGATATCGGATGAACACGGCATCGACCCCGCCGGCTGCTATTCCGGAGACTCGGATCTTCAACTTGAACGCATCAACGTGTACTACAACGAAGGCGGTCGCGCCCAGTACGTCCCTCGAGCCATTCTCGTCGACCTTGAACCAACCTCCATCGACACCCTCAGAAGCGGCCCTTACGGAACCTTGTTCAGACCAGACAACGCCGTCTGCGGCCTCTCTGGAGCCGGCAACAACTGGGCCAAAGGCTTCTTCACTGAAGGAGCCGATATCCTTGAATCGGTCTTAGATGTAGTCAGGAAGGAAGCCGAAGGATGCGACTGTCTACAAGGATTCCAATTGATTCATTCCATTGGAGGAGGAACTGGCTCCGGATTGGGAACTTTACTGCTCACTAATCTGAGGGAGGAATACCCAGATAGGATTCTCATGTCCTTCTCAGTGGTGCCGAGTCCGAAAGTATCTGATACTGTTGTAGAGCCATACAATGCGACGTTGTCCGTGCATCAGTTGGTAGATAATTCAGATGAGGCGTTTTGTATAGACAACGAGGCGCTGTACGATATCTGCTTTAGGACTTTGAAGTTGAAGACTCCGACGTATGGGGATCTGAACCACCTGGTGTCGGCGACGATGTCGGGCGTGACGACCTGCCTGCGGTTCCCCGGGCAGCTGAACGCGGACCTGCGCAAGCTGGCGGTGAACATGGTGCCGTTCCCGCGCCTGCACTTCTTCATGCCTGGGTTCGCGCCGCTGACGTCACGCGGCAGCCAGCAGTACCGCGCGCTCACCGTGCCCGAGCTCACCCAGCAGATGTTCGACGCCAAGAACATGATGGCGGCCTGCGACCCGCGCCACGGCCGCTACCTCACCGTCGCAGCCATCTTCCGCGGACGCATGTCCATGAAGGAAGTAGATGAACAGATGCTCAATATTCAAAAAAAGAACAAAGCCTACTTCGTTGAATGGATCCCTAACAACGTCAAAACGGCCGTTTGCGATATTCCTCCCCGAGGTATGAAGATGTCTGCGACATTCATCGGGAATACAACTGCTATTCAAGAGTTGTTTAAAAGAGTATCCGAGCAATTTTCGGCGATGTTCAGAAGGAAAGCGTTTCTTCATTGGTATACTGGCGAAGGTATGGATGAGACCGACTTCACAGAAGCAGACAATAATCTAAATGATCTTTTGAGTGAGTACCAGCAGTATCAAGATGCGGTGGCAGGGGAGGGGGAAATGGACGAGGAAGAAGAAGAAGGTGCTGGGGCAGAAGCCAGTGATGAATAATTTGTGTGTGTTTGTTTATTATAATTTATTTATTTATTTCATTAAAGGTAAATCATACACGTTGTAATATAGTTCTTATTTTATAAATGGTCACACTCACACCTCTCAGCACACCCTTCGGTTGTTGTCCGGGATCGGACTACCGAGGCTTTTTTAGTATCTCTAAACACAGGTAGGTACCTATACCTATGCCGATGATACGCCACCGAAACTTCGCGGCAACGTTTGCAGGCACACGTGCGTTCCCTTCGAGAGGCCACAGTGGATTTCGTTCGTTCCGAATAAACAAAGATTTATAGGCAGAAAATAAAATTTGTAGAAGTTATAAGTCAAGCGCTACAGATCGTCAAATGTGGTCCCTCACATGAACTATGCGAATTATTGTATTTACTGAATCTGATCAAATTATCCGATTAAGGTGAATGGTATGGTAATATTTAGAAGGTAAATTTATAGGGCTACATACTTTGTGGCCGCATCACACCAGCGAGACAATATGGAGGGAATATTCCCTTCGTTCGCGTTTGGACAGATTCGCGATATGGCTCGGGTTACGGCAGATTCTGAATGTTCAATGTATGTGTGGACTGAGAGCCCATTTTTATTTTTGAGGATTTTTGCAGTTTAACTAACAACAGTCCTTCTACCCGGTTGACTCCCCTGAACCTCCACCTCCACAGTAAATTAAAAATAATTTTAGTAGGAAATTTTTATTCGTAAAACATGCATGCAATACAAATAAAGGTATAAATAACATCAAAACGGTACGCCTACACTAAACAACGGACAAAAAAAAAACAAACAAAAACATCACAAGACATTGGACAAACAATTATTCTTCTTCCTCGACCTCTTCGTCGAATTCCCCCTCATCGTCTGCTGTGGCATCCTGGTACTGTTGGTATTCAGAAACAAGGTCGTTCATGTTGCTTTCAGCTTCGGTAAATTCCATCTCGTCCATACCTTCTCCGGTGTACCAGTGCAAGAAAGCCTTTCGTCTGAACATTGCCGTGAACTGTTCGGATATCCTCTTGAACAACTCTTGGATTGCGGTCGTGTTCCCGATGAATGTTGCAGACATCTTCAAACCTCGCGGGGGAATGTCGCACACAGCAGTCTTTACGTTATTAGGGATCCATTCTACGAAATAGCTGCTATTCTTGTTTTGGATGTTGAGCATCTGTTCGTCCACCTCCTTCATGGACATGCGTCCGCGGAAGACGGCGGCGACGGTGAGGTAGCGGCCGTGGCGAGGGTCGCAGGCCGCCATCATGTTCTTGGCGTCGAACATCTGTTGGGTGAGCTCGGGCACGGTGAGCGCGCGGTACTGCTGGCTGCCGCGTGACGTCAGCGGCGCGAACCCAGGCATGAAGAAGTGCAGGCGCGGGAACGGCACCATGTTCACCGCCAGCTTGCGCAGGTCCGCGTTCAGCTGCCCGGGGAACCGCAGGCAGGTCGTCACGCCCGACATCGTCGCCGACACCAGGTGGTTCAGATCCCCATACGTCGGCGTTGTCAGTTTCAAAGTCCTAAAGCAGATATCGTACAGCGCTTCGTTGTCGATACAGAAGGTCTCATCTGTGTTCTCGACTAACTGATGGACGGACAGCGTCGCGTTGTATGGCTCTACTACGGTGTCGGATACCTTCGGGCTTGGAACCACAGAAAACGTGTTCATGATGCGGTCCGGATATTCCTCCCTGATTTTCGATATTAGTAGCGTTCCCATGCCCGATCCCGTGCCGCCGCCTAATGAGTGAGTCAGTTGGAAGCCTTGAAGGCAGTCGCATCCTTCTGCTTCTTTCCTGACAACATCGAGAACGGAGTCGACCAGCTCCGCTCCCTCGGTGTAGTGTCCTTTGGCCCAGTTGTTGCCGGCTCCTGATTGGCCGAACACGAAGTTGTCCGGCCGGAAGATCTGGCCGAAGGGGCCTGATCGGACGGAGTCCATGGTGCCGGGCTCGAGGTCTACTAGCACGGCTCGCGGCACATACTTGCCGCCTGACGCCTCGTTGTAGTAGACGTTGATGCGTTCTAGCTGCAGATCAGAGTCCCCTTGGTAGGCTCCCGTCGGGTCGATCCCATGTTCGTCCGAGATGACCTCCCAAAACTGTGGACAACAAAATACGTTACTTGTCTGACGTTATTTGTAACCTTCGGTTTTATTTGTCAATGTCAGGAAACGAATAACTACACCAACTAGATTTTCTACAGTCTGAGGGAGTGGAGCCCTAAGAAAATGGTCGTCATGGTAACTTTCTTCCGCTTGATAGTGACAAGTATTATATCCAGAAGAACCTTACCTTAGCTCCGATCTGATTTCCGCATTGCCCGGCCTGGATGTGGACGATTTCCCTCATATTGGTGATTCACAAAAATTTTGCGTCTAAAATACAGTTAGTTAAAATTTCACAGCCGTTAAAACATATAAGTATAAAAAAAATTAAAAAAAAAATTCAATTTACTGAACGTGCATAGCACATGAAATTTCGATTAACAATGATTTTTTTTCATTCTTTTGTCACTTGTCTGTCTAAAAATATTCGAAATTTAAAAGTTGTCATTTTTAGTTTTATTTCCCAAGTATACAGTCAGTCTTTTTTTGAGAATTTGATTAAAAACTTTTTATAAATTACCCTTTAATCACTTTAAACCTTCCGATCCTATTTGATTTGTGTCGGGGGGAACCGTAAAATCCAAGTCGTGATCGCCTCAGAGAGGTTGAAAAGCCGCGCTTCGCTTTATTCGTTATTCTGAGGATCGCCTATTCTCTGTGTTTGTCATGTCGCCCATACTTTTCTGTAAAACTACAAAAAACCGCAATGGGTCACAGGCCTATACGGAAAAATAAAAGTACAGAAAATAGCAAAAAAATATATAAAATTTAAATAGCAAAATTACGTACGTATTACTTTTCCATTGTGTAGGTGGGTAATCAACAGCAGCGTCTAATATATGTAGGTATATAATTCTTGTAGTACTGGAAAATAATAGGTACTTGTAAAAGTTTCTGTTCTGTTAAGAAGTTTTACGAATGTACAAAATACACATCGGAATTGGACAGTCAGAATACATATATAACATCTTTAGAATAATTAATCTAATCAAGAGCGCAACGCGTTTTTCTCACTTCTCTAACATCTAAGGATCTGTCTGCTCAAAACATAAAACTGTAGAGGTAGAAAATGTGAACATAGTAAAAAATGCTAAAAACCGTGTCAGGGGGATGTAGGAAGTGATATAGAACTTGTCCAGATTTTTTCTAATCTTTGTTCCTCTTGTTGTCTGTTTGTTTGTTCGGGCTAATCTCCGAGTCTGTTAGACTGATTTGAATGAAATTTTGCGTGGTGGTACCTTATATCCCCGGTCAACATCTTGGATACTTTTTAATCGCGGAAAAATATAGAGTTCCCGTGTAATGAATTTTTAAAATTACTACGGCAATGTCGAATATCTAAATTACGATGCATTCTGTAAAGTGACGAGTTGTTCAATTTGCCTACGACATCATAATATGCACCAGTCCCCCTTTTATCGTGCGTAATCCCTTTTCCTTTCGGATAATATTTCAATATAGCGGGTTTCTCGTAAATTTTTGGAACTCTAAGGGCCGCGAGCTACCTTTAGGCTAGGTATACGTAATTACGATTAAAAAATATATTTTTCTATGTTGCGTCGGAAGGTGTGAATGGCATTTTGCAGATACTGACACATTGTGAATCTAAAATCGCAATCAGAAAAAAAAGGTGTCGTTTTGATATTTTGTGACGCAATATGAAAGAGTTCGCGGAAGCGTGTTTACTAATGTACCTTGTGGAGACTCCCCGTGGGATTTTGGTCGGGTATATTTAGCATGGCGCTTTCAAAATATTCGAACTAATAAATATACCCGAGTTGGGGTGTCATGATCGGGTATATTTAGGAGTGAATGATGCGCGCCAAGTGTTTACAAATGTACCTTGTGGAGATTCCCTGTAGAGTTTTGGTCGGGTATACTTAGTACAGCGCTTCCAAAATATTTTAACTACTAAGTACCTATACCCAAGTTGTGATTAGGAGTGAATAGTATTTTGAATGCCAGCATCGTATGTCTACAAAGTGTACCTCCCCCTATAGGATTTTAGTCGAGAATAAATAGCATGATAAAATATTTGAACTACTAATTACACCCGACTAAGAATAAACGAGTATGTTTAGTAATAAATTGTTTATTTTTACTTAAACACTAAGTATATGTGTTTAGTGATAGATATGATATATGATGTGATGGACGGCCCCGTAGCCTAGTTGGTTGGTAGTATACGTCTGCCTTCGTTGCTGTGCTCTCAAACGGCCTCACATGTGAAACTATTTTATAATTTAGACCTTAAGATAACAATGATTGCAAATAAACAAATTTAATTGAATTGAATTCGAAGCACAGGGTCGCGGGTTCGAATCCCTACCAGGGCAAACATTCAAACCAATAAACTTGAAGAAAAAGACGTTTAATGTCGTTAACCTACACGGCAGCTATCGAAACTAATTCAATGTCATTCATAGTAAACAAACAAATAAAGGAAAAAAATAGCACGCGAAGCCGGTGCGCGACAGAGACAATTAGAGTAACGAAAGCTACGAATTATCTTCGGGTATAGATAGTAGCTACCAATAAAAAAAGTGCAGTCCTAACTATACCCGATCAAAGCCAAGCAGGCTCTTGTAATCTAAGCAGGGTATGTTTAGTAACGATTTATTTTTAAATGGTGCTACTATCTATACCCGATGTAGATCGAGTCGGCGTGTCTTGCAGAGGTATATTTAGTAGTAGACACTTTGTAAGTTGTTCCTCCTAACTGTACCCGAAGATAGACAAGCTCGTGACGTCACTGGCGTCTCCACAAGGTACATTTAGTAAACACGCTTCGCGGAAAATTACAATAAACCAAAGAGGTTATTCCCACTTCTCTCCTCCCGTCTCTGTCTCTATACGGACTTAGCTTTTAGCATAGAAGAAAATAATAGTACCTAATTAAAGATTTAATTATCTATTATGTTTGTGACTTTGCCATCAATGTTGTTGTTGTTGTCCTAAGGCACCCCGGAGGTGCAGAGGGCCTTCGTCAGTTCGCGCCACGCCGCACGATCCGCAGCAACGCTTTTAGCCTCGCTCCAGCTCAGTCCAACGGCTCTCAGCTCGCTCGCTCTCGACGGTTCGCCGCCAAGTGTGCACAGGGCGTCCGCGGTTTCGCCTAGGTATTGCTCGGCGGCCCCCACTCGAAAGCAACACTTGCGTTTTTCGTCTTCTGTTCCATTTCTACTTGCGCATCGCTATCTAGACGCCAAAAGGAGACAGTTGGTATATCTTCAACAATTTAAACAATTTTTTTTTTTTTTTATTTAAACAATTTAAACAAATTGTTGAACTCTGTTTATTTATTAATAAAAATAAATTGTTTGTTTAAAAATTGTTTTAATTGTTTAAATCTTCCACAGGTCTTCGTTTCGTATCGCTTTTGTCCAGAATAGGGAGGGACTTATTTACAAACTAGCTGTCTGCCCGCGGCTACGCCCGCGTTGTTTTCCGACTTTTCCGTAGTAATTTTTAGCTAACCCACGGGAACTCTTTAATTCTCCGCGATTAAAAGTATCCAAAATGTTGACCAGGGACGTAAAGAACCACATGCAAAATTTTATTAAAATCAGTCCAGTAGTTTCGGAGATTAGCCCGTACAAACAGACAGAGAAACAAAAAAAATAAAATTGTCTGGATATGTTTTATTTCACTTCTTACATTGTCCTGACTCGGATTTCATATTTTTTTTCTATGTACAGACATTTGACCTCTACAGTTTTATTATAGGTATAGAATACCTACTTGTAATTTATGTGTCAAGCCCTTTGTCACTTTTCAATCGCCATCAATGTACCTACATGATATTTGGGGGGCACGGTAATGCCCCCGCCAAGTCGAGCGCGAAGCAAACACTGCCGTACCATCCTTTACTGGAATCATGTCCTTTTCTCGAAATAACCTTCGCTTAAAAATATTTTAAGCGAGGGTTACTTTTCTATGTTGTTGTGTGTAGTTGCCTATAGATTTTGTATAGATTTACTAGTTCCTCAAAGGCTTTATTAGTAGTAGATGTAGTAGATGTAGATGTAATCGCCTATCTTGATTGTCTTACTTATCCCCTATCTTGATTTTGTCTAATCGCTTATTTTAAAAGAAGTCGAGCCGGCTGGCTTCACTGGCTTTTATAAAAACTAAAATGGACATTTGAAACTAATTAATTACCTATATACTTTGTTTAGTTATTTATTATGTGAAAAAAAAGAGGGCCCCGCTAGAAGTTCATTATTTTGAAAGCCAATATTTTGAAAACTGAAACAGATAGATCAACTTTTTTTTAACGGGATGTTTGTTATCAAGAGCATTAAATAATAAGTTTATATATTCATTCATAAAGAAAGAAGGGCCCCGCTAAATTAAGCCTAATAGCAGATTCTCAATATAGTCTAAGTACAATCAAGTAAAAATACACGCAATGAAATTATTTTTAAATTTTATTATTTCGATATCTTCACAGGGAAAATGAAAAATTTCGGCGCATAATGTACAGAAGCCAGCATATACGGCTGGACACTCGTACTACGAAATTCACTCCTTCAACTATAGGGGTGCTCTCAAGGTCTTTTGCTCCGAAGGGGTCAACATGTCCAGCCGCATGTGCTGCCTACTGTACAAAAACGCAAACTCGTTCACAGATTCGCTTCATGGCAGATTCGCTTTAGGGCAGAATCGCTTTGACAGATTCGCTTTACGGCAGATTTTGTACAGTTAAGTACATCGATGGTTCCCAGCTTAGAAGCAACTTAATGAATGGGCAGCAGCATTCATATCAATAAATGACAACTAACTGCCCTTCCGGAACATAACTGCGATCCCCAATCCGTCTGCCAAGCGTGGGGATTATGGGCTTATCAAGTCGACTACTAAATGCAAATGAGCACCACACGCAATATGCGCAAAACGCAAATTGAGAGCCCGTAGTCGTTCGGAAAACGATTAGTGAACGTGGCTTTGCGTGGAGTGCTCATTCTCCTTTACCTTGATTTGACAAAACCAATGCCCAGAAAAGTCATTCGATATTGTAGCCCGAATCGACGTTTTGGAGAAAAACTGAAATAACTACTGAGACCAAATTGAAAAACGCAAAAATTATGGATATAACACGATTTTATTGGGACAACACAAGGACGTACACAAACTACCAAACTAATAGCACTACCAAAACTATTTACTCCTGCCCTTCCGCTTCTATTTCTTCGTCGAACTCCCCCTCGTCGTCCGCAGTCGCATCCTGGTATTGTTGGTATTCTGACATTAGATCATTCATGTTGCTCTCAGCTTCTGTGAACTCCATTTCATCCATACCTTCACCTGTGTACCAATGAAGGAATGCTTTCCGCCTGAACATGGCCACAAACTGTTCAGATACCCTCTTGAATATGCTCTGGATGGCTGTCGTGTTTCCTATGAATGTAGAAGCCATCTTCAGTCCTCGTGGCGGTATGTCACATACTGCGATTTTGCAATTCGATGGAATCCATTCCACGAAGTATGTGCTGTTTTTGTTTTGGATGTTTACTAGCTGTTCGTCCACTTCTTTCATCGACATTCTGCCTCTGAATATAGTGGCTACTGTCAGGTATCTTCCATGTCTGGGGTCGCAAGCGACCATCATGTTCTTCGCGTCAAACATCTGCAGCGTAAGTTCTGGAACAGTGAGAGCTCTGTATTGTTGTGCACCTCGTGACGTGAGGGGAGCGAATCCAGGTGTGTAGAAGTGAAGCCTTGGGAACGGTACCATATTGACAGCCAACTTTCTTAAGTCAGCGTTCAACTGTCCAGGGAACCTCAGGCAAGTTGTGGTGCCGGACATCGTGGCACAAACCAAGTGATTTAGATCGCCGTATGTTGGCGTTGTTAATTTCAAGGTTCTGAAACAGATATCGTACAGCGCTTCGTTGTCCAAGCACATTGTATGATCGGTATTCTCGACGAGCTGGTTCACAGCCAACGTTGTGTTGTACGGCTCTACGACGCAATCTGATACTCTCGTGCTCGGGAATACGGAGTAGGTCAGTATGATCCTGTCGGGGTATTCTTCTCTAATTCTGTTTACAAGTAGGGTGCCGAATCCGGAGCCAGTGCCGCCGCCGAGCGAATGTGACATTTGGAAGCCTTGTAAGCAGTCGCAGCTCTCTGCTTCTCGGCGGATGACGTCAAGCGCCGATTCTAAGATCTCCACGCCTTCAGTGTAATGTCCGCGGGACCAGTTGTTAGCGGCTCCATTCTGTCCGTAGACGAAGTTGTCGGGGCGGTAGAGGCAGCCGAAGGGTCCGGAGCGAACGGCGTCCATGGTGGCCGGCTTCAGGTCTGTAAGGAGGGTGCGCGGCACGTACTTGCCGCCTGAAGCCTCATTGTAGTATACGTTTATGCGCTCGAGTTGGAGATCGGAGTCGCCGTGGTAGCACCCGCTCGGATCGATACCATGCTCGTCAGAGATTACTTCCCAGAACTGTGGAAAAACGAACATCGTTATAGTGGCAATAATCATAGATCATTTTATTTGGTTGGGCCTAATGGATAGCTTCGTGCAAGAGTTCTGGTCTAATTCTCGTATTGTCGCTAGTGAGACGTGAAAAGTATTTATTTTAGACCGAAGTGAAATCTTTATGAGCAGCAAATTTTTCATTACAAACGTTTGCTTACCTTTCCTCCAACCTGGTTCCCGCAAGCGCCTACTTGAATGTTAATGATTTCCCTCATCTTGATAATTTACAGAGTTTGCTTCACTGAAACTTGTAAATTTTTCAAAAAATTACCAAATAATTATTAAAAGATTGAAGCTTATCATTAACTTAAACTAAAAAAAATAAAAAAGTATAAAAAAATCTAGCGTCAAGTCACACCGTGTGCATAACGTCAGATTTCAGAAGAAAGTGAAGGAAAAAACAGTTGGTGCTGTTCCTGAAATTTGACATGAAATTCTAGAACCAAAAATGATTTGAATGTTTTAAGAAAAGAGTTTTGTACAGCCAGTATAGCAAATTTTTTAACGATATACATACTTCATAGGACAAGGACAGTCTGGGTTCATCATATCATATCATATCATATCATATCATATCATACATATCAGCTCGTAGCAGTCCACTGCGGGTTACGTACGGTTTATAGTTTTTTAATTTTGTACCACGGAGGACGGAACCGACGGTGTTTTGCACCTTATTTAGATTTTTAAAGAGAGGCCTTTGTCCAGTAATAAGTGTCTTTCGGCTGAAGAAGTACTAGTACAGATAGTATTTATTAAACCAAATTTAAAAGATTCAAAAGTTAAAAAACTTTAGAAATTGTAACTATGTACTTTATAAAATCTATGCGTAGGTACGCCCTCTACCCGTGAGAGCTGAATAATTACTTTCAGTCTCCTTTCCGATTCGCTTCCTGTTCTCGCCCTCGCGTCTCGCATCACCGCAGCCACGCTGAAAGTTCCAGCAGGCAACGCAAGATGGCCGCTGTTTCAGGACGAATATTGTTTTGTTTTCGCGGCCACGGATCGGCCGCGACGTTGTCATG
Source organism: Teleiodes luculella (assembly GCA_948473455.1). Taxonomy (NCBI): domain Eukaryota; kingdom Metazoa; phylum Arthropoda; class Insecta; order Lepidoptera; family Gelechiidae; genus Teleiodes; species Teleiodes luculella. Next base: position 14,253,093 of record OX419585.1, on the reverse strand, counting down.
CCATTATTGTCATGGCGCTCGCTAGAAATGTCAGCGAGATAGCGTTTCGCGTAGAAAATGTAAAATTGTAGGCTTATCCTGTATGATGTAGTTGTTTTTGATGAGTGCCGAATGTGTGGTTTGTGAGCGCGCGCTGAGTGATGTCAGTGGCAGCTAAGAATGCACCCGCCGAGGAGAAGAAAGCCGCACTTTGCGAAGATAGTACGGATAGTGATAATGAAACGGATAGGAAGCCTTTGTTGCGGCGGATATCCACCAGCAAATGCGTCGGTCGACTGGTGAGTATATATGCGGTATCTTTTCACAGTATTATGCTGAAAATTTCGTGAAATGTTAATTTTAAAGTTGGGCGTGCCAATACTATGGCCAGCTGTCAGGTGAGCGCGGGGCGCGGGGGGCAAGTACATGTGCCCGGGAAAAGGGGGCAAGTACATTTGCCCGGGAAAAGAGGGCAACTCGGTAACTTGATTTTTCGTGATAATTTTTTAACGAAGTTGTTTGTTTAGTTAATTGTGTTTATTGAAGTGATGAGGTAGTAGGACTTTTTGGGCTCAGTGATGAATTTCAGCATTATAAGCGACTGGAATTCCGTTCGCAATTTTCCGTTGTATCCTGTGCGTGACCATTAATTTGGTTGGACATTTATATCTCGTAAAAGTTGTAATTGATAGTTGTTTACAAAGTTTTCGGTTCCATAAAAATGTTTATCTGTTAATCGCTTACTCTACATATGGCAACATACCCAAGTAAGCAATACATTTTTACCTCTATGGTACATTCATAGAGTAGGTAACTGGGTTCTTATTTACTTACTAAAAAATAGGCAAACAAAAAAAAAGTATTTACCTACCTATGTTTTAACTGTCGCCATCACAGCGTCGCCATTAAATACCTGCATAAACCGCGGCTGAAGCTCGGAGGTTCCTTCCTCATCTACGACTATCACGGATAATAGTGTTCCTCATAGTTCAAAAAAGCGTGCACTTGAAACAAACTAGGTACAAATCGTATTTTTTTTATTTGCTTTCGCATTTGTATCATTATTCGTTCGTATACCTTCGTCAAATTGCAAGTAAACGAGCGTTTCTAAAATGCTGAAATATTCTGTAAAATGCAAGCTATGCTCGTTCAATTTTCCGACGATACATAGTATAAAACTATAAATTATCTGAAAATGTGATTAGATGAAGCTAAAATTACTAAATTAGGTATCTCTAATTATTGTCGTTTTTATGTAAAAGTTACCTACCTACTTTAACTTAAAATGTGACTATGGTTTACTAGATAAAGTAGCCTACATCTATCTTGCTAGTATAGGCACGTATAGCGTGCTTGCGTTGTCGACCCAACACAACATGTTACGTTCATTAGCACATGTGCATGACACTCATACATAAATCCCTTTTTTTTTATTGACCTATGCTTGAGTCGAAAAAGTACGACGGATCAAGCTCCACCGGACTTGCGGGGGAGCGGAAGACTCTACCCCAAAAAAAGTCATATACCATCGCGTCTAGGATCTTGTACATAAACCTCCTCCTGAATAGGTAAATTGCGTTGAACAAATAAGTATGATTTGAAAGAAAAAAAAAACAGATAGGTATGCTTCCTTCTATTTGACCTCCCATTCCAGATACCACCTACGTATTTATCTCCGTTTCACTCCATTTAGAAAATTTGAGCAAACCGATTGGCTAGTTCTGATATAAGTAGGTAAAACACCCACTTATTCTATTACTAGCGACCCGCCCCGGCTCCGCACGGGAAAATCGTTACTGTGGGTTATTCTTGAGTACATGAGCATGTATTATAGATATAAACCTTCCTCTTGAATCACTCAATCTATTTAAAAAAACCGCATCAAAATCCGTTGCGTAGTTTTAAAGATTTAAGCGTACAAAGGGACATAGGGAGGGACATAGGGACAGAGAAAGCGACTTTGTTTTATACTATGTAGTGATTAGATAAGTACCTATTTATTTGTATTGGATAGAGACCTGTCTCTTTCTAGAATATAATCATACTATTATAATAAAGAGGACTGATTTGTATTTTATGTGTGTGTGTATTTTTGAAATGAAATTAAATAAACACAAAAACTACTAAACCGATTTCAAAAATTATTTTACCATTAGAAAGCTACATTGAAAAGTAACATAGGCTATCTTTTATCGCGGAAAAACACCTCATTCTCACGGGAAAAACTGTTAACGCGGGGGGAGCCGCGGCGAAAAGCTAGTTTTCAATATTTCGATGGGTAATTTTCCTGGGATTTCAGAAAAATCTTGGCACAATTTAAAAGCTTTCAAGCGCTTTCTACCACAGATCTGACTTAGGTTACTCATATATTACTAAAATATTTTTTGAGGATTTCGTACTTTATTTATATTACTAGGCGCATTGATTGTTATATCGAACCAATCGAACCAAACTTAGAACCAATCGGTCCAATAAAATTTATATAAAGATCAGATTAAATATTAAGCATCTAATTATTATTATTGGATTACCTACGTCGTTGTCGATCCGATAGCTAGCCTACCTAAACTACTTACTGTTTAGTACAAACTTTACGATAGGTATGAGTTCTCTCAAACTTTACAAGTGAGATGAAAAAAATCGTCAGTGTCGACATAACCCACGTCTGTCTAAATCTAAACTCTACTAGTCTAAAAGTTCCAGAAAACTCCCGAACCGCTTTGTAATAGGTACCATTGTATATTGTAAGGCGAGGAAGTCCGGCGCTCGTCAATCTTTCCACTGTCCGACCGTTCCTGCGTTCTCCTGTTACTGGAGCATACTGGATCACACACGTCGTGACGTCACTCTACAAATGGGTCGGTCTTACAACTAAACACAATCTTGTAACGTAAACAAAGTTTCTTAAGTAATTTAAAAAAAGATTTGTAAAATCGGTTCGATCGCAATCGGCGGAGGCCCGATTTCTGATAAGAGAATCGTCTGTTGATGGGGATACTTCTATTTTTCTTCACATCTATTAGTTGGCGGATATATTGACCCATATTTTGTGACAAGCAGAAAAAATACTAATGCATTGTAAAACTCATAAGTTCATGAAAGACAAAGTACTTAGTTGCAATTTCAGCACAAGTAGCTTTCAAAAAAGTCGTTTGAATTCAAAAATAATTAGGTATTATTTGTTTCAGAGGTAGGCATAGTTTTACATCCATTCACGAATCTCGAACGATTTCCTAGGACCCTGTTGGAGGACTGTATGTATCTATTGATAGAGGAATAGATGGAGTAGAAATGGGTGCCTTTGAAAACCTCACAATATGTGCTGATAGGTATTCGTAAAGGGTATAGAGAGATACTGTCTATTTGTATGTGTACCAGTATACCAGTATCTATCTAGGGGAATGTTTTCACAAATGTGATATCGTACATGGTCTAAAAAAACAAGGTCTAACAAGAAGACCACGTGACTTGACACAAACCTACGTCATCTGTTGTTCATCCTTGTCGAATGCATACTATTCGACAAGGATGAACAGCAGATGTCAAGTTTGACAGTCCAGTTTGTTAGACCTTGTTTTTTAGACCATTATATCGTAGAATACGCGGGTGGTTTTGGTTTTAAATCTTCGACCTATTTGTGTAGGCATAACATAAAGTATGCCACATTAAAGAGACTTGAATGCACTATTGATTATTGCTGCATGCGTTACTTGGTACATCGGTACTTATTTCAATGGGACTAATTTTATAAGGGAAATTGTTGCCATAAACATAAAAATATACACGCGGCGCCTCCAGAAAAGGGGTTTTTATATTTCTGGTCAGGCTTTAAGCACGAGAACTATTTTAGCCATATATAATAGCCAAGTGAGTAGAAATTAGTTTATTGATTCAGGCATTACCTTGCGGAAGTCCACAATACTATTTCGTTGATTCCTCACACCACAAGCGCAGAAATTGTTGTTAATAGACAATCAGACGTACTTATCCACCGAGGGGCTCGAACTTAGCCTGAGTTAGATTAGTTAGGCTTTTCTAAAAAGCAACTTGCTCTTGTTGCTTTTTGGAAAGCAAAAGCAACGTCGCTAGTCTACGTCAGCTTAGTCCGGTGAAGTTTGATTCGTAGACTTGGCGACAAAAACATAGGTCAATGAAAAATAGTGTTCTAAATTATATCGTACTAATGACAAAAAGTTGAGAAAAATTCTAACCGAAAATCCTAGTTACCATACTAACTTTTCTTATCCTACTACTGTACTGTCCTATATTGCTTTTTCTTTATGTCGGTGGCGCAAACCATCTATTTATCACAGTCTTGTAACTCTGGTAACTCTGTGCTTGCTAGAATAGTATTTTATTATTATTAGAATGCATTATAAACAAGCTTGCCCAGTCAAGTCTGGCTTACAGACGGCGCGACGCCATGTCGCGTCGCTTTATAAGCTTTCTGACCAATCTGCGACGGGTTGCGTTTATGGTGTTCACTGATCTCTATCATCTGATGCTTTTCACATAGCTATATTGACTCTATATGTTACATACATGATTCTTCTTCTTCTTTCGTGTCGATTCGGCGACTAAATTTTTGAAGACCAGAACTCCGCCACGGAAACAGCATTTTCCGTGGCATTGTAAAGGTCTTCGCGTGAGCAGGTGTTGGGGCACGCTGGGCAGGTCAGTAGGTGAGCCATCGTTTGTGGGGAGATACCACACAGACAAGCATCGTCCGAGCTGTATCCCCACCTAAGCATGTTTTCTCCACTACATGATACATGAAGCCTGTTAGGATATAGACAATACTATAAGTACAACCACAAATAAAAGAAAATAAACTGTTACATTGTACACATAAAGACTAGTTAAATAATTATGTTAATTTAATTTAAAGCTGATATTTATTGATTCTATAATACTTCTCGAATAACGAATAAAATCGTTTAGAAAATGCATCACTTTTGTAACAAAAGGTACCTCTACCTTATACATTGTGATCATGAGGGAAGATATCTTTTTTTCTTCCTTAATGCTTGTTATGCATTTTCTATACGATTTTATTAGTTTTTAGGGAAGTATTAGAGAATCAATTAATATCAGCTATAACTTCAATTTTAAAGTGTAATAATAATCCAAGTAACATAATATCAAATTAGTTTTTTATGATCGAAATATAGGATCGAGAGTTTCATACAACAATGACATTAATAGGCATTATATAAAAATAATATTTGTATTTGTATTACAATACAACAAACAAAAAGCCAGTAGAATGCCACCCTCCCCTTTTAGCACAAAAGGGAAAAATGCCACAAACACTTGAAAAGTGTCGAACAAAATATTACGAGAACGGAACATGACAAAGGGGCAAAATACGATAAATATTTTATTCCTACGACGGATACGACTGCGATATTGAAACGAGTATTGGAACCTTTTGAGTTGTCTCGACTTTGTAATCCGATCGATTGCATTATTTTCTGATATTGCTATTCATAGGGGTCTTGATATGAAAGAATTTAGTCTTTGAAGGGAGAAAATGTAAGTAACTATTCAGACATAATAAAACTTCTTGCTTTCTTGGGTTTAGGATGAATATGAACTGGTTACATTTGAATCGTTTATTCTTCATAAGTTTTGGAGTGGCGGCGGCGATACGGTTTGAAAATTACTTCATACTAATATTAAAAGATTTGTATTTTCGTGTGTGTGTGTGTATGTGTGTGTGTGTGTGTGTAATATAATAAAATATGTGAGTGACGTCACCTTAGGCACCCTAGGAAGAGGGGAGTCTCACAACTGTGACCAGCTGTGACAAGGACGGGGGAAGGGGCAAAAAAACATGAAATTCGTGTGACGTAATTGAAGAATGACCCCTAAAGGAACATTCTAGTGCTCTATCTTTGATACACTACACAACCAACGTATAAACTCAAGGTCTTAGTAGCGTTAAGAGATGTGAATGTTAATGTAATATTGTAAGTGTGGCCATAATTTAACCCGAGCTGTGAATTGGTCGGCTTTTGTTCCATATTAATGTGGGCAAAGTCTCGCTACGTTGTTTATTTTGCAGATTCACAAGGGCCCAACTCTCTTTGTGTGTGACTGTACTGGTCTGGACGTATTTACAAAGCTTTGTAACACAATGTCACAGATTTTGATCACTGTGAAAATGGCAGACAAGTGAAAAAATAATCACAGAGAGAAATACAGTCCGAGTTTATAGCTATACTTTAGTATTTCAAATAAAAATGATTAAATACTCTCTGGCAGAAGAAAGAGCTGCTTTTGTAACAGCCTCGTCGCCTCGAGCTCGGTACCTGACGAGCAGAAGTGCATAGAAGGAAGGAAAAACATTCATTATTTTAATTAATATTTTACTGATTCATATATTGAGAAAGATAACTCGAGGACATTGCTTTTGGGTAGTTGTACTGAGAAGTTTAAGAAGTGATCCGGTACGCGGCCCTCAACGACTGTCTCTATTTTCAAAATTTTAAGCTTTGGCTGGAATTACATCAATATAATATGCCAGTAAGAAAGCGCACCACAGTAGGTACTTAGACTTCAGTTAGAAACAGTTGCTAGCTTAGCAGTAAAGTTAATTATTTTATTTTATTTCAATTACAATGATAAAACCAAAGACGAGACTATAAGTGAGGGTAGTAGTAGGTACAATTTGTTGACCACCCTATTTTAATGTTAGTTTTGACATACGTAATGTAGTATAACCTAAACTAAACGAGACTAAACTGAACCTAACCTGACCTACCTGCTACGTTATCAAACGTTAGTCGTCAGTCCCTGATCTTTTCTAAAGATTTCCCTCAAACACGCTGTGCTCGTGACGTATCTTTTATTCAGGTTTCACGTTCCTGTTCCTTATTCAAAATTTTAAAATCCTCGGTACCAGTCCTTGGATTCTTTTGTTTTGGACTTTCTTTGACGTTTTCGTTCGTGGAAGATTATCTTCGTACTTTCATTAAATAAACGAAAATTCAGTAGGAAAATTTAATATTCGGTTCATTTATACCTACGTAGTAAGTAGTAGGTGTAGTAGGTATTGTTTTCATCAGACAATTTCCACTTGCAATAGACGCGAATAGCACACTTGCTTTTTCACTTTTCAGATTTGTATTATATATATCATGAATAAAATCGATTTAGAAAACCGATTGAATATAGGTAGCTAAGTCTATAGTAATCTCTCTTTTACCCTGCTCTATTAGAAAATTCTTCTCGAATCGCTCGAATCTTTATCACGACGGGGAAAGGCAGCGCCCTCTAAACGTGTCATAGCAACGATGCTCGGAACGCGAATGCCGACTAAATCAATCGTTCCACAATTTTTGATCTAGCTGTAGTTACCTTTTAGATGATTTTTTTACTGATTTTTCGCCATGTTTGTTTTCAAGCATAAACGAGCGGGTAGCATGAGAATTTACGACTGGTAAGACATTATTTTTTCCTTTTCGAATCCGAAACTGAACTCCGACAAGACTCTACTCCGACAAGACTCTACTCCGACAAGACACTACTCCGACAAAACATAAAACCGAAAGTGTTATTTCTTTTAATCAATGTTCAGTTAGCAAGATCTGTAGGCAGAGTGCTGGAACGATGTCGTCGTGGTGCAGAACAAAAATAAAACCAGCAAGCTTCGCCTTGTTGCATGTTTATTTATTTGCAAGCATGAATATCAATCACCAAACACAGTCAGATTATAAAATTAAAATGTGATAAAAATAGTAAGTACACGGTTTCAGAAGTTACAGGGGTGAGCATAGAAAACGAACAAACATCAATCAATCAATAGACAATCGAACTGACAAGTTTGTTTTTTAAATAAAAGGTGTGTTCACATTACATTATAATTGTAGGTACCACTTTAACAAGATCAACGACCTACCCGACATGATTACAACGACTGTGAGTCCCCTTCTTGGCTAGAAGCCAAGCCGAAACTCAGCAGCGACATTCATTTTGATACACACGACTAGCGAAGATCAGTGTTGTCTTGTAAATCAGATTTACGACTTGTTACAGCGAATTTGTCATTATTCAGGTCTAAAAAAGCGACTGTGAGTGATACACCTCATTATTTGCGGATTTTTCCTTTGAAATCCAAGAGATTTATATGTAGAGGCGATGTATCCAATGAATTGTATGTCTGTGTCAAATAAACGTAGTGATGGTGGGTGGTGCTGGTGACAATTCATTGCCTGTAATGTCACTTATTTTCGTCTACATCTGTATTTTTGAGAATCTGTCCTTTTGCGAACAAAGGAAATGAAACAATTTGTTGTCTGTATTATACGCAGTTTTTATACTTCACTAGATGTCACAAAAACAGATAAGATAAGATAATATTACTCAATAACTTGAAACTAGTGTCCCACCCCAGCCTTTTAAGGGGCTCTACCATGCTAAGTGGCGCCGCCATTCTGAAAAAAATAATAACTCGGGAAATAATCAATTTTTCAAAAATCCGGTCCACAGAACTGGAGTCGGGGTGCTGTAGGATATAATTTCCGAAGTTTATAATTGTTCCGACTTGTTATAATTTCCGAAGTAGTGGGGTGCCTATGTTGTATAGTTAGTTACTATACTTATGTACTACCCATGGTGTCCTCATCAATTACTGCCAGCCAATACTTGTTCCTTAACAGAAAATCGTTGAGGTCCAGAGTTATTTTTTTTATTATAAGAGTAGTGGGATTCGGAAAATAACATATATGCGGCTGCGATGGGGCATTGTGGAAACAGTTATAAGATGTTTCGAACTACAGTGCTGTGTTTTGTTTAACTTGTAAATGTAAATGAATACCACATAATCCTACTAATATTACAAAACTAGCTTCCCGCCCCGCGGCTCCACCCGCGTTAACAGTATTTTACGCGGGAATGAGGTATTTTCCCGCGGTAAAAAGTAGCCTATGTCACTTTCCATCCTTTCAACTAACTCTTTGCCGAAAATCAAGTCGATTGCTTGCTTAGTTAAGGCGTGAAGGAAGGACAAACAAACACACTTGTCGCAAAAATTGCGAACCCAATATTTTAGGTAAGTAAAACTGAGGTTTTATACGACTATTAGCCTTTCCCTTTTAGTCTTTTGACATAAAAGAATTGCTTAGAGAGAGAGGGGGAGAATTGTGTGAGTAAGAAAGGTAATGTTTGCAGGTTAGAAGAATCTCAAATCGATTATTAAGATATAACCGAAGAGAGACCACGGAGGATACCTTTGCACCGAGAGGACGGTGTGACGGTGATCCTAGGAGAAGTTAGAAGACATCCCTGGGTGAGTTTCCTTCTTTTTCCTAACTATGTAATTCCAGAGGTTGCCTTGCGCCACGTGTTGATTACGAACATTATCTTCTACCACGGTAGAAGATCTTAACACTGTCACACGAGAGGTTAGATCGCTAGACTCTAGAGATAACGGAGGGCGATGCTGAGTAAAGAGAACATTTGGCTGGTTAGGGAAAGACTATAAGGGGCAGGTGGAGGTCTTTCAAGAGAAGAACATAAAGTTCCTTTGTGACAGTGTTAATAGTAAGAAACCAGAGAGACACAAAATAGTAAGATGTCTTAACTGTTGACATTTCATTATGTAATTATAGAGTTTATGTATAATTTCTTATCGCAGGTAGTAAACTTCGCGATAAAATGGTGGAGATGCTGGGATCCATGAATGAGAATATTGCATCGAACAATCTGCGAGCGGTCATTGCTAGCAAGTTTCCTGAGCAGTTAATATATCAGATGAACATGATGACGATTACAAATACGGTGGATGAAGCAAGGGTGAACTTAAACAAAATTATAAGCGCGATGGAAAAGTCAAAGTGCGCCTCCCTGACACAACCAACTGAAAAAGGAAGTGCGGCAACAGAGGCCCTTCACATTAACGCCGAGAAGATAAGGGGTCGTCGTGGCGAGAGTTACAAAGGAAAGGAGAAAATCATACCAAAGGTTAAAAACGACAGTAAACAACCGAGATTATCTAGGAAGAGAAAATACACGTCCATGCAAAAGACACCACCTGTAAAAAGGGTGAGGAAAGCATGTATTTTTTGCAAAGAAGACCACTATAATGATAGTTGCGAAAAATTTCCAACGATAAAGGCTAGAAAAGAGAAGCTAGTAGGTCGGTGTCTACTGTGCTTTAAAGAAGGACATTGGGTGAGAGACTGTCGAAATAAAAGGACCTGTCGGTATTGCAAAGGGAATCATAATCGAGCTTTGTGCCCCAAAAATGAAACGCCAAAACAAGCTGACGTAGCCACAAAGGGTAAGAGTTTAGTGAACTTTTCTGGTAATAAGATAGAGACCTTTTCACACATATCGAACATAACTTATTTGCAGACTGCGGCAGCGACGGTCGTAAATAAACAAGTTAAAGTAAATTGCCGCCTGCTCCTGGATACTGGAAGTCAACGAAGCTACATCACTGAAAAACTTAAGACCAAACTTCAATTACAGCCGGACCAAGAAGATAGATTACAGATATTTACATTTGGAAATAACCAACCTTCGGACACAATAAGCCCTTCTGCTATTATAAAAATTTTAACCAAACGTGGTATTGAGAGGGATTTAAGAGTCAACATTGTCCCTTTCATTACGAAAGAGATACCGGCACAAAAAATTTCTTCAGATATCAAAGTTGATGTGGCAGCAGACGATTCAGGTTCAGGTAACGAAATCGACTTATTAATCGGCAATGACTATTATTTCTCATTCATAAAACAAGACACTATAAACATCGAGAAAAATCTCTACCTGATTGACACAGAATTTGGTTGGATCCTGTCTGGTACTCCGGACGAGGTGGAGCGTTATCCACTGAGCATAAACACCTTTATACAATGTATTGACTTAGATTTACCATATTTCACAGAACTAGACCTCCCTTTAAAGAATACTGACATTAAATTCCTCTGGACACTTGAAAGTATAGGCATTACGGATTCACCAAAAACATCCCGCGAAGACGAAGCAGTGAAGCAATTTAATGAGACAGTAAAATATGAAGAAAACAGGTATCAAGTTAAATGGCCGTGGATTACCTTTCCACCGGAGTTACCCACGAATCATGGACTAGCAGTGGGAAGATTAGTCAGTTTATTTCGGAGACTCGATAAAGAAACCATCATAGAATATGACAAGATCCTACAGGAACAAGTAGAAGCAAAGGTTATAGAAGTTATACAACCACAACCAACCAAAATCTGTCAGACGGTACCACCTGTTCATTACCTACCACACCATATAGTCAAACAGCCAGGCAAAAGAGGCCGTATAGTTTATGATGCATCAGCTAGACTCAAAGATCAAAAGAGCTTGAACGAATGCCTTTTTAAAGGCCCAACTATGTTAGAGGATTTAACAGCTCTGCTACTCCAATTTAGAACTAAGAAGATAGGGATCTTAGCGGATGTTGAAAAGGCCTTTTTGCAAGTTGGTTTACAACAGGAAGACAGGGAAGTAACAAGGTTCTTATGGTTAAAGGATACGACCAAACCTATCACTGAGAATAACTTACTACATCTTAGATTCTGTCGTGTCCCGTTCGGTATTATCTCAAGTCCATTTCTACTAACAGCAACAATAAGACACCATCTGTCAAAAAGCAAAAATGAATTGTTATCAAAGGTGGCAGATAAATGCTACGTTGATAACTTGGTGACTGGGGCTGATACAGTAGAAGATGCCTTCCAGCTGTACGCTGACACAAGGAGAGCATTTGAAGAACTATCTATGAATATTCGCGACTGGACTAGTAACGATAAACACTTCATCAATCGTATTCCAGCTTGTCAAAGGGCCGCAGAGAAAGGAGTTACAAAAGTATTAGGACTCAATTGGATCTTGGAAGAAGATTGTCTACAACTGAAATTCAACAAAGACACATTGAGTGAAGAAAACATAAGTTCTACCAAAAACAAAAGAGATGTTCTAAGCATGATTGCGTCCGTTTACGACCCATGCGGGTTTGCTTCACCTTTAATACTACCAGCCAAGCTTTTTCTTCAAAATTTATGGCGAGAGAAATATAATTGGGACACCCATTTGTCGGAAGACCTGATTAACGAGTGGAAGACCATAGCAACAAGCCTGTCAAATGTAAAAGATATAAAGGTCAAACGATACTCTGGTTGCGACAGTAGGAAACAATCAACCAACGAATTACATTGCTTTGCAGATTCGTCAAACCAAGCATATGCCGCCGTTTGTTTCCTACGATCAACAAACGACAAAGAAACAAAGGTCAATATTATGATGGCGAAGTCAAGAATCGCACCTCTAGATGATAAAAGTAACTTGCAAATACCCAGGCTGGAACTATTAGGTGCAGTTATTGGAGCCAGATTAATAAAATTTGTCAAGAAGGCCTTGAGCATCCCTCTTGAGAAAGAATACCTCTGGACGGATAGTCAGATCGTACTCAGTTGGTTAAATTCAGAAAAATTACTTGCACCGTTTATAGCAAACCGTGTCAAAGAAATTAAACAAAATACCAACCTCCAATTTCGCTACATTAATTCAGAACAGAACCCCGCTGATGTTGCTACGAGATGCAACCTTTGGGAAAACAAAAAAGATCTGTGGCTAAAAGGACCTAAATTCCTATATGGAAACTCAGAATTATGGAAAACATCCTCGGATCAAAGTAAACTAATCACGACTTGTGCGGCTGAGGAGGGTCTAGTTGTAGGACAACCAGAAGTAATACCTGATGTTGATGATACAATTTTACAAAGAGAAAATTTATCTGGAGAAGAGGAGATAAATTTAGATCAAATCAGAAACCTTCAGAGACAATTCTTTCCTGATGAGGTTGCGGGAAAGATAACTAATTTGAAGAGGAATTTGGACATTTATGAGGACGTCGATGGAATATTACGATGTGGTGGACGAATGATGCATACAGATTGGACCTATGACATGAAACACCCCATATTGATACCGAAGGAAAGTTCATTTACTGAAAACATAATAAAAAAAACTCATATAAAATACTATCATGTAGGAGTAACACACACTTTGAGTATTATTAGAAAACATTTCTGGATACCACAAGGAAGAGCTCAAGTTAAGAAAGTGGTAAGACGCTGTCCACAGTGTATTAAACATGGAGGTGGCCCATACCGTTTACCGAACCCACCTGACTTGCCAGCCGAAAGGGTTAGATTTAGCCCGGCTTTCACTTATACAGGAATAGATTATTTCGGACCGATGTTCGTAAAAAGGAACTCAGCGGTGGAAAAAAGGTGGATCTGCTTGTTCACATGTTTAGCAGTAAGAGCCATCCATTTGGAGGTGGTAGCAGACATGACAGCTGAAGAATGTCTCCTGGCGCTAAGAAGGTTTATCGCCACCAGAGGGCTACCAAAAAAGATTGTGTCAGACAATGCACTACAATTCAGATTGACGGCAGAAATACTATCTAGCCCGTATTGCAAACAGAATAACATCAAATGGAAATTTATTCCCGCCTTAGCACCTTGGCATGGTGGAGTTTATGAAAGATTGGTTGCAATCACGAAACATTGTTTAAAGAGGACCCTGGAAAAACACAATTTGAACGACACCCAATTAAACACAGTCATCAAAGAAGTAGAATTTGTGGTAAACACAAGACCTCTGACGCCCGTGACCGCCGACCTAGATCTTATACTCCGACCTTCAGATTTTCTCAGTTTGGGAAATTGTTTTATGCCAATCCCAAGGGATGATACAACTGTAACGAATACATCTACTAAACAAACCCTAATAGACGGGTGGAAAAGAGGACAGAAGATAATGGAAGAATTCAGATGTATGTTCGAAAACCAGTACCTGACGAGTCTACGTGAGAGATATAAACAGAACGTCACGCAGCCGAGAATAAGGTCAGACAGAGTCCCTCAAGTTGGTGATTTGGTACAGCTCAAAGGCGACTCAAAGAACAGAGAGGGTTGGAAGGTTGGAAAGATAACATCCCTCTTAGAGGGCGCTGATGGTGGACACAGGGTGGCAAAGGTGAGAGTGGCTAACCAGGAATTTATCCGCTCTATTGGACACTTGTATCCTCTAGAAGTTGAGGATGTTGAAACCAAAACAATTACCGAAGACCAAGATGAAGAAAGAACGAGATCCGACCACTATGCAGAACTGCTAGACGATCATAACCGTAGGCAGTCGCACGAAGGATCTGAACATAGAGTACCTAATATAGAGAATTTACGGGCGAATCATACCCAAGAGGATTTGCCCATAAGGGAAGAAAATGAAGAAGTTAGTCCACCGGCAGAAGTTACGCAACAGGACATTATCGACAGCCCAGTTCAGCCAATGGAGATAGTACTCGAAGAGAGTAATGAAGAAGAGCTTGGTAAAAGAAAGGCAGCCATTAAAGCTCGGCAAAAAATTGCTGAGTGGACGAGTCAGTTGATTGCTATGTTGTAGCTCCTCTTGTTGGGGAGTGTCGCAAAAATTGCGAACCCAATATTTTAGGTAAGTAAAACTGAGGTTTTATACGACATTTCTATTAGCCTTTCCCTTTTAGTCTTTTGACATAAAAGAATTGCTTAGAGAGAGAGGGGGAGAATTGTGTGAGTAAGAAAGGTAATGTTTGCAGGTTAGAAGAATCTCAAATCGATTATTAAGATATAACCGAAGAGAGACCACGGAGGATACCTTTGCACCGAGAGGACGGTGTGACGGTGATCCTAGGAGAAGTTAGAAGACATCCCTGGGTGAGTTTCCTTCTTTTTCCTAACTATGTAATTCCAGAGGTTGCCTTGCGCCACGTGTTGATTACGAACATTATCTTCTACCACGGTAGAAGATCTTAACACTGTCACACGAGAGGTTAGATCGCTAGACTCTAGAGATAACGGAGGGCGATGCTGAGTAAAGAGAACATTTGGCTGGTTAGGGAAAGACTATAAGGGGCAGGTGGAGGTCTTTCAAGAGAAGAACATAAAGTTCCTTTGTGACAGTGTTAATAGTAAGAAACCAGAGAGACACAAAATAGTAAGATGTCTTAACTGTTGACATTTCATTATGTAATTATAGAGTTTATGTATAATTTCTTATCGCAGGTAGTAAACTTCGCGATAACACTTTCACATAATATTAGCATGGACAGTATGGATAAAAAGCATCATCAAAGGAAGTAAGGATAAACATCTTGCTAAAAGATTTTCTTTGTGCAAAGCCATATAATAAATATCCTATATCCTACTCATATTATAAAAGCGAAAGTTTAGATTGGCAGTAGCACGCGCTATCTAGTCATGTTATGTGTAAGTAATACATAAGCTTACGAGTATACTTAATAAAAACATTGTATAATTTTGACACAAGGCGTCATCGTCAATAAAAAAAATACAGTGCAATAGGTAGGTATGTGATTGTAGGTATTGTAACTTGCGGTGTTATTAGTTCGCTAAGGAGCTCACTACAGAGCCTGTTAGCAACTTGAGTTCTCTATAAATATCGGGCAAGAAGAGCGTAGTGACGTCACACCGCTCGCCAGGAGCACTCGAGATCCATTAGAGGTTCTGTAGGGTGTCAGTGGCTCGGTGTGTGCTATGGATCGCTATTAATTATTATATTAGCAAGCAGCTTACACACCGTCATGGTCCAAGAAAACAAGGTCTAACAATTAGATCACGTGACTGACACAAGCCTACGTCATTTTGCGCTGTTCATCCTTGTCTATTACATGCATTTTACAAGGATGAACAGGCAAAATGACGTAGGCTTGTGTCAGTCACGTGGTCTAATTGTTAGACCTTGTTTTCTTGGACCATGAACACCGTGAAATTTAACTGGTCGTTTATCTGCGACATGGTGTTTTTTTTTATTGGCCTATGCTTGAGTCGAAAAAGTACGACTAATCAAGCTTCACTGGACTTGATACGCAACATAGTGGTAGTACCTACTCATGAAACTGAACATCTTTCCCTAAGGATCATAGGTTGAAATTTTCAAATTTTCATATAACGTGTTTAAGTAACGTGACCGACGACTTTGTACCTACCACAAGTTGAATTTTAAATCTTTTAGTTTCATTAGTACTACCACTATGTTGCGGCTAAACAACGGTGTATTATTGTAGGTACATGTAATTGACAGCTTAGCAAATACTGAAAGGACGTGCTCAGTCAATGGTTGTGGGCAACTGTCCTCTTATTTTAAGAACGATAAAAATTTCAACACTTCCATCCACACATTCGTGTGATGAGCACTTGTTTATGTTTGCCTTGTGCCTGTATGTTTACATAATATGTATGTATATCAGCTGTCTGACACCCATAGTACAGGCTCTGCCTAGTTTGGGGTCAGATGGCCGTGTGTGAGGTGTTCCCACATATTTATACCATACCATACTCAACTCATTTTATTGAATAACTAGCTGTCAAGCCTCGGCTACTCCCACGCTACACCCGCGTTATTTGTTTACTTTTCCGTGTACAGTTTCCAGTAGAAATTAGATATTTTCCCATGTTAAAAAGTATCCAAGATGTTGACCGGGGAAATAAGGTAACACTATACGAAATTTCAGTCAAATCGGTCCAGCTGTTTCGTAGATTAGCCTGTACAAACAGTACAAAAAGTACAAAAATAATTGAAAAAAAGACATTGAAAATAATTTCATATTCAGTTATGTATGAATGATGATCCTAATTCCTAATTCATATTATTAAATAATAAAAAAAAACACGTGCGTATTCCCTATTGGTCCAACTGTGCTCTTAAAATAGTGGTCTTTGTCTTCATTTCGAGGTGGCGGATAACTCATAAAACTTTCAGTAGCGGCGTTCACCTGTGTAACGAATAACAACTTCGACACGATAGAGGGTACTTCTCACCACATTAAAAAGGTTTTCTATCAATCAGTAGGTATTCTGTTAGAGCTTATTAATATTTAATCATGTTTAAAGTTAGTCCAAACTTTTAATGATTTCTAAACAAACCATGTTTTTGTACTCAAAGCGGATTATTTATAACAAAGAACTTTTAATAAAAACAAAAGTTTGTTGTTACAGAGTTTAAAACATTAGAAAGAATAAGGTATAAAATATTAATAAGAGATTGATCGAAAGTTCTTTTTTCTTTTGCTTCATTTACCACAAACAGACTTTTGAAACCAATTTTTTTCCAGGTTTTATTTTGCTTATAAAGAAAGAGGATTTGATTCCCATCACTAGGTAAAGTTATCCCGTAAGTTATTCGTATAATAATGATATTCCTCACAACATCATCGGTCCTGCTTGGCCCGCATCCAGCAGCTGCCCGCTATCCTCACAACATCACCGGTCCTGCTTGGTCGCATCCAGCGGCTCCCCGCTATTCTCACAACATCATCGGTCGTCTTGGCCCGCATTCAGCGGCTTCCCGCTAGCCTCACCAGATCATCGGTCCTGCTTGGCCTGCATCTAGCAACTTCCCGCTCGCTACCCTCACCAGATCATTCGTCCTGCTTGGCCTGCATCTAGCAACTTCCCGCTCGCTACCCTCACCAGATCATCGGTCTACCTTGTGGGGGGCCTGCCCACGCAATGCCTTCCAGCTTGTTCTATTGTTTAAAGCAAGAGAAAAGATTTGTTTGTTAGTACTGAATAGACCCTGAAACTACTAAACCGATTTTAATTAAACTTGGTACAAAGATAGAATAGACCTTGGGGAAGGACAAAGGCTACCTTTTACCACGGGAAAGCTGGTACCTTATAATGAAGGTACTCTCGGTGTGTAGCTCGTTGGTTGGTTTCAGGGTAGGCTCGAGCCCCTTGGTGGGGGGGGGAGGTGTAAAAATAAAATACGAAAAGGGTAAGTCATGCTAATATTAATATTTCACAAAGAGCCTTTTGAATCTTTCCATGTAGTACTCCACATTTTCCGGTGCTTTTAGGAATTCGCAGCAGTAGGGGACCGTTAGGGCACCCCTGGGTGGGTAGAATCTGAGGATGGGGGGGTCGTCTCCTGGCTTGCGGCATCCTGCGTACAGGCTGAACAGGCCGTCGAGGTTCAGGACACTGCTGCAGTCAGCATCCTCGTCACAGGGGTATTCCATACAGCGTCCATATGGCACTGGAAATTTTAAATGTGGAAAGAACAAAAGCTGCTATCCTTAGGAATTTCTTCGGCGGGCTCTTCTCCACAAAAGGTATTGCGCGAACCTGCTAGTTCTGTTTAATACAAAGTCAAAGCAAAAATAATAAATACCAAGGACCAAGGACATGGTTGGCCGTTCAAAAGTAATTTTACTTGTAAAAAATGTCGTAAAAATCAACTTTTATTTACCTCTCCATCTTATCCCATCCGATGATTGAAATAGAACTGCAAAAGTCAACACTATGTCCAATAATCTCATGTTTTCATCTGCTTTTACTCATTAACCGTTACCTATTTTACTTAAAGCCATGCCTTTTGCTACAGGATGCTTCCAGTCAGAAGGGTTTTATGCGAAGTAAGATTTTATAATTATTTTTTCTGCGTTACGTTTAGGGTTTAGGTCATCTTAAGAGAACACGATGAAAAATAGATATTTTTTCTTCTTCATATAATTATAATCTGACAAAAAGAAGACTTTTAGGGTAAATAGACCACAAGAAAAGCAAACCTTTATTTTCATGGTCTTTGAAATTGCATAAGATAATGACATAACATAGTATTATATACCTCTAATAAAATTTTGAACATACTCAGCATATTATTATCAGTTTTTAATATTTTTTCAATTTAATTACGCCATGTTTTCACTAATGCTAATTTGGCTTTCAGTGTATATTTTTTATTCATTTCTAATTGAACACATGAAACAAAAACAACGTCTCATTAATTTCACATGTACTTGTAACTTTGCATCTCGAAATCCTAAGCAGCTTTTGATTTTATATTAGCATAGGGTTAGCAGGGTATATGACAAACACGTGTGCAAAAAAGATACATGTTTTCAGTTACACTTACAAAATAGCAGTGTCGTTAACAGCTCATAATCATGTCCCTATCGAGGGGCTCGAGCCTACCCTGAAATCAGGGTGAATAGGCCTTAGTCGACCACGCTGGCCCAGTGCGGGTTGGTTAACTTCACACACAACCTTTGAATTTCTTTGCAGGTGTGTGCAGGTTTCCTCACGATGTTTCCTTACGGTGACCGGGTACGGTTTCAGGTTTCCTTATGGTGAAGGAATAGATGTAGCAGTATACAAGGTGTGAATTTATTAGCACATAATATTTTAAGGGAGGAACCTGACCTTAACACTGAATGATTTTTCCCAAGTAACGTAGCCTAAAATAAGAAACA
This sequence comes from Teleiodes luculella, assembly GCA_948473455.1. Taxonomy (NCBI): domain Eukaryota; kingdom Metazoa; phylum Arthropoda; class Insecta; order Lepidoptera; family Gelechiidae; genus Teleiodes; species Teleiodes luculella. The sequence continues at coordinate 14,233,820 of OX419585.1, read as the reverse complement.
AAAAAACCTAACATCTCCAATTCTACTTTAGTCATTATTTTCTATGCACGCTGGCTACCTTTAAACACACATATCTATATTACTACCATACATTAACAGTATCGTAATGTCATTAGTCAAAATAACGCAGAGAAATAGTAAAACTTTTTAATTGATATAGATGTTAACGGAAATGTATGAAATCCGTCATTGTATACAATTCCTAGGAAATGTATACAATGCCTAAAGTCGTCCGGAAATGTATGAAATAAATGATATTAGACACATTTCCTAGGAAATGTATACATTTCCTAAATGGCGATCGGAAATGTAATACATTCAAGAGGTCAATGGGTAAGCGGGGAAAGCGGAGCGAGGGGAGGCTATTGCAACGGAAATATATAATAGTGCTACTCGTACAGAAGGAAAATTTACCTCCCCGCACCAAAACAAGTTCCTCGCCCGGTATCCCTCCACTACTGCATCCCGTAGGCGCCGCCAAACTCCGCCGGATGGTGTTTCGTGGTATTCGATGAAGCATAAAGACTATCTTTCTTTGATTTTCATTTACATTTGATGGTTGTCTGCTATAAAAATTAGAACCACGTTGGTTCTTTGGAGTGTCCCACCTGTGGTATTGCGTCACCCGATCAAGCGAACGCTTGCGCTAGTGCTGCTTAAACATTCAGTGCCTATACACCAGCCATAAATAAGAATAAATAGTAAAATTTTAGAGTTTAGTTACTAATAAACCCTATAAGAATATATTTTATATTTATTTTACCTGGGTGACTTTCTTTACATATTTTTAAAAAAGGCTTTTGCACATTTAGGCTTAAAAGAAAGACTGTTTGTTTTGTTTACTTATCAAATTAAAGTTTGAACTTTACAAGCTTTATTTATAGTTTTTGTGGTAGATACGCTGTAAAAAATAATAAATACCAGATTTTAAAGTTTAATTAACAAAAAGCCTTATAAAGATATTATATTTTATTGTATTATTGTTGCATTAATTCAACGAGAGCCTTGAAAAATAATCTAATTGTCAGTTAAACAGGGAGCTTTGCTCATTTTATTCGCAGAAAGCATTAGTTTTATACATTTCCTAGTACAAGTTCGGAATTTTATACAATTCCTAGGAAATTCATACATTTCCTAGGATATGTGTGTATTAAATAATCTTTGTAACATTATTTCATACATTTCCTAACGAGCTCCGGAATTGTATACATTTCCTAGGAATTGTATACAATTCCTGGATTTCATACATTTCCTGTAACATAGATATTTCGTTCGTTTTTTCTGATCAGTTTTTATTTCATATTTTAGCCTAAGTTCCTTAGGGAAAATTATTCAGTTTCATGGGTAGGTTCATCCCCTAAAATATTTTGCACCTATAAAGTAATACCCTATATGGGTGGCCCTTTGGTAGACGTCCAAAAGAAAAATTTAGAAGCCTTATATTAAGGGGTATCTGAATCACCCCCATGTATGTTCCGCGATTATTGATAGTTTAGGAGCTACGAATGTTCAAAGATTATTTTCAAAATTTCCACCTTTCCTTGATTTATTTATTTTATCTCTTGATTGATAACCGTTATGGGTGATGTTTTTTATGATAATCAATTATTGTAACATCGGCTACTACCCAAAAAAATACGGTTTACCTAGGCATTACGAAACATAATTAAAACTTGGTCCAAAGTCCTTGGTCGAGCTCAGTAGTCAAAAAAGTTGAGGGTTTGAAAAAATAATAATTTAGAGGTGCCAGGGATTTCTAAGTGTATTTAAAAACTTCTCAGGACTTTCATAAGCTAAAATCATCAATAAAAAACAGACCTTAATGGGAGTTTCTTTTATGTTATTCGCCTTGAAAGCAATAAAGGTAGATATCACTAAAAAAAATTTGAATTTTATTTATCTATTTTAGTGTATCTAATGACGAATATGCATTGTCTTATGAATTAATTTTTTTCGTAATGACTATCTGGTATGTTTAAGGTCATCTAAACTGGTCACTGGAAATTTCGAAAATAATCTTTGAACATTCGTAGCTCCTAAACTATCAATAATCGCGGAACATACATGGGGGTGATTCAGAAACCCTTCAATATAAGGCATCTAAATTTTTCTTTTGGACGTCAATCAATGGGCCACCCTGTATTATACAGGGTAGATGTGTGGGTTTCTCAAACATTCAAAGGACATGCTCAGTCAATAGATCTTATCAACTTTCCCGAGGAAACTTTTCCAGATACGATATTCCTTCCTAGTTATCCTACTAATATTATAAATGCGAATATTATTGAGGATGGCTGTATGTATGGATGGATGGATATTTGTTACTTTTTCACGCAAAAAATACTGGATGGAATTTAATGAAACTGTACAATAATAATATAGCTTATACATCAGAATAACACATAGGTTACCTTTTACAGCGGGCACATTTCTTATTCCCACGGGAAAAACTGTTAGCGCGGGCAGAACTGCAGGGCGGAAAACCAGATCCGAATATAAGTTTTCCAGGAAAATGCCCGCTTATCGTCAAATTTCCTGACATTTTGTGTTTCAGATATATTTCATGGCAGTAGGTTCGTAATTCTAGATAATGTTTCGGGATTTTTTCGATATTCCTGACAATATCTAATTTTCCCTGACTGACAGATTACTAAAATTCCGGATATGTCAGGAAAATTCCTGTCATCTGGTAATCCTAGGTTCATCTGTGTAATCTTACTATTAAAGGAAAAATAAATAACTCTCATCAATTTTTATGTTTATTCATTAATACCATGATTGAAATCTTTGTTTGCGTTTGAGTTTCCTACTTACAGGTGTTTTTCCAACAAGTTGGACGTCGGATGGATAAACTACATATTTACAACATTCAGTTAAGTAACCTTTAAAATGCGATCTGCCATTTAGCCACAGGCGACATCCGGCATAAACTCCGAGAGTCCCCTTAGGTATGTTTATTATACTGACGCATTCATTATTTTCAAAGCACGGGTAGAGTACGCAGGTTCCTGGTATAGGATCTGTGAAAATAATTGTGATAAAACATTAGTACCTAATAAACTACGCCAATTATGTAGGAAATAAGGATAGTCTTGTGATTCCGTGGGCTACCTGCAAAGTCAATCAGACGAGCGACTTATATACATTACTAGCTGTTCGCCCCGCGGCTCCGCCCGCTCTCAAGGGTATGAAAAGTAGATGTTGGCCGATTCTCAGACCTACTGAATACGCTCACAAAATTTCATGAGAATCGGTCTAGCCGTTTCGGAGGAGTATGGGAACGAAAACTGTGACACGAAAATTTTATATATAAGATAATAATAATAGTTTTTTTTCTGATACATACTATTGAAAAAAAATCTAAATATTATTTAAACTAATTTTTCAAAAATATCGCAGATTATAATAACAACAGTAATAAATTCAGCTCAAAAGTTACTGGGATATACAATTTAATAAGCTTATCTATCTATCTTTCTGCAAAATAACTTTTTCTATGAAAAAAATATGATGAACATGTAAAGAGTCATCTATTACATGACGAATCTCTCTTTCTAACATACCATCTTAAATCCATATAAATCGTAAAATTCAGTAAAATTGTGCACGTCTTACTTCTGTATCTTTAGTTATTTATTTTTTTAACATTTATTGTTCACAAGAAAATTACAAACATAAAGAACGACGACACAACAGGTACTACTTATTTCTAAAGAAATATCTTCCAGTAGACCTAGAGGAAGACATAAAGATTAAAATACAGAAGTAAGACATGCACAATAGGTACAAACAGAAACTAACTACTTTCATAATTTTCATCAAATTGATTGTGAAAAACTATAAAATAACACATATTTATTTATTCTGTTGTGCGGAAATAACTTCACACACAACCGTTAAATTACAGGTGTGTGCATGTTTCTTCACGGTGTTTTTTTTCACCGTAAGAGCGTCAAATAAACGTAGGTATATAAATTCGAAAAATCTAAAACACACTAAAATTGAATAAAAAACTTACTTTTTGTCTCATATCCTTCTGACAAAAGAAAGCAACATATGAGTGCTAATATAACACCCAATACTTTCATGTTACTAGCTTCTTTGCTTTTCTTTATGCAAAGTAACTTTTCCATAACGTTACCGTATTTATAGTATATATATAACTAATGAATTTTCTGCTAATAGATGTTTTATTTAATAATATTTTAATCGATTTATGTTTTTTTTTATTAATATATTGTTCGACTGTGTCGTACTGATTCGTTAAGGTAATGTAAACATGCAAACATAAATTTTAGGCCTGAAATAGTAAGTGTGTATGTTTGTTACTTCTTCACGTCTAAACGGCTGGAACGGTTTTAATAAAATTTGGTATGGAGTTAGCTGACACCCTGGATTAACATATAGGCTACTTTTTACCGCGGGAAAATACCTCTTTTCCACAGGAAAACCTGTTGACGCGGGCGGGGCCGCAGGGCGGAAAGCCAGTCTACCATAATACAGAGTACAAGTGACAGCTTAGTAAAAAAATAAAGGACATGCTCTGCTCTGTCAGTAGATACCCTCCCGGCGCAAAATGTCACATTCACAAAATGCCCCGCTGACGTTAAAAGTCACACTCGCTGAATGTCCCTCTCGCAGAAAGTCACACTCGCTGAATGTTCCTCTCATACCCTATGTAATCTTTCCCAAAAGTACCCTTTTCCTGAAACGACAGTATAATTACTTCCCCATGATGCAACTATTTTGTAAGGCAGCACCGACACATTTTTTTTGTTTTTGTGAAATGTTGATGAATGTTGCTGACCGTAAGATATTGAAATTAGTAGAAAATGGTATCTATTTAATCGAAAATCTGTAGAAATGGGAAACTATAAACGCGAATGTTCGTGAGGACAGATGTATGGATGGATGGATATTTGTTACTTTTTCACGCAAAAATTACTGGATGGATTTTAATGAAACTATACAATAATAATATAGCTTATACATCAGAATAACACATAGGTTACCTTTTACAGCGGGAACATTTCGTATTCCCACGGGAAAAACTGTTAGCGCGGGCAGAACCGCAGGGCGGAAAACCAGATCCGAATATAAGTTTTCCAGGAAAATGCCTGCGCTTATCGTCTAATTTCCTGACATTTTGTGTTTCTGATATATTTTATGGCAGTAGGTTCGTAATTCTAGATAATGTTTCGGGATTTTTTCGATATTCCTGACAATATCCAATTTTCCCTGACAGATTACTAAAATTCCGGATATGTCAGGAAAATTCCTGTCATCTGGTAACCCTAGGTTCATCTGTGTAATCTTACTATTTTATATATTATGTAAGAGAGAGGCCGTATTGTAAAGCAGTCGGCTGTTATTGGTCAGTCTACAAAATGGTAGAGAGAGAGAGAGACAAATACATTGAGAACGAACAATATAATTCGAATCAAAGGTTATAGAGCTGCAGCAAAAACTGGCAGAACTTTTGTGCTGACGTTTTAAAAAACAATATTTTAAGTTAATCTCGATTTGTTCGTAATATGTAACATGACTAATAATAATAATAACATATAATATTATTGTATGGGCATCGCTGATGTTGGGGAGAAAACAGCCAAACTTAAATGGGATTGGGCAGGGCATGTCAGCAGAATGGGTCCAGATAGGTGGGCCGGAGTCGTCACGCATTGGGTGCCTGAAAACGGACGTCGAAGTCGGGGCAGACCCAGAAAAAGATGGCGGGATGACTTGGACGCCTTTTGCAACAGCTGGCCTGAACATGCACAGGAAAGAGAGAGGTGGAAAGAGTTGGGGGAGGCCTTTGCCCAGCAGTGGGATCAAGTAGGCTAATAATAATAATAATAATAATAATAATAATATTAATAACATAAATTATTAAAGGAAAAATAAATAACTCTCATCAATTTTTATATTTATTCATTAATACCATGATTGAAATCTTTGTTTGCGTTTGAGTTTCCTACTTACAGGTGCTTTTCCAACTAGAAGTTGGACGTCGGGTGGATAAACTACGTATTCACAACATTCAGTCATGTGAACTTTAAAATGCGATCTGCCATTTGGCCTTAAGCGACATCCGGCGTAAACTCCGACAATCCCCTGTTGTATGTTTATTACACGGTCGCAATCATTATTTTCAATGCACGGGTAGATTACGCAGCTTCCTGGTATAGGATCTGTGAAAATAATTGTGATAAAACATTAGTACCTAATAAACTACGCCAATTATGTAGGAAATAAGGATAGTCTTGTGATTCCGTGGGCTACCTGCAAAGTCAATCAGACGAACGACTTATACATGATAATAATAATAGTTTTATTCAAGATACAGGGAAGGAAATCTAATCATAGTTTTTTTTCTGATATATGCTATGGAAAATATCTAAATATTATTTAAACTAATTTTCAAAAATATCGCAGATTATAATAACAAAAGTTATAAATTCATCTCAAAAGTTACTGGGATATACTATTAATAAACTTATCTATCTGTCTCTCTGCAAAATAACTTTTTCTATGAAAAAAATATGTTGGACATGTAAAGAGAGAATAATTACATGACGGTTCTCTCTTTCTAACTTACATCTTAAATCCATATAAATCGTAAAATAATTTGTATCTTTATTTATTTATTTAACACTAGCGACCCAACAGTTCATATAATTATGTCCCTCTGCTACTTGAGCCTGCCCTGTAATCAGTGCAAATAGGCATTAGTCGATCATACTGGCCCAGTGCGGGCTGACCACCTAGCTAGGCCCGTTCACTTCCATGCGGAAGTGCGCGGGTTCGAACCTCGGCACTTACCAATGTGTTTTTGATTTACGAATTAATATACGTTTATTTGACGCTCTTACGGTGAAGGAAAACATCGTGAAGAAACCTGCACACACCTGTAATTCAACGGTTGTGTGTGAAGTTATTTCAGCACAAAAGAATAAATAAATATGTGTCATTTTATAGTTTTACACAATCAATTTGATGAAAATTATGAAAGTAGTTAGTTTCTGTTTTTACCTATTGTGCACGTCTTACTTCTGTATTTTAATCTTATGTCTTACTCTAGGTCTACTGGAAGACATTTCTTCAGAAATAAGTAGTACCTGTTGTGTCGTCGTTCTTTATGTTTGTAATTATGTAATTTTCTTGCGTGCAATAAATGTTAAATAAATAAATAAAAGTAAATAAAAAACTTACCTGTTGTCTCATATCCTTCTGACAAAATAAAGCAACATGTGAGTGCTAATATAACACCCAATACTTTCATGTTACTAGCTTCCTTGTTTTTCTTTATGCAAAGTAACTTTTCCATAACGTTACCGTATTTATAGTATATTTATAACTAATGAATTTTCTGCTAATGGATGTTTTATTTAATAAGATATTAATCGATTTATGTTTTTTTTATTAATATATTGTTCGACTGTGTCGTATTGATTCGTGAAGGTAATGAAAACATGCAAACATAAATGTTAGGCATTAAATAGTAAATTATTTTATATGAGTATATGAAAAAAAAAAACATATCATTAATTATGATAATAAAAGTAATCAATTGAAAATATTTTTTAACACTAGTTACTTATCCTATCCTACTACGAGTAAAATTATAAGCGCGAAAGTTTTTGAGTGTGTGAGTGTGTATGTTTGTTACTCCTTCACGTCTAAACGGCTGGAACGGTTTTAATAAAATCTGGTATGGAGTTAGCTGACACCCTTAATTTACATATAGGCTACTTTTTACCGCGGGAAAATTCCTCATTCCCACAGGAAAACCTGTTGACGCGGTCGGAGCCACAGGGCGGAAAGCCAGTCTACCATAATACAGAGTACAAGTGACAGCTTAGTAAAAAAATAAAGGACATGCTCTGCTCTGTCAGTAGATACCCTCCCGGCGCAAAATGTCACATTCGCGAAATGTCCCGCTGTCGCTAAATGTCCCTCTCGCAGAAAGTCACACTCGCTTAATGTCCTTCTCATACCCTATGTAATCTTTCCCAAAGTACCCTTTTCCTGAAACGACAGTATAATTACTTCCCCATGATGCAACTATTTTGTAAGGCAGCACCGACACATTTTTTTTTGTTTTTGTGAAATGTTGATGAATGTTGCTGACCTTAAGATATTAAAATTAGGAGAAAAGGGTATCTATTTAATCGAAAATCTGTAGATATGGGAATCGAAAGAAACGGGATTCTGTTGAATTGAAAATTTGTAGAATTGGGAATCTGTAATATTTCAGGAGTTCGACCCATATAATAATAATAATATGGGTCGAATTCCTGAAAAGCATAGACTGAGCATGCCATTCCAGTATTTGATAAGGCCATGTGCACCCTAGTGGTAAAAAAAAGTTCGGATCTGGTGAATTTCAAAACTAAGTTCGATGAAACTAGATACGTAAATAAATAAATAAATATGTGGGACATCTCACACACGGCCATCTCACCCCAAACACCCCAAACTAGACAGAGCCTGTACTATGGGTGTCAAACAGCTGATACACATACATATATAAATATACAACATCCAGACACAAGGCAAACACAAGTGCTCATCACACGAATGTTTGCCCTGGGCGGGATTCGAACCCTTGACCTTGTGCTTGTGACCTTGTGCTTCGTAGGCAGACGTACTGCCAACTAGGCTCCGAGGTCGTCGATTTTGCGTTAGAAGGGTACGTAAAAAAAAGTTTGTTAAAACTTGGAGTTTTATTTGCCAACGCCATGAGTCATGTAGTACTCCCTGGTTTCTGGTACCCTGGGGAACCGGCAGCAGCGGCTGGGCCCCAGCTGGTACGGCGGCTCCTGGCACCCGGCATACGTCTTCACCCAGACGTTTTCGATCAGCTCGTCAATTTGGAACACCTTCAACATTCAATACATGTTTACCGGGAATCGAAATTCTTTAAATCCCTACGAATCGTTAACAGCTATGTCCTTGCCAAGGGGCTCAAGCCTACCCTGAAATCTGGCCCAGTGAAGATTGTTAACTTCACTCACACACTTTGAATTACTTTACAGGTGTGTGCAGGTTTCCTCACAATGTTTTCTTTCACCGTAAGAGCGCCGAATTAACGTATATGAATTCGAAAATCGAAAACACATTGGTACGAGCCAAGCCTTAAACAAGCAAAATAGTGAATGAATAAATAGAAGAGAGCCCAAATAATCACCTTAACTACACCCCCACAATGCCAGTCCCCGGTGCATGCGTGAATTACACAAGATCCCTCGATGTGTTCTGAAAAAGGTTTTAAATCATCAGATAGCGATCTTTCTGCATGACGAAATTTCTGTCATAGACATGATGTGCGGTAATTAGTTGCTTGCTAGTTTATCGTGTCGGTTTCGAGATTCACCTTACAAACCCTGGTGTGAGAATAATTGAACCGTCGCGTCGTCGGCTTCTGATGTAACTTGTCTCGGCTACATCCGTAAGATAGTAACTGGGACCTTGGGCTTTCGTTTGTTCTCACTAGCTCCATTGAACAGTTTCATGATGAAATTTTTACGTGCTTTCCGAATTATCTTTCTTTTCGGACAATCAGGAGCCTGCAATGTCCTAACCAAACTGGGGAAAGTCTCATAGAGTGACGATTTCGGCGATTGCTGCACCGGGATTCGAACCCGTTCCATACGTAATGTAAAGCGAGCACTCGACCACGGAGGCCATAGAAAAATTTACCGGTAAAATATTATGTTAACAGTTCGCCGTTTGACTCTCCTATTGACACCCAATACAGAAACAAAGACAACATTGTCTTTCTGTATTGGGGCAACATTGTCTTGGGTGTCAATAAAGTATATTATCAGTACTGTATCTTTTGAAAGATGGATAAAGGAAGTGCAAAATTTTTCTCAACATATCGAAGAGTTGTTAAACCGTGCAGTGTCGTCACTCCGATCGAAACACGTGGAAGTAGTAGACTTTGCATAATATTACTAGCAGGTAATACGGATTTCCGGAAATTAACACTACACTGCATGTTGAAGTATTCATTTGAAAATATTGTCTTGTCATACTTTAGTTTATATATAACTAGCGACCCGCCCCGGCTCCGCACGGGAAAATGGTTATTGTGGGTTATCCTTCAGTATATTATGCATGTATTATACATATAAACCTTCCTCTTGAATCACTCTATCTATTAAAAAAAACCGCATCAAAATCCGTTGCGTAGTTTTAAAGATTTAAGCGTACAAAGGGACATAGGGACATAGGGACATAGGGACATAGGGACGGAGAAAGCGACTTTATTTTATACTATGTAGTGATAACGATATACTCTTTTTAACAGTTTACATTCTCACCAAAACGATGGACCCTAAAACACGATTAGTAAACTTACTTCTCCATTTTCTCCTTTCTTGCACAATTGTCTTTTTCTTACTCTTTTGTGCGTCCAGAGAATTGATTATTAAGACTATACAACACAAGAGGACCCATTTAGCTTTCATGGTGAACTTACAAAATTTTAGAATAAATCACAAAAGAAAAATACACAAATATACGTATAATAGGGTGCCAATATTAATACTAACTGAACTGTCTACTTTGTACGTCTTAAAAAAACATGCTAGCCTAAACAAACAACAGATTATATCTATCTACCGAAGAGATAAATCGCTTCAGATTAAGCCATAAAATTGATTATTGCTCTTCGTAAAAAGCATGAATCTAATTTATGTTTTTTTTTTCACTTCATTGAGTGCAACCGCTCGTCGAGTGAGAAGACCTAGTACAACAATAATCAACATCATCATTTCAGCCGAAAGAAGTAAAACAATATATGGATCGAATTACGGAGGAGTAGACGTTTCTTATCAGGAGGTCAAACAAATGTCGGAGAACAAAACAGAATGGCATAGACCCCACCGATAAGACGATATTAAGTAGATTACCAAAATGATTCACATTTAGGTGATATCAATAATAATACCATGAAATTTATTCATACAGTCAAGCCGGGTCGTGTTACGTAGGTAATAACTCCGACACAATGTCTTTTTTATAACCCACGCGATTACAAATTTTATGTAAAATTATTGCAAGGTAACAAGATAATAAACTTGCTGGCTGAATGATATGTGGGTATTTATTATAGATGAAATTTTAATGGTGATTTTTTGCGATATCTTGTTATTTCACAAAAACCTAAAATGATCTAATAAATCTTAAAGTTTAAAAGGATCCAACGCAGTAATCACCATACGACATGATGATGATGATGATAAATTCCTAACAACTGCATCGAACATAATCTGATAAAAGAAATGACGATAAATCAAGTATTAATTAATGGTCGAAAGAGTTTTCTAATTCAAAAATATCCTATTCCACTATGCTCAGCTAGGTTAGGTGAATAGAGGATAAACATGAATGAATATATGTAGTGAAAATAAAATTCTGTGAGCAATTTATTCACAAAGAGACATGTTTGTAGTTGACACATATCACCGCTGGCAAAACGTGTTGAAATGAAACAAATACGAAAACATTTTAGAAAACGTGACACAACTTTTTACGCAAAAATTTGCGTTCGTTCCCAGGCAAATTTTTTATTATTTAATTTGTCCCTATATTTTTATTTTTGTGTCGTATTCGGTATAGTCGATATTCAATTATTTCAGTTGAAAAACGTCTCCTGCTGGACAATGGCGTGAACCATTTTACTTTTTAAATAAAAAAAATAGTAATATACTTAACACGTAGGTACTGAGAGGCTATTTAAGTACATAGTAGGATTTCGGCGACTAGCACGCCTGCATTTGAATCTCAGGGTCGCGGGTTCGAATCCCGCCCATGGCAATCATTCGTGTGATAAGCACTTAAGTTTGCCATGTATTTATGTAGATAAGCTGTATGGTACCTATAGTTAGTACAGGCTTTTCTGCCTAGTTTGGTTTTGGTCAGGTCAGGTGGCCGTGTGTGAGGTGTCCCCACATTTTTTTTTTCATATTTTGTGTATATTATAGTTCGGCAATTTTATTTATTGTGCGTCTAAATTGGGGATGGGATGAACTTGTATTTTCAAAATATATTTTCTTTTACATTATCTACCCCTCGTAGTATAATTAGCTAAACGAGTAGCCGTGTAATGAATGTAAAATACGTGAACGTTATTATCTTAATTATCTCTAAAACATGTAGCGCGAGCAGGCCTTAACATTACAGACATGGGTTTTTCTCGAAAATTAATTTAGGATCATGTAACCTTTGATAATAGCGTAACTGCCGTATCGAGTTTCGGTTTGTTCGGTTGTACAAAATTAAATATTTAAAAGGTTATAAAGTAACGTGATTATTTAAAAAAACTTTTTTCGGCTTCAAAGCTAATATACTTGTCTTGAATTACAACAAGAAATGTCCATTGGTTGGCTGCTAACAATAGCCTATTTATGATAGGTATTTATTTATGTTTTTGTGTGACATTAGATTTGAATGTTTTAGAATTTTTACATCTGTTGGATTATATATTAGTAGAAATAAAACGATTGTGTTGTTTTTCTTTTATTATACTATTATTATAAAGAGGAAAGATTTGTATTTATGTGTGTGTAAAAAACTACTGAACCGATTTCAAAAATTCTTTCACCATTAGAAAGCTACATTCACCCTGAGTAACATAGGCTATCTTTTACCGCGGGAAAATGTCTCATTCCTACGGAAAAAACCGATAACGCGGGCGGATCCGCGGCGGAAAGCTAGTGTTTTTATAATTCAGTTTTGCGGTGTCCTATGAAAGATTATATAAAGATTATATAACTTTTATTGGTATTGGATCCACGTGATGTTCGTCTTGGCTATAGGCAGCTACAGTGTTAGATTGTGTAGGCCTAACGTAACAAGGGACTAAATTTACATGCCTTTCAGCCACCTTTCAGCCTTTTCTTACTGCGCTACGAATTCCCAACAGGTTCTGGGAAGTCAAATGTTTTTAAATAGAATAAAAGATTAAAAAAAACAACTTTTCAAAAACACGAATACGAATAAACGAATAAATACAAATTAACGAATGTTTGTCTTTATTAACAGAAAAGAAAATGTTAAAATATATAGAATTTTTAGACCAGAGTACTAAAATTTTGTGTTTTGCGTAATGGTTGGTACGGTAGAGTCATATTTTTATCACCAACATAAAAAGGGTGATGAAAATTATGCTCTTAAAATTAAGTATCATTAGTAATTAGCATTAGTGATACGTATAAAGATATCTTATTTTACATACAAACATAAACATTCATGCCTCGTTCCCAGAGGGGCAGGCAGTACCATTTCCTTCCACTTGCTACGATCTAGACATATCTTATTTCGCTACATTTGAATTAATTAATATCATCAGTTTAGTTTAGATAGGGCTCTTCGCTTGATCACAATATCCTTGATTTATGAAATATATTTTCTCGATCTTCGTTTTATTATTTTAATACATCTTTTAATGTTTTGTTCTATCGCACAACTGACAAATATATATCACAAATTAGAAGAGTAAATTTCATTTTAAAAATGATTAATATTATTTCTAGAAAATCAACAAACAGTCGGGCCTAAAAAGAAGGGAGTTGCATTTATTACGATCGGAGGTAAAAATACAAATACGCAAATTTTCGTAAATATGTTATTTCGACATAGCAGGGTCAATTAAATGCAAATATTTTACTGAAAGTAATGAAAAAATAATACAATGCAAACTTTACAGTCCAAGACCCACTTTGGGTCGCTGAGCCACTCTAGTAAGTAAACTTTACATTACTTTAGTGGTAGTGGTAACCTCGTCCGTTTGTTCCAGCCCGTGGTCAAGGAGGGTTACCTGATGAAGCAGACGCGCAGCTTCCAGCGATGGCAGCGGCGCTACTTCCGGCTGCGCGGGCGCACCCTTTACTACGCTAAGGAAAAGGAGGTAAGGATTTTTGTGGCTCTAAATACTCGCAATGTTTCATCGTCTAAAATAAGTGTACAATAGAGACATTTATTTTAAGTCGTAATGAACATTTAGACCTTTCTGAAACCTTCTCGATCTGGGCAGGATTTGAACCTGTGTCTCTTCGGAGATCCGGGCCATCGCAGATGAATTGCCAACACTAAAAACTATTACATTTTTAATAAAGTAGTCTCGTTTCATTTTTATTATCCTACCAAAGGAAAAAGCGCTCAAATTATCCGCACGATGTTAATATCAGTCTGGACAATCGAAGTGGCCTTATGCTGCACAGCTAAATCCGTTGAACCATAATACCATCCGATCTATTTTGATTGAAACAGAAATACCAACCTGCCGGAAATAAATTTCCATAAATACACAGATTGCTATTTTTATCTGGTATGCATTTGAATCACACGTGAATGGAACGTTGGTTTGTGTCTGTAAATAGATTCACAGGTGTTAATTTGAATATAAGGATTTTCAAGTTATGTTTTTTATTTTTATAGCTTTAGTTAGATGGAGATGTTTTACAAAACTACTTTTTACAAATCGATGTAGGTACCAACTAGTGTTTAAGTGTTGCTATGTTACCATTAATTAAATAATACAATTGTATATTTTTTAAATTGACTCCTTTGATATTTTATTTTCCTTTTAACACAGGTATCTTCTAGTAATAAACTATTGACTAGCATGACAGTTTCAAACTTTGGGCGTTTTGATTTTCGAGGATTTTGAGAATTCAGATAACTTATGAGTGCATTAACCCCGATGTGCTCTTAATATTAGTATTACATGTTATTCCAGGTAAGTTCTATTAATAACTACGTATTCGCTCGCTCATGAAACAGTGCGGTTTGTGGCTTTTGATCCGGAACGAGCACGTATCGTAAATAGGTCACTGAAATATTTAAAGTGTTGTTTACTACGCTCCGCTAACTTTAACATTTATAGCGTGAAATTCTCCTTTCCGAACCTGACGACGAAATCACTGATGCAGTTAAAGCAGCCAAAGAATTTAGATAACACCTAACAGAATGCCCTTCTGGTAGCGAATACCCTTCAGGTAACAATTACCCTCCAGGTAACAACGCCCGTACCCGCCGGCGGGGCGCGGCCATAACCAAAATCAAAATTGATAATCAGAGACGGAGCCCCTCAGACGTCGTCTTCTTCACGATGTTTTTCAGTATCGACGCGCTGGGCCTAGGTCCGAGGCTCCCTCGAGCCGCCCCTAGACGCGTTGGTATATGACTTTTTTTGGGATAGTCTTCCACTCCACCGTAAGTCCGGTGAAGCTTGGTCGTACTTTTTAGACACAAGCATGGGTCAATTCAAAAAAAGAAAAAAAAAAGCGTGAAATTCAAGTCTCAATAAAAGCGGTTCTTGTCGAACTTTCAAGTGCGTGTATACCACTCAATGGTCTGACACTGCTGATGGTCCTGATTTTGGATACCATTAAGCTTGATTTTACGGTTTTGCGATGATGAGAATACAATGAACATGATTGGTGGCTTAGAGGAGGCGCGAGTTTGACTGCTGACAGTCACGTTTTCGATTTTTGAATTGAAATGTGTGTTTTATTAAAGCATCATAGGAAGATTAAATCAAATATAGTAATAGTATAGCAACGTAAAGGAATCGAAAGTTTGACTAATCGCAAATTAGACCATTTGCAATTTTGACCAACTGCATCTTCGTGAAATTAGATCAAATGCATCTAATCGTTTTCTGCCCATATTGTTTGCTATTGGGTAGGCATCGTGATTGAGTGTATACTGCCCCAGGCTGTGTGGTCTGTGGAAATGTTCTTGCGCTGAGTGGAATTGAAATCGCTCGTGTAACTCGAGTAATAAGGGTGAAATTGATGTGGGATTAAATTGCTCAAAAGTAAATACTCTTTGCATGTAAGACGTAATGTAAGAGAAGGATGGAAGAATCTGGCACTTTCTCCTTGTGCTAAATTGCTTACTACGAGTAAATACCTATTTGACAGGTACAGCCAGCACATGACATTTCTGAAATTTTTTAGGCCTTTTGTATGTTTGAAAGAAAACTGTTTTTACTGACACAAGTTATCTGTTTGCAATAACTTTTATATTTCTATTTGTTATAAATTTAACAATAATAAAATAGGTATATAAGTTCAGGCGACAGGCGGAAGGAGACAAACTTTAACAGTAGATTATCTATTCTGTGACAGTAGCCACCATTGTTTAAGTAGAGTAGAATATTTAATTGACGTTTCTTGTTCTAAGTACAAACTACTTGTACAAAATCCTTATCACCAAAGTGTCCATAGCATCGAAAATTAAAATATTATAATTATCTAACAATTATTTGTTAGACAATCTTACCTATAATAAGAACTTTCCTTTTAAAAATGACGATACAATGTTTATCTCAGAATTGATTTATTTTCTTTAATTTCTCGAAATTCAAATATTTTAATGAAGATACGAGTACCTTAGAAAATGACATGATTCTCGGAAACAGACAACCTTGAGCCATTGTTTCCACCTTAGTTACACGCGAAAACATTTCTCATCTAACCTTTCGACGAGAATTTATTAGAATTAAGAGACCTTTACCATTCTACTTTTTTTTGTGGTTGCCAAGGAAACGTAAGGTGAATTTCACAGAATCACTCGGTCGGCAGTCCGCCAATACTTCAAAAGCAACTGAGAGAGCTTTCTTTAATTAAATAAAGTAAGCTTGCGGTCCGGAGCCCTCAAATCTAATTTCCACAGCGGCTCGCGGCCCGCTACGCAACGTAGTAAGCGCGCTACGAATTGCCTACGCTTCTACACTGTCGGTTACTACGACGACTACCTGTAGTGTAGTGTAGTGACGCTCACGCACACACTTAAATCGATCGAAGAATCTCGCTTGATCCGCAATATTTAGATATATAAGTTAGCACTTATTAATAACAGCTCTTTTTGGTTCAATAAAGCATCTACGCTCCACTGTCTACTACGTTCTGCGTGTTTCATTCCAGTAATCATCCCACTCGCTATTGGACTACTACCTAATGATTATTTAAGAGATTTTATACTAACTAATCATACGTAAATAAGTACTACATATACATATAGGAAAAGATGTAGGTAGGTGGCTACTTTGTATACACTAAAAAAAGGACATGCTTCGACTCAACGTTTTTGAGCAATTTTCCTAAAGTATATTTTATAGGAAATGAAAAAAAGAATGGACACTTCCATACAATATAATATATTACAGTGAAATGATTTTATTTTTCATTTCGGAGAAAAGTTTTTTTGTGAAAGTTGATTAGATTCATGTTAGATTCTTTGACTGAGCGTATGTTTTCAGGTTTCGGTAAGCTGTCACTTACACACTATATAAATATATTATTAAGTACAGAAGTATATTTACAGAAATAAGAGTTTATTACATACGTTATTTAAACTTGAGTTTGTTTACGGGAGTCTTCTTCCTTACGCGACTCGTGGCGCCATCTATGCGAAATATTACGAACTATGTCGTCATATTTGTACCTTGTATGTACCTATGTTTGTACCTGTTATGTTATGTATCAGCTGTTCTCAAGTAAACAATAGGTACGCCATATTATTGGAAATCCAATGTAAAAACAAAACACGGTTTTTTCATTCGCGCTCGTACGCAGTATAATAATAAATAATAATAATAATAATAATATGTGGGACATCTCACATACGGCCATCTGCCCCCAAACTAGGCAGAGCCTGTACTATGGGTGCCAGACAGCTGATATACATACATATATAAATAAACAACATCCAGACACAAGGCAAACACAAGTGCTCATCACACGAATGTTTGCCCTGGGCGGGATTCGAACCCGCGACCCAGTGCGCAGTAGGCAGATGTACTACCAACTAGGCTATGGGGCCGACAAGACAGTATAGGCCCCGATTTCGCGAAAAATGCGATCCCCTTGTATCTCGGAGATTTGTGAAGACATGGGGTTCAGAAGACGCGTATTTACAACAAAAAGAATTATTCAAGAAACTCAAACTAAAAAAGTTATGTCCGAAATAGTAAAATAAAAATTATACTTTTCCGAAACTTACTGATTCATTTTTCAATGCGCTCGATTGCCAATAGAACTAATTTTATAATGGAGATTGTTGCTATAAACATAAAAATATATATACACGTGACGTCCCCAGAGCAGGCTTTTAAGTTCTTTGGTCAGGCTTTATGACAATGGCAGCGAGATAATATCACAGATTCATAAATAAAGGTATATTTACAAAAATACGTTCTGAAAACAACTTTATAAAAATGTTTACGTATTTCTATATAAACAGTCTAGCCCCAGCATCGCGCGAGATATAGATAATGGTTATTGTGGATTATCCGTATTATTTATGCATATATTATACTTACATACAAACGTTCCTCTTAAATCGCTCTATCTATTTAAAAAAACTGCATCAAAATGGGAAGTGATTTTGTTTTATCATTATCAATGTAGTGATGGTGATAGGTACTGATAATGTTCCCTATTGTCATCTAACTTTCGTCAGTTTCAGATATTCGGTTTTTTTTTCCTTATTGTTTATATGTAGGTGTTTTAAATAATATTCCACTCTTAAGTCACGGTTCTTTATTCCTTAATTTACATTAATTATAAGAATTTCTCCAAAAAGCTATCCACATTTTTAACTCGATAATACAAGTGTCGCATTGACATTTGACAGCTCAAAGCGCGCTAACTCGGTCGGCAAATGATAATGTTACATAATGCCAACACGTTATCTTTTTCAAAAAATTATAAAAATTACACAACATAATATATGAATTATTACATAACAATTCTACAAACAAGGTGATCATGAACTAAAATAGTATTTAAGATTAAAAAATAAGTTTAACAAACATAATCCTTTAAATGAATAGGTTTTCTAATTTCCCTTTTAGGTCTAGAACTATATTCAATCTTAGGTGAACTTGTAGGAGGAGCCTCTTGGTTGTTGTTATGAGATAATTTAGATGTATCAAGATTTGGACTTTGACTATCACCATTGTAAGAAAACGAAACAATATTATCAGGAGTGTCCTCCCACAAATTTCCAATTTGATCGCCTTCTTGTCTTGTAACACAAGAATTATTATTTTCAAATTGGTTTTTCTTAGCACTTTCTTGCTCGTTATTTGCAGTAATCTTGGGAACAGGTCGAATATGTGATAGATCTCGCCTGTAAGTAACATCATTTACATTGACTAAATATGATCTATCTGAAAGGACATCTGCAATAATTCCTGGTGTCCAGTTTTTATTATTTGAAGGCTGAAGCTGGACTGTAACTGGTTGACCTAATTCTAGTTTAGGGGCCTTTCTTGATCTTTTATCAAATGAGTTCTTTATACACTCTTTTCTTTTACGAATGTTTTCAGTGACACCATATGAAATGCATGGTTTTAACATTTCTGTAACAACTGGCAGATATCCTCTAGTTCTTCTCGAATATAGCCGTTGGACAGGGCTAGCATTCAACTTGTTAGGTGTGTTTCTTAAACATAATAAACTTTTCCAAAAATCATCTCTGCTTTCTGCAGTTTTGATCAATAATTTTTTAGCAATTTTAACAGTAGCCTCAGCTTTACCATTTCCTTGAGGATGGTTTGGTGATGAAGTAACATGAGTGAAATTCCATTCATGAGCAAACAAGGAAAACTCCTGATTCACAAAATTGGTACCACCATCAGTTACCACCGTTTCTGGAATTCCATGCCTGGAAAAGTTCTTTTTACAAGCTTCAATCACCGGTTTAGCTGACAGATCCTTCAACCTGTCTATTTCAAAGAAATCCGAGTAGTGGTCTACTGTAATCAGATATTTTGTTTGCTTTCCATTTTGGTTAAAGAAAAACACATCCATGGAAACAATCTGAAAAGGATAATCAGGTATTTTATGTGTCTGCATAGTCAGCCTTTTTTGGCTAGGTTGATATTTGTTACATATAGGACAATTTTCTATCATCTCTTTTATTTCTTTTGACATTGATGGCCAAAATATAGCATCTCTGGCTAATTTCATTGTGTTTTCTATTCCTGAATGAGCTTTGTGTAGCTTATCTAACATTGTTGATCTTAAAGATTCAGGAATTAGTATTGAGCTATTCTTTAAAATTAATCCTTCATATACAGTTAAATCCTCCTTTAGGCTATAGTAAGGTTTAAGAGCATCTGGAACATTTCTTATATATCTTGGCCATCCATGTTGTATATATTCTTTTAAAATGAAACAATTTTTATCTTTTAAGGTTATTGTTTCAATTTCTTTAAGACATTTATCAGATATTGGAAGGTTTAGTAGAGGGTTGATTTTCTGTATAATTTCAAATATTTTCATGTCTTTCGATTTATCTATATCTTGACATTGTAGATAAAACCTTGATAAAGCATCAGCCATAATATTTTCTTTCCCTGACACAAATTGCAGTTCTAAACTGTATCTTTGTAATATTAAAAGCATAGACTGAAGTCTTTTAGGTGCATTGAGCAACGGTTTTTTAAATATGTTGAGAAGGGGTTTATGATCAGTCTTTATTACAGTCTTTCTATTTCCCACAATTAATTGATCAAACCTGGTGCAAGCGAAGACTACGGCTAGGAGCTCTTTTTCAATTTGTGCATATTTTCTTTCAGTAGGAGTCAGGCACCTTGATGCGTACGCCACTGGTTGGCCTTGTTGGAATAGAGCCACACCCAAGGCTCCTTCGCTGGAATCACATTCAACAAACAATGTTTCATCTCTATCATAGTACTTCAATGTTTTAATATCACTAATCAAATGTTTCAATTTCTCAAACTCTTTCTGTGATCTTTTATCCCAATTCCATTCTGTTTTGTCACGAGTGAGCCTCCTTAAATTAGAAGATTCAGCACTTAAGTTTGGGATATATCTGCCAAGGTAAGTTACTACTCCTAAAAATCTTTGTAGTTCTTTTTTATTTTTAGGGGTAGGTATATTCATGACTGCTTCAATTTTCGATGGATCTGGTTGGAGACCCTGGTTTGTGAAGATATGTCCATAGTACTTCACTGATGTTTGAAGTAATTTTGTTTTAGATTTATTTAATTTGCAATTGAATTTAACCAGTCTTTCCATTAGGTTTTCCAAATTTTTATTATGATCAATTATAGCTTCAGACATAGTATCACCAACTCCATACACAAGTAAATCATCAACCAGTGCTTCCACACCTACCAGACCATGTATTATTTCACTCATTTTGATTTGGAAATAGTCGGGCGCAGAAGATATACCAAATGGAAGAACTTTCCACCTATATTTGCCAAAAGGAGTCCAGAAGGTTGTCAATTTACTACTTTCTTCAGACAGGTTCAAATGCCAAAATCCTTTTTTGACATCAAAGGTAGAGAATATCTTCGCTCTTCCTAATTCAGGTAATATTTCTTCAACAGTAGTAAACTGATGATTTGGTCTTTTTATAGCTTTATTGAGGGGGATTGGATCTAAACATATTCTAAAGCTGTCCTTCTTTTTAATAATTAGTATATTGCTTACCCAGTCAGTGTGATTATCTTCTTTAATTATGACTCCTTCTTCTTCTAATCTTATTAATTCATCTTTCAGAGTGGACCTGAGGGCTATTGGTACTCGACGAGCTTTTTGAATGACAGGGGGAACATCATCGTTTATTTCTAGTGTAACTTCACCAGAAAAACTTCCTCTTCCTTCAAATACCTTTTCGTATTTATTTAATATTTGTTGAGTTTCTTCTGCTGGTGAATAATTGCATTTGACTTCTTTGCAGAATTTGACAAGGCCTATTTTAGTACATACCTTGCATGACAGTAATGGTATATGTTCGTTATGTACCACTTGAAATATAACTTTATATTTGTTTGTTTTATTGGAAAGTGTGACTCTTAATACCATTTCTATTTCACCATGAATCACAATATTATGGCCTCCAAAACTGAATAATGCTTTTTTGGATGGTTTCATTCTGTTCTTGATGTATTCTTTGCCTACTAGCTTTTCCAGATTTTTAAAACCGATCAAGCAATCATCTGCTGCTGTGTCCAGAAGGCAAGTTGTTCTCAGCCAATTATTTTCCTTTTTAAACTCAATATCACACTCTGCTAAATTCTTATTCTGTTCATTTATTATTTTATTTATGATTTGGATATCCTCATCAGAATCTGAGGAGAACTCTGCATCTTGTAGGTTATGTTCTTTTATTTCTCTGACATTTTTCTTTTTCTTGCAAACATTTTCATTATGATTTCTTCCTTTGCAGTTAGAGCATAATTTTCCCCATGCTGGGCAAAGTTCCTTCTTAAATATGTGATTGTTTCCACAAAATCTACATTTTCCTTTTCTAATTGTTGTTTTTGCCTCTTTTGTTTCCACTTTTTTTATATCTGAAGCAAAAGAGGATGCAGATACTGCTGATAAGTCTTTAAACTGTTTTTCTGTTGCCTCTGATGCTCTGCACAAGTTTATTGCGTCATTTAGTGTCAAGTTTTCTTTCTTTAATAGTTCCTTTTTTAATGACATGTCTTTAATTCCTAGGACAATTTTGTCTCGTAACATTTCGTTTTTAAATTCCCTGTACTCGCATTCTTCAATAAGTTTGGTTATATCGCCGAAGAAAATATCAAATGGTTCGCATGTTTGTTGGTTTCTACTAAGAAAGATGTATCTATTATATATGATGTTTTTTCTTGGCACCATTTTAGAGCTGATGGTATTAAGTATTTCTTGACATGACTTTTTCTCTTTGTCTTCTTGGCTAAAACCAAAATAGCCATATTTTTTCAATGCCTCTTCCCCTATGGCACTGAATAAGATACTAACCTTTCTAGGTTCCTGTTCTGCCGGCCATTTGTCCATCTTCGTGGCACGGCAATAGTTTATCCATGACGCCTCGAACGATCTAAATGCGTCTTCTGGACAAATATTGGCGTTTATAGCAGACGGCCATGGAACATTTATGTTTAAATCCGGCTTTGAGAGCTCTGCCAACTGCATTTGCATTTTCTGTAGCAGTTGGGTTTGTTGCTCCATAATTTGGGCGAGATTTATATCTGCACTGGCCATGTTTTCTGTTGTTTTACGCTGCCACCATGTTTTAAATAATATTCCACTCTTAAGTCACGGTTCTTTATTCCTTAATTTACATTAATTATAAGAATTTCTCCAAAAAGCTATCCACATT
>OX419585.1:13915098-14210472 GCA_948473455.1 Teleiodes luculella | reverse complement strand
AAATCATTTGAAGTAATTTTTTTAATTTTTTTTTTTATTTCTTTTTTATTCGTTTATCCAAAAGGGTAAATACATTTTAACAAATGTTAAATTCTCGCCAAAAAGAAATAAAAAAAAAAACGAAAAAAATTACTTCAAATGATTTAAACACTAAGTTTCGGCAAGTTTTGACCTGGCAGACCTTGTGATCCATTATCACAGGCATTTTGGTTATTTTTCGGCGTTGGTCCCATCGAGGTACTCGATGAGGTAGGTGAAGGGTGTCGGATGGGCAATAATGGGCATATTTCAGGGCGTCTGCCAAGTACTTCCGGCAGGTTGCGCAGTGGCAGACCAATTTTTTTATACATTATTAATCAATGGTTAACTGATGCCACCACTTTCATTCGGGTACTTTATGAGGTAAGTTCCACGAAAAAAATACGTCAAAAATTTCGATGACCCGGCAGGATCGGCTCTGGCAGACTATTTTTTTTTCAGTGTTTAAGTGACGGTTAACGATCTAGAGATAGCCTATTGGGGTACTCGATGAGGTAAGTGAAGGGTGTCAGATGGGCACATTTCAGGGCGTCTGCCAAGTACTTCCGGCAGGTTGCGCAGTGGCAGACCAATTTTTTTATACATTATTAATCAATGGTTAACTGATGCCACCACTTTCATTCGGGTACTTTATGAGGTAAGTTCCACGAAAAAAATACGTCAAAAATTTCGATGACCCGGCAGGATCGGCTCTGGCAGACTATTTTTTTTTTCAGTGTTTAAGTGACGGTTAACGACCTAGAGATAGCCTATTGGGGTACTCGATGAGGTAGGTGTTTAGGCCCTCGGCTCCCGGACTATAGAGGCCGACTACAGCGCCTTATTTTATTTACATATTTTTTACCATACAACATCATATCCTACAGTATTACTTACCTTTGTTCATATTTTAATATTTCCAAATATCTCATTTTCATATCATTTATAATTGTTTACTATAACTAGTAACATCTATCAAATTTGACTTACTACACTGACACACCACAATCATAGACACAAATTCCTTTTTCTTAACTAAATTCTCTTTACATAGCTCAATATGGAACCTTCTGAGTTAAATAAACCAGAGGTTCTATATGAACTAAAAATCAGAAATGTAGACCATGCTACGACCCAAACCGCGGAAGAATTGCGAGAAATGCTCGTTTCCGCAATCCAATCTCACGCGACTATTGTAAATGTTAGCCCCAATAATTTTGAAACGGACAATACCGACATAATCAGGTGCCTCGCCCTTTTAGAAGCGTGTCTAAATTCCTTTCCCCAACGTAGGAATAAAATTCCTACCTACCTTTCCCATATTAAAAATCGCTTAAACCTCATTGACTTATCCAGTGACTCGCTTACTACCGATCAGCTTACAGTTTATAATTCCCTTTTTAATAAACTTACCCAATACGAATCACAATATTTCGCCCTTACTAATCCCACATCCCTACCCACAACTACGTACCACTCAGCTGAGTCTGTACAAGCCCTCCCCGTTACTAATTACTTTGAAACCCTCACCGAAAAGCTTCTATCTTTGTCTGACGGTAAAACATCCGATTTTAAACGCTTTACCTTCAAAGGTGACGGTTGCCCCAAAGAATTTATCCAGAACCTCGAGGAATTCGCCTCTGCGCGCAACATCACTGATAAATCGCTTTATAATCATGTCTACGATATTTTGTCAGGCGTAGCTCTAGACTGGTTTCGAGTCCGTAAAGACACAATTAAGGACTGGAGTTCTTTTAAAGTTTCCCTCCTGAAAGACTTCGAAATACATGACTATGACTATACACTTAAAAAACAAATTGACCGTAGAAAACAGCTACCAAATGAACGCATAATTATATATTTTTCCCAAATGGAAACTCTATTTTCAAAATTACACGAACCAATTTCCGAAAAGGAGAAAATAGACATACTTCTCCGTAATTTGTTACCACAATTCAGTTTACGTATTACTAATAACGACCTCAACTCGATAGCCTCGCTTTTTGAATCATGCAAATTTTCCGAAAAACTTTTGCAAGTCAATAACCATTCTTTATTCTATTCCCATTCCCCTATTCCTCCGGATAAACCTTCCTCTTCTTATAAGCAATCCTCCCTTACCCCTACTCCTCCTCCTCATATACCTAAATTTCCTTTTGCTAACGTTTACTCCGTTAAAAGGCCTAACGAAGTTTTAATAACTTTCGATTGCCCTCGTTGTAGAACAAACTCACATCTCCTTGCTAACTGCACAAGTACCCAAAGAGTTTGTTATCGTTGCGGTAAAAAAGATTTTATCTTTACCAACTGTCCAGATTGTCAAAAATCGATCTCCAAAAAAAACTAATTAGGGAGTGTATCCACAAACCACCCGAATTCGACAAAAACGATTGGAATAATTGGCTAAATTATATTAAATTATTTTCTAATACATATAATGTGCATACACTCCTATTCAAGAATATTTCTGACTTTGAGCGTCCTTATATTCATATTAAGGTCAACGAGTTGACATTAAATGGTTTACTTGATAGTGGAAGCGCTATAACCATTTTAGGAAACAATTCCCACGAAATATTACTACAACATGGCTTATCCCTACAAAACTCCCTGAAAATATTTGGAACCGTCGCTAACGGTCAAAAAATTAATTCTATTGGTACAATCTCCCTCCCTGTTGTCTTTAGAAATACCTTTTCAATCATCACTGCGCACGTCATGCCTAGTGTAACTGAACCCTTAATCTTAGGAATCGACTTCTGGAAAACCTTTAAGTTGGCTCCAAATATCCTAAATAATATTAATTCCCATAAACTTCGCAGTAATACAACCTTTCTAGTTAATACCCCCAGTTCACATATTTTCCCTTATCTTTCTTTATCAGAGTCCCAGCGTAGTATAGCTGATTTAATCATTGAGAAATTCAAAAGAATTTCTACCGAAACACAACCTCTTGGTAAAACTCACCTAGCAGAACATCATATAGACACTGGTGAACATCCCCCCATTAGGCAACGGTGCTACCGTTTATCACCAGAGAAACAGAAAGCCCTTAAACAGGAGGTCGATGACATGCTGAAACTAGATGTTATTGAACCTTGTGAAAGCCCCTGGCTTAGTCCCGTAATCATCACCCCTAAAAAAGATGGTACTTGGCGTTTTTGCGTAGATAGTCGAAAATTAAACGATATCACCTTAAAAGACGCATATAAACTACCCTTTATCTCTGACATTCTAGATAACTTGAAGGATAGTAAATATCTTTCTTCTATTGACATTGCCAAAGCTTTTTGGGAAATCCCGCTACGAGTTGAGGATCGCCCCAAAACGGCTTTCCATGTACCAGGTCGTGGTATGTACCAATTCAAGGTAATGCCCTTCGGTCTAACTAATGCCCCTGCTACACAGCAGAGATTTTTAGACACTTTACTTTCCGACTTAATGTGCGACAACTCCGTATTTTGCTACTTAGACGACATAGTTATTGCTACAGACACATTCGAACGACATGTCGAACTTCTTAACAAACTACATTCTAAGCTATCTCAAGCTAACATCACAATAAATTACCCTAAATGTTCTTTCTTCCGTGAGGAACTCAAATATCTTGGTTATATTATCAACAAAGACGGTCTCCAAACAGATCCTACCAAAGTTCAGGCTATTCTTAATATCCAAACTCCTAAGACAGCCAAAGACGTTAAAAGATTTCTCGGTACCGCCAGTTGGTATAGACGTTTTGTTCCTAACTTAAGTACTTTAGCAGCCCCACTTACCAAACTTACTTCTACCAGCAAAAAAGCTCCCCCGTTTAAATGGTCATCTGAGGCAGATCAAGCTTTTAACGACATTAAAAAAGCCTTAGTAAGTACCCCTATTTTGTCATGCCCTGACTTCTCTAAACCATTTGCAGTACATTGCGACGCTTCTGCTTACGGAATCGGTGCAATGCTTACACAAGAATTCGACGGTGTCGAAAAACCGATTGCTTACATGAGCAAATCCCTCTCTACTTCCCAACGAAATTATTCTATTACTGAACGCGAACTTCTTAGTGTTATTACTGCTCTCGAACATTGGCGTAGTTATTTGGACAATGGACAGAAATTTATTATATACACAGACCACTCAGCCTTACAATGGTTCTTACGACTCGACAACCCTACTGGTAGGCTAGCTCGTTGGTGTATTCGTCTTTCAATGTTCAATTTCGAAATTAAACACAAGAAAGGTAGCGAACATGTTGTCCCCGATCAATTATCTCGGATCAAAAGTATTAATACTATTTCACGTTCTTTCTCGGACTCACAAGATGTTTGGTATAATACCTTATTCCTTAAATGTAAGAATAACCCCAAATCTACTCCCGACTATGTTATTAAAAATAACTATCTTTTCCGTTATTCACGTTCCACTTTTCAATATAATTCTGAATATAGTTGGAAACTTGTAATTCCCGCTGAATATCGTGAAGACATAATTTCTGAAAATCACTGTCTTCCTACAGCAGCTCACTTCGGTATTTTCAAAACTTACCATCGCATTAAATTAAACTATTTCTGGCCCGGCATGTATAAAGACGTAGCAGTCTTTATCTCTAAATGTGATATTTGCTTAGCACATAAATCTAATAACCAGAAAACGGTTGGTTTCATGGGTAAACCTAAACAATGTTCTCGCCCTTTCCAAACTATTTCCATGGACTTAATTGGCCCACTTCCTATAACTCATAAACTTAATAGATTTATTCTCGTAGTAACTTGTTGTTTTTCGAAATACTGTTTAATTTTCCCTATTAGACAAGCTACTTCTCTCGCTATTAGAAATATCCTCGAAAATCTTGTTTTTATGGTTTATGGAATCCCAGAAACCATCATTCTTGATAATGGTCCACAAATGATTAGTACCGAGTTGACTGACCTATTCCGTTCATACAAAATTCCTCATATACATTATACACCACGCTACTGCCCTCAAGTTAATCCAGTCGAGCGTTACAACAAAACTATTATCTCCGCAATCGCATCTTTTGTCGATGACGATCATCGTTCATGGGATAGATTTCTGAACCAAATTCAATTTGCAATTAACACATCAGTCAACGAAACAACAAAATTTACACCTGCATTTCTAGTTTTTGGTCGAGAACTTGCAACCTGTGGTTCCATTTTTTCTGACCAAGATTCCTCTGAGGATCTTATATTAAGTCCCCGTGACATTTACGCAGAAAATATGGGTAAACTCCTTCCTATATTTTCTACAGTTCAATCTCGTCTGTACATTGCTCATCAAAACAATTCTGCAATCTACAACAGACATCGTCAATCTTTCGATTTTAACGAAGGTGACATAGTTTGGAAACGTAATTACCCTATCAGTTCGTCTGAAAAACATTTCTGTGCGAAGTTGGCACCTAAATTTATTAAATGCATTATTTCAAATAAAATAACACCTCTCATTTATGATCTTATTGACATGAACCATAAACCATTAGGTCGTTGGCATGTCAAAGATCTAAAACCCCACCAAATCACTATATGAACAAAGGTTAGGTAACACTTTTGTAACTGTTGCGTTGGAAGGATGGAAAGTTTCTTTTTTTTTATTAATGTTATTTTATACTCACCTCATTTCCTTTTTGAAACCATTTAGTATTAAGTATTGAATTATAATCTTACTTTTTTTTACCTAAAATAAATATTTACCCCTCAGTTTCTCTCTATTTTATTTCGTGCGGTCGATAACACATAAAATAAGCCTATATCTTAAATACACATTTCACGTAGTTATCACACTTGTGCGGTTGATAACACAATAAATAAGCCCTTATCACATTTCTTTTCTACTCTTGCCTCGCATTTGCAATGCGCATCGGCACCAATTGTACATATAAATTCTTTCATCTTTCACACTAGCGGGTAGTGACTAGTAAAATAAGCCTTCACCATTCTAAGTTCAGTTCATAGAGGAATACTTATGCATTTATATAAGTTTCCTCATTATGAAAGGGTTTTGTTTTCCTATTGTGGATCGAGACATTGAAAGTTGATGCATGAAAGAATAGAAGGATATATGTATGAACTAACTTAGTGTACATTCCCATTGTAGTTTACATCCACACCTACAAAATTATCACTCACAATCCATACTTAGTTTAGTTTAGTTTAAGTATCATTTAGCTTAAGTTTTGTTTTTTAAAAAAAAAAGAGCCTTTTTGCCTTTTTTTTACCCGGCCCCCCCCGGTACTGTAACGAGGTGCATTGTGTGCTACCTCGTTGCCACATTTTCTACTTCATTTCTCACCTCATTTACCATTTTCATCTAAATTCAAATATGTTTAATTTTGGAATTCATTCAAAATCATCCGTCAATCATCCTTTTTCATCAGTCAGTCATCCATTTTTCGTCAGTCGTCCACCTTCTACCTTTAGGCCAAGTACAACACGGCCATACTTCTTAAATGTATTCGCAAATATTTGTTGTTATCTTTATTTAAACTCTCGAAATATATATTAACTTAGTAACAGTGAACGCCGGCTTTTATTCCAATTCCACAGTGTGTGTTGTAGTGCAGAACCTTCCTTTCTTCTTATCTACGTATTAACGTGGTTACTCCGCTGGCTTGCCCCAGAGCAAGGCGAGCCGCGGGTGTAACACCATTAAGCTTGATTTTACGGTTTTGCGATGATGAGAATACAATGAACATGATTGGTGGCTTAGAGGAGGCGCGAGTATGACTGCTGACAATCACGTTTTCGATTTTTGAATTGAAATGTGTGTTTTTTTAAAGCATCATAGGAAGATTAAATCAAATATAGTAATAGTATAGCAACGTAAAGGAATCGAAAGTTTGACGCAAATTAGACCATTTGCAATTTTGACCAACTGCATCTTCGTGAAATTAGATCAAATGCATCTAATCGTTTTCTGCCAAAATTGTTTGCTATTGGGTAGGCATCGTGATTGAGTGTATACCTACTGCCCCAGGCTGTGTGGTCTGTGGAAATGTTCTTGCGCTGAGTGGAATTGAAATCGCTCGTGTAACTCGAGTAATAAGGGTGAAATTGATGTGGGATTAAATTGCTCAAAAGTAAATACTCTTTGCATGTAAGACGTAATGTAAAAGAAGGATGGAAGAATCTGGCACTTTCTCCTTGTGCTAAATTGCTTACTACGAGTAAATACCTATTTGACAGGTACAGAAGCCAGCACATGACACCTTTCTGAAAATTTTTAGGCCTTTTGTATGTTTGAAAGAAAAATGTTTTTACTGACACGAGTTATCTGTTTGAAATAACTTTCATATTTCTATTTGTTATAAATTTAACAATAATAAAATGTATAAGTTCAGGCGACAGGCGGAAGGAGACAAACTTTAACATAAGATTATTTATTCTGTGACAGTAGCCACTATTGTTTAAGTAGAATATTTAATTGACGTTTCTTGTTTTAAGTACAAACTACTTGTACAAAATCCTTATCACCAAAGTGGCCCATAGCATCGAAATTATTAAAATATTATAATTATCTAACAATTATTTGTTAGACAATCTTACCTATAATAAGAACTTTCCTTTTAAAAATGGCGATACAATGTTTATCTCAGAACTGATTTATTTTCTTTAATTTCTCAAAATTTAAATATTATAATGAAGATACGAGTACCTTAGGAAATGACATGATTCTCGGAAACAGACGACCTTGAGCCATTGTTTCCACCTTAGTTACACGCGAAAACATTTCTCATCTAACCTTTCGACGAGAATTTGTTAGAACCTTTACCATTCTACTTATTTTTTGTGGTTGCCAAGGAAACGTAAGGTGAATTTCACAGAATCACTCGGTCGGCAGTCCGCCAATACTTCAAAAGCAACTAAGAGAGCTTTCTTTAATTAAATAAAGTAAGCTTGCGGGTGCTTGCGGTCCGGAGCCCTCAAATCTAATTTCCACAGCGGCCCGCTACGCAACGTAGTATGCGCGCTACGAATTGCCTACGCTTCTACACTGCCGGTTACTACGACGACTACCAGTACCCCTACCATGAGTTGCTAACGTAACTTACGCGCTCGATATCGACTACGTAAACGTGCATTTAGTATGGAATTAAAACTACGCCATCTATTGACAGTTATCTGAAGTAAAATTTCTCCATACTAAATGCACGTTTACGTAGTCGATATCGAGCGCGTAAGTTACGTTAGCAACTCATGGTAGGGGTACTGTAGTGTAGTGTAGTGACGCTAATCGCTGGAATCGATCGGAGCATCTCACGTGATCCGCAATATTTAGGTATATAAGTTAGCACTTATTAATAACAGCTCTTTTTAGTTCAATAAAGCATCTACGCTCCACTGTCACTACGTTCTGCGTGTTTCATTCCAGTAATCATCCCACTCGCTATTGGAGTACTACCTAATGATTATTTAACAGATTTTATTCTAACTAATCATACGTAAATAAGTACTACATATACATATAGGAAAAGATGTAGGTAGGTGGCTACTTTGTATACACTAAAAAAAGAACATGCTTCGACTCAACGTTTTTGAGCAATTTTCCTAAAGTAAATTTTATAGGAAATGAAAAAAAGAATGGAGACTTCCATACAATATAATATACTAGCGACCCGCCCCGGCTCCGCACGGGAAAATGGTTATTGTGGGTTATCCTTCAGTATATTATACATGTATTATACATATAAACCTTCCTCTTGAATCACTCTATCTATTAAAAAAAACCGCATCAAAATCCGTTGCGTAGTTTTAAAGATTTAAGCGTACAAAGGGACATAGGGACATAGGGACGGAGAAAGCGACTTTATTTTATACTATGTGTAGTGATTACAGTGAAATGATGTTATTTTTCATTACGGAGAAAAGTTTTTTTGTGAAAGTTGATTAGATTCATGTTAGATTCTTTGACTGTGCGTATGTTTTCAGGTTTCGGTAAGCTGTCACTTAAACACTATATAAATATATTATTAAGTACAGAAGTATATTTACAGAAATAAGAGTTTATTACATACGTTATTTAAACTTGAGTTTGTTTACGGGAGTCTTCTTCCTTACGCGACTCGTGGCGCCATCTATGCGAAATATTACGAACTATGTTGTCATATTTGTACCTTGTATGTACCTATGTTTGTACCTGTTACCTATGTTATGTATCAGCAGATCAGTAAACAATAGGTACGCCATATTATTGGAAATCCAATGTAAAAACAAAACACGGTTTTTTCCTTCGCGCTCGTAAGCAGTATAGACCCCGATTTTGCCAAAAGTGCGATCCCCTTGTACCTATCTCGGAGATTTGTGAAGACATGGGGTTCAAAAGACGCGTATTACAACAAAAAGAATTATCCAATAAACTCAAACTAAAAAAGTTGTGTCCGAAATAGTAAAATAAAAATTATACTTTTCCGAAACTTACCGATTCATTTTTCAATGCGCTCGATTGTCAATAGAACTAATTTTATAATGGAGATTGTTGCCATAATCATAAAAATATATACACGTGGTGTGTCAGAGCAGGCTTTTAAGTTCTTTGGTCAGGCTTTATGACAATGGCAACGAGATAATATCACAGATTCATAAATAAAGGTATATTTACAAAAATATGTTCTGAAAACAACTTTATAAAAAAAATTTAAACATTTAATGTTTACGTATTTCTATATAAACGGTCTAGGTAAGGCTTTTGTCCTTTTGTGTAGCGTCGTTATAGTGCAGTCATGTAGATAATATTTTGATATGATTCTCAATATAAATTATTAGGACTACTTATATTTATGAATAACTAGCGACCCGCCCCAGCGTCGCGCGAGATAATGGTTATTGTGGATTATCCATATTACCTATGCATATATTATACATACAAACGTTCCTCTTGAATAGCTCTATCTATTTTAAAAAACTGCATCAAAATGGGAAGTGATTTTGTTTTATCATTATCACTTATACTATGTAGTGAGTGATGGTGATACTGATAATGTTTTCTATTGTAATCTAACTTTCGTCAGTTTCAAATATTCGGTATTTTTTTCCTTATTGTTTGTAGGTATATGTAGGTAAATATATTATGTATTATTATAATATATTGTTATGTATAAATATTTATTAGACTGTAGTATTTTACAATATTTCGTTATCTTAAATTCTTCTATCTTTTTAGATGGCGCAGGCGCATTGCATACGCAAAAAATCATAGCACGTTATACAAAAAATACTAATTTGACATAACAATAGTGTTGTCCTTTTCATTGTAGTCTTTTGTTTGTGGTGACGACGCGACGTAGCGCACTGGAATTCAAAATGGCGGCTGGCTCCACTCTCTGCGGGGCGCGGGCGCGGGCAGTCTGCGTTCCGCGTTCACTCGATCGATGCAGTAGTTTTACTTACACACACACAAAAGCAGTGAGACCGCGGCGGTCAAAGTGAACGCACGTTTGTCAGAGTTCCACTTTTTATCAAAAGCTAAAAGGTCACGATGGCCGACATAGATATCAAAAAATTCGTGCATCTAGTGCGAGAAAAACGTTTCCTTTATGATATGAGCGATAAGAACTACAAAAATCGATTGAAAAAGGCTAGAGCTTGGAAAGAAATCGCCCAAGTAATGAATGGAGGAAATAGTAAGTAAAGCAGTTTTATTTTTTCTTTGCTGTAGATTATTTCATATTTTTTTGCTAATGCCTATGTTTAAAAAAAATTGTAAACACGCATCAGGGAGCAGTAGAGTAGTAGAAATGAAATATGAATCTTCTATACTATAATAAAACTGAAGAATCGACGTGTCTGTACAAAAAAAAACTGTAGGTATGTAGGTGATAAAGGGAGTGTATGCAGCTGAACACAAAAATACAAGTTTTGAAAAAATAATGACCGTCTGTTTGTCAGTCTGTTTGTACACGCTAATCTCTGGAACCGTTGGACCGATTGAAATGAAATTTTGCATGGTGGTACCTTTTATCCCCGGTCTACATCTTAGATACATGTTACCACGGGAAATTAAAAGTTAAAAAAAAAAACAAAGCGGCGGGCAGCTAGTCACTAATGTCACAGAATACCAAATAGTAGTCCCTAGTCCCTACTAATGTTGCCGTACCTATTTATTTATATAAGCCACAGCGAGCGGCTTTAGTTCTGCGTTCCAAGTTCAACGAGCGGTCACTGTACAGTATAACCACAGATTAATAAATAGTTAGTTACTAACGTAAGTATAACGTGGTATTATAACCAAAGGTGTCACAGGTTACAGAGAACTTATAACGGCGAATTCGAATAGCAGTAAATCAATCTAAGGAAGTCCTTGTGTGACAAACAAGTTACCTATAACATGGGTCATACAATAGAGAATGTTTCTTTGCAGCAGAAATACATAATATAGTGAACCGCTATTGTTTTAGATAATATACATATACTTATGTATATATGTTTATGTACTTGTTTTTCTTTTTCTTTTTTGTTGTGTTGTATTGTGTTTTGTGAAATAAATTATGTCTATGTCTGTCTAATATAGTTTATTAAAAACGATATCAAAGAAACCCCTTTTAACACGAAACTCTTCAAATTATTCCGGCGTAGGCTCATTAGGACAAGGCATGCAAATTGGTCACAATCAAGTCGCAAAACAATTCAAATTGGTTTGCTTACCAACACAAAGTCACCAGCACAAAGAAATATGAATCTCCTGTCGTCGCGGCAAATCTGAACCAGTACAGTACCAGTACAGATCTATAACTCTCTGATACGAAAATGTCTGTTAATATGGGAAAATATTTTATTTATTTTCAGGTGCCTCTTGGTGCACAAAATGGAAAACGCTTAAAGATAACTACAATAAATACAAAAAGGCAAAACAAACGTCAACGGGTGACTCCTACAAAAAGTACAGGAATTGGCCCTGGGCTGAGTTAATGAGTTTTTTGGATGATGTTCCATATCGTCATTTAGTCTTTTTGAGTACAAATACAACGGAAAATTCCGAACCAGTCAGTCCTTTGCCAGACATACCCTTTGTAAAGGTCGAGCCGAATCGCAGCCCTTCCCCAAATGCCAACTCTCAAGTAGCTTCTGGATCCGAAAATTTGGAAACAACCCACGCCTCTAGTTCTTTTGGACCTACTCGAATTGTGAGAAGAAGAGTAAGAAGAAACGTAACCAGTGCAGAATCACAAGCTATCGTTGATTATATTGCAAAAAAGGAGTCGCAACAAATTAAGGCAGAGTTCGACGAGGCAGATTTATTTTTCTTGAGTTATGCGAAAAATTTCAAGAGATTACCGAGTAGAGACCAGGCTCAATTGAAAGCGGACATAGCCGCTCTATTTGCTCGATATGAGCTGCAGAATGACAACTCTGACACATAAAATACATTAATCAGCCCCTCTAACATGCCCGGTCCACGCGTGACAGACATAATTTTGTCGTACGTATTCTCTTATCCTATATGAGGATATTTCAATATGGCGGGTTTCTCGCGCGACAAACTTTTGTCATAGCACTGCATGTTACGGGTGCAGATTAACCTACAAGTATCAGCTGATATGCATGCGTATTAGCCTCTCTCGGTGATGACTCGACCCATGAAACAGCACAGCTTTAGCTCTGATACTTTTTCTTATGATGATCATAGTTTATCATACATAATTAATACTAAAATAAATAAAATTTATGACAAATCTTTGTCTTTAATTTTAATTAGCCCTTATATACTATAGTTGTTGTCCGCTTTTTGTATAATTATAATATTTTGATATAACATACACTACACTTTCTTAAAACATTGCATTGAATATAATTGAAGAATAAATAATACACCGTTTACGGTTTTTATAATTGAAGAATAATAAATGGTTATTTATCCGCAACATAGTGGTAGTACTCATCAAACTGAATAAGTTTTCCTTAGGAAAATAGACTGAAACCTCAAAAAAAAAATTGCAGCTTTTCATATAAACTTGAGTCACGTGTCCGGCCACTTTTAAAGAGGAGTCAAATTTTAAATTTTATGATTTCAAGCGATGTTGCTTACATTTGAAAAGTTGATCAGTTTCACGAGTACTATACCACTATATTGCGAATAAACAGCCAGTTAAACACAGTGTATAAACCCAGTCAAGAAACATGAAAATCTCAATAAAACATAATTATTATTGTGACAAAGACTTAGTATGTACGTACCTATATTATATATTATGACGACACGTTACAAGAGTTACGTATTTATGTACTTATTATTGCGTTGCGGCGAACCCTTAACGCTAACGATCCCATATCAACAGGCCATTGTATCGCGAAAAGCGCCTGAGTGGGCCACTGCCACTAATGGGTTGATCACACGTAACGAGTAGAGTGGCGAGACAGCAAATGGTCACTGGGCCGAGAGAGTCGGCCAACCGAGTCGCTGTTCACACGTATTTACAAAAGTGGCGAGACAGTTCAGTTTGATGCTGTTGGTTGTCGTGTACAATGGATCGCAGAAAACCTGATTTTTATTTTATTTTCATTTCTTATTGCAATTAGGGCTGCATTACACTTGACTTTGTTTTTATATACAGGTGACGAAAAATTCCATAAACATTCGTGTATTTTTAACACTGTATGAATTTATTTGTCGTTTCTAATGTCCATTTCACATTATTCCACATACTACTAGCCATTTTTATTGAAAAAAACTAAAATAACAAAAATAAATAAACACACGCTGCTCGGTACAAATTGAACGAGTGGCGAGTGGCTAACCGAGTGCCTGTCCACACGTGCCGAGCGGGATAGCGAGTGGCTGCGGGGGCTGAAGAATGAAGCGGGGGGGGGGCACTCGGCCGAGCAAACAAATCATGATTCTAGGCGCTGTCTCGCCGTTTTGGCTCGGCCGAGCACTCGCCAAAGTGTTCATACGTAACAACCACTCGGCCGAGTGCACTCTCTCGCCACTGTACTCGCTACGTGTGATCCACCCATAAATTTCCAATCACGCACCTGCGAGACGGCTGGGCGTCTACCAGGGGCCAAAATCACGAAGCCGCAACTTTTAAATACTATACGGTATACATTGCTGAGTAAATATGCGGAAAATATAAGTAAGAACAGTTGGGATTAGCTAGCTACGCAATGAACATCAAATCGTACTTTTAGCCTTTATTACTGAAGCTTCATGAAACGTGCCCCAGGTCGGCCCAACCAGTCAGTCGCGTTTCAGGCGCTGTCGGATGCGGACGTCTGATCACGCCACTCTTCAACAAAAACCGTGCGAATATTCTAAATCAAAAACATCAATTAAAAATCTTCTTCTAACACTTCCTTTACAATTATTCTTGCCTTACTACTTCTTATGTGCTTAGTAGAAACGTATCAGTAGAGATTATAGTGATTTAGATGTGAATAATTTACATAGTGACCTGGTTTTAAATTTGAACTCTTGCACCATTTTTGCCGTTTGCTGTTTAGCTGGAACGATCAAGTGAGTATGTGGAATTAATTTTGGCAATCGTGTTGAGTGTTTGAGTGGAGCGAAATGAGCCCTAATTTTCAAAGCGTTCTTCTTTCATCGAAGCTAATGAACCGCCGCCGCCGCATCGCACTCGGAAAACGTTCGCCGGAGTGTTTAATATAAAGCTAATGGATGAGAGTAAAAAAAAACCATTTTACTATGAAGCATCTATGAAGGTAGTAACACGGGTAAAAACGAAAAGAAGAAGTAATGACCATCTATATAACTAATCTATACAAAAAACTGTAAATACCGATTCATGGGGAATGTAAGAGTGACATAGAATCTATCCAGACTTTAATTTTTTTTGTTTTTCTGTTTAAACCAATAACAAAGACTACTGTAGTCCTAGTCATTATTATGCATTTTTACGCGATACTTTATTTTGAAAAGGTGTGTGTTACGATACCTAGTCTGTTTTTACGGGCTAATCTCCGATACTGTTGGACCGATTTTAATGAAAATTTGCATAGTGGTACTTTATATCCCCGGTCAACATCTTAGATAGTTTTACTGCGGGAAAATATATCATTCCTACGGAAAACTGAACGGAAAAGGAAACAAAAAATAACTAAAATTGGATTCTCCCTCCATAAAAACTGTCCGATTACAATGAAATGACTATTTTGTATGGAAATGTCGAATACTGTTTTTGTTTCTAGGAATAGTGTATTTGAGAAGGTTGGTCAGAACCACTGACCAAGTATTTTTCGCAAAGCCGTCTTATACACTACAGCCTGTATTTAATAACACATGTTTTTTTAAATTATTTAATTAACTGTTATCATTGTTATAAAAACATTTGTACTTGTTTCACATATTATTTAATGGGTTTTTTATAACAATGATTACAGTGGAGTTTCACCAAGCGCTAACAATCAAAAGCATAAATTATATTTTACTCTGATTAATAAAAGCTATTGTAATTTTAATTTTTGCTGACTATTTGATTTCAAATAGTTTGGTCGATTCGATGTTAATATGCTGTTACACTTTCCCCCATTTTCTAATTTCTGACCGCTTTGACACGGCCTCAAATAATTGTTTGTAAACTCCTGATTTAATTTCCGTCACTCAATGCTAAATTTGTAACTGCTATTTAAATTTTGAATCTCACTACTGTACCTTTGCATTTCAGCGGCCTCTGTTTCAATAAATTGATTCATTTCTTCGACAAACATTGAGTTTGATAATATAAATTGAGAAGAGTTGTAGGAAAGAAAAGGTGTATCAAAGAAATCGTTCAAAGAGAAGGCAATAAATTCAAATCCCTACTAATAGATAGAACCCCGCACCACGTTAGTTCAACTTCGCACTTGACCTGTCATTTTAAACACCGGGTTACTTGAGCAATACCCATCATCCACATAATCTCAAAAAATATGTGCCGCGACTACAAAATATGGTGACTAATAGTACATGAAATTGTATGGGGAATATTAATCTAGCTTATCTCAGTAGCTGTAGCTGTAGCTCAAACAAAAATTGAACTATAGTTAAATGTACATATAAATGTATTTAGGTATATTGATTATAAATTTATCTCAGCAATCAAGTAATCTCTAAGCCACAGCCAGAAAGTTTATGAATTTGAATGAACCTTGAAAATTTAATACCAAAGCTTACTGAGACTGAAATTAATAAATATCGTTGACAAAGCAATAAAGGGTTGACGCGGGAAACTCTTCTTATAATTAAAGTTAAGACAGTGAATTTAAATTGAAGCGTGAATACAATACGTGTAAAGTCCAATTTTAAATAACAGAAAGAGCTCTCTTTTTTATGCAATGTTAGTCATTTACGAATCATATACCTATCAACAAAAAAATTGGTGAAACATAATAGAGTGTACGCCGCGGCGGCGGCGAGAAGAAAAAAAAATCGGATTTCGGTTCGCGGGTGTCATTTCTATGCACGATAGTACAAAATAGATTAATGTTTAAATCACAGTTTGTATGAAAAAAAATTCATCGTTTTAGAGAAAGGGGAAACTGCTTGAAACTGTTCCCTGAGCTTGTCTTTTCAGTATTTGCTAAGCTGTTAAACTATTTGGAAGAAACTTTAGTTAGTGGGTTAAAGAGCCGTTTGAAATAAATATCTTTCCTCAACCAACTTACTACGTAATAAAAACGTGATCCGACTGCTTAACAATTTTTCCCCTTGCCCGGTCCCTGTGGTGCAAAAAGGTTTAAGTGTGAAAAGGTCGTTATTGAGGTAAATGTGAATAAAATAACTCCATTTTTATTTAACAATAAAGCTAAAAACGATTGATATTAGTTATTCACACTGCTATAGAATTTTATGTGCGGTGAACACGTTTTTAATAAAGAAATTGTATTTTGCTTATATGGACTTATTGCTAAATCTAACTAAAAACAACCACAAAAATAGTATAACCATAAATTACAAATTAACATAGTTTTAGTAACAATATTTTACCTTACCTCTTTTTATTCGTGGAAAATGTTCACCCAGATATTTAATTAAACTAAAATACACAATACCATATTCGTACCGATATCTAAATTGAATGTAGTCTGTTTCGTACGTTTCCGTTGTGAACTCTCTAATACGAAATTGATTGACCTGGTCTGTTTATCCACATCGATTATTCAGCAGCCTTTGGTGAGTTCAGGCGTAGGTGTAACTTTCGGAACTAAACTACTCCCTGAACAGTTGGAATTTGACGCCAATGTGTTTAATATTATAGGTATATTCAACGAACTGGCCCCAATTTTAGTTATTACACTTTAACTAAAAAGAATAACTAGCGGATATCTATCACAAAACAAAACGATAAACACTAGTAATTTTGGGTGCATACAAAATCATCCGACTTAAAATTGTCAAATTTTTCAGCTACGCTCTTTTTCATTTTGGGTATCATTGATTCAAATTTAGTTAGATATAAAATTGTTAGAAATAAACTGTTTACGTGACGGCGTTCGTTCTTTTTTGGCCACGTTAATTATATCCGTGTAAGACTGTACTTCCAAGTTTCTGGATCACAAAGTTTTGAAGTTAGCACGACATTTAAATTTTGATTGGTTCTTGATACTCGTACTTATAGCGGTAAGTCGGTTTCGGAACCCAATGTTACCTGAAAATCTGGAGGTCCTGGAATTAGCTACTAAATACACATTCTGTCTGATTTCATGGAACTTAAACTTTGCAAGTGTATTAAAAGTATCGTAAAAACCTCAGAGTTTCGGTCTGTTCCGACAGAAAAGCGCTTTTCTAAAAAAAAGATTAAGTTGCTAAAGCTAAGCAAAATAAGTCTTCGATAACTTTGAGTTACTTATTTATTTATGAAGATTATATTTGTAGTAAAACTGTCTTATAAAATTAAATATGTTTATCGAATTTATAATGTTATCCAGTAAATATCCTTTTTATAATTTTTTCTCCGTCCACGTTATTTTTCTCTGTAGGAAGGAATTATTTTTTGAGTAGAAGATAAACTTATTTTAAACCTGTCTTTTTTAAATTATTATAGCCATGATGATCAATTTATAAAAAAATATACTTATATTTATAGGAGGATAAGCTATAAGATACTTCAAGCAA
This sequence comes from Teleiodes luculella, assembly GCA_948473455.1. NCBI lineage: Eukaryota > Metazoa > Arthropoda > Insecta > Lepidoptera > Gelechiidae > Teleiodes > Teleiodes luculella. The sequence continues at coordinate 14,192,397 of OX419585.1, read as the reverse complement.
TGAAATCTAACTAAATGTTGTTTCAGATTGAATCTTCAACATAGTTATTAATTAAATTAGTTAATTTACATTGTCTAAATGGATTTTCTACACTTAAGTCTATCTATTGCAAAGGTTTAACAGCGTTTTAATTAAATTGAGTAGATAAGTCCTTTTGCATAGTGAAATTATTCTCAGAAAATGCAAACTAAAATAGTTGAATAGTTTGTATTTCCTAAGAATAATAATAATACACTAATTTAATATTAATTTAAACTTCTACAAGGCAGTGGCTACTATATTGCCACCTTAATTTTAACCTTATATCCTAAACATAAAGACGAAAACGAATGTATTTTATAAAGTTGTTTCACTACATAGTATAAAACAAAGTCGCTTTCTCTGTCCCTATGTCCCTATGTCCCTCCCTTTGTACGCTTAAATCTTTAAAACTACGCAACGGATTTTGATGCGGTTTTTTTTAATAGATAGAGGGATTCAAGAGGAAGGTTTATATGTATAATACATGCATATTATCCTTAAGAATAATCCACAATAACCATTTTCCCGTGAGGAGCCGGGGCGGGTCGCTAGTTGCTTATAAAGTGTTAAATGATCTCCACCCGCTCCCTCTTTTCTGTGGGCTATTTATGTACCCTAAGGTTGGTTGGTGGTTGGTTGTGTTGGTTTTTGTATTGTAAGTATTGTATTATGATTTTGAAAACAGTTTTTGGTGTCAAATATAAAATTGAATACGAAATTTTCACAGTATTGTTTATTATACAATTATGTATACAATACAGGTTCGATCCTAGCGCAGTTTGGAGCTCGGGAGTCATCTTGCAGTCCCAACTTTTATCATTGTTGTTGTTGTTTTATCAAGTATATTTTGATTTGATTTTATTTGATTGTTCAACTCATATACCTATACTTACAGTACTGTAAAGTAGGCTATGTTTATGTACAATAAAAAAATAAAAAAATATGATGAACCTATAAATCGCACTTATGGAAATTAAAATGTAAATTAAAATGACATCCCCACCGATACATCAAAACGTATATTTCTAATGGTTTTACATTTATATATCTCCAACCTTCTATCCAAGTTGTATATTTAAGTATTGTTATTACCATGTTTGTTGGTATGTATCCCAGCATTTAATCAATCACTCGTTTGACATGCTATGTTGATTTTTCTACTAGGTGAATATGATCGATATTACGTTTGACCTCGTTACTATTTGGATTAAGTTACGAGATATGAGTATTATATAGGAAATTAATTCTTCTTCTTACAATACAATACAAATATTCTTTACTAGCTGTCCGCCCGCGGCTACGCCCGCGTTGTATTTTGACTTTTCCGTGCAGTTTCCAGTAGGAATAGCTATCTAAGATGTTGACCTAGAATATAAGGTACCACCATGCAAAATTTCATTCAGATCGGTCCATCAGTTTCGGATATTAGCCCGTACAAACAGACAGAGGAACAAAAAAATTTAAAAAAATCCGAATATGTTCTATATCACTTCTTACTTCCCCCTGACTCGGTTTTTAGCATTTTTTGTTTAATTCTCTGTAGTCGACTATCAAGAAGTCATCTATCCTTATTTCTCGTATTAAGATGTCACTGTTCATTTTAAATTTAGGTACATACATCTTTTTTCACATAAGAAAATGTTAAAATATTGATTTGCTTAAATTTTTCCCTCAGTGATATTCTTGGCTTTAATTGTAAATTGCACAAACTCTGCAATTTCGGTAGAAGTACAAAACCAAAGTCCTCAAGGTTTCCAAGAATATTACTTTCTGTATGCAGTGTTCGATCAAATTACCTACGTACAGTAGTTTTCCTAAAATTACTAGATTTTCCAAAGCTTTTTTGACAATAATATTTAATTCCATTTTTAACCCTAAAATATCTTAATGTTAGGAATGTGTCGTTTACTAGAATGATTGATATACTACCAAGTTTAAACTATACGTTTTGAAATTTCTAGAAATGTATTTTAGCTCTGTTATCTTTAGTGAGCTTTGACGTAAATAACCTTTTAAGAACATAATATTTCTCCCATTTTCCTAGGCCTTTAATTTATGGAACTTTAGACGATTGTCGGCATATTACAATAATACTACCCAAAATGTTATATTACTTTCTTATACGGTATAATACCAGATCTATAAAGATTAGGTTCTATAATACGGTCCTTCATCGAAATTTAATCAAATTAGTCCGCTCTGGCAACCCATAACATGATTAGGTCGCATTCAATCTGCATATCATATGGATAGATTTAAATATCTCTGTCAGAACATAACCATAATACGAGTAATAGCGACATGTCTAGCTACCATGACATAATCATATTACATACGTTGTTTTGTTGCCATGACAATCATGATTTACAAATATTGCCTGTTTTGTATGGTAATAGCAAGAATGTTATAGATAGATAGATAAAACGTTTATTGCCACAATAATACACAAACAATAAAAAATAATAATTATAAGTACTACTTACGGTAATACTCGTACTTATAACATCCTTGGGTAATAGAGAGTTTCATACCAAGGGGAAAATAAATTGGTAATAGTAATGGTGTATTTTAAGCCGCGATTAGACTACACAATTGTTAGCCACCGACAAATTGGCGTTCTACAAATTGGAGTAAGTGTAATTGCAGTAAGGCTCCGATAATTAGGATGCTAACTGCAATGAGGAAGTGTCCTAAAAAAATCTAATTAGTCCGTCAGTTAGATTACTAAAAAATAATGTACACGTATTATTTTTTTTCGTCTGGCAAACGAAAAATGCCGACGATACAGCACTTTGAAATTTCCAGTAACGACACGCCGCCATACAAATTGTACGAAACAAGTGACGTCATAGTACCCTTCTCATACATTTTGATTCGGTAAATCTTCGTCAAATTGAAAAAAAAAAAATACGTGTTAAATTTTTTTCGATAATCTAACAAAGGGATTAATTAGAATCGATTACTTTTTTCCGAGGACACTTCCCTATTACACTTGTCCTTACTAAGGAACCTAACTGAAAAAGTGTCCAACAAATTGTGTAGTCTAATCGCGGCTTTAGTCTTCTTAGTACAACTGGTACAACATCTTAATCACCTAAGTTCTCGAAGATTACCTAAACATCGACATAATTTGGCAATTGATTTGTATTCGATGAAACAACAATTTAAACGGCATCAAATGCCTATTCAATTGTTTTAATTTTCTATTTTGTTACAAGTAAAATTCTACCTTTTTTTAATAGATTATCATAATTTTCATATTTACATAAATAAGCATTACCAATTACGACGAAAATTGAACCATTCACAAAGCTTTCTTCTCTCATCATTTGAAATTATAATCGAATTCTCTCCTAAATTATGAATTTCGATCTTCAATATTTCAATTTATCCCTGCGTCATCGTCAGCAAATAATTTGCAAATTCAAATTTTGGAAAAGTAGCATATTAATTTTCTAAGAATTGTCTTTTATTACATGCAAGAAAATTTGCGGTGTACAAGGAGCTTTCGAATTTTATTTTTTTTACTAGATTTCAAATCCACAGATTCCAACACAAAACACGTTGACTTATATATAAATAAGCCTTTATTTATAGGCTAAGTTGGGAAAATCGTGTTGCTTTTAACTGTACGAATACTACAACTACAACCATAACTATGTGTTTTAAAAAAATCTATGATTTAATTCTGCGTGCAAAATATAGCAGCAGACATTAGGCTCAATATGATTAACTATTAGTGTACGATTCAGTTCTTGAACTCATAAAACATTAATGGTATTTTTTATGAATCAAATATTGTTATGCTAGAAAAGTTTAGTTCTAATATTTATCATATAATAACATCTTTGCAATAACAGTAACGTGGCTCGATGGTTCTAAGCGAAGCAGTCATAAATTTTACGACTGATTGCAAGTGCTATTGTGTCCGACGATTTTTATAGTTCAATAGTTTGATAGCTCGTAATAGTTCCTTGTTTTATTACAGTGATGAAGTGCTTTATGTGGGAAAAATGTTAACGATCGAATTAATGAGGGTAAATAACTTCGACGAGAGTAAAAGATGGCTCCAGCACACTGGATGAGTATGCGTAGGCATCATCCAGTGTGCTGGTGCCACTGAGTTGTAATGTATAGAACTGTATGAGACAGGACTAGTGATGTGCCGTTCCCGGGAATATTCCCGCACTAAGAATGCTACTTTCCGTTTGAGGCTAACTAGGACGAGTCAGTGAGATCTATAGGGTGGGTCGGGTCGTTAGGTGCCTAACCGGAAAACACAAACCCGGTCTATCACATCTAGCCAGCTTGAACAGCAAATTTCGTTGGGAATATTCCTGGGAACGGAAATTTCCTGGGAATGGTGGGAATATTCCCGGCAACGGCACATGACTAGACAGGACACGCCGTTTGCGTAAAGTCGGCACTACACTCTCGACAAAACCCCAGAGCCGAAAGGGACGCAGTTATGCGCAAGAGTAAGCGCGGTGTATTTGCATCTCATTCTAACGCATAACTGCGTCCCTTTCGGCTCTCGGGTTTTGTCGAGAGTGTAGTGCCGGCTTTAACGTAGACATTCGCGTAGACGTAGAGTTCCATACATTAAACTCAGTGACGGTGACGTGCAGTGTGCACGTCTAGAGATCGTTTCAACGAATAGTACCTATGGCGTTATGTTGGCTCCTCTGACTCGCTCCCGGAAAACAAAAGGAGTCTCATAGAAAACACACTAAAAAAACAATGCTGCCAACATAACGCCATAGGTACTATTCATTGAAACGATCCTTACGCTTACTTGTACGCATACGCATCCGATGTGCTCCAGCCTTGCTTGAAACAGAATTATCTATAAAGAGGTAAGAAATAACTGGAAGGAAGAGCTTGCATATTACCTAAAAAATAGGAATGATTCAAACTTTTTATCACATAAAGAATGGGTTTTGTTATTCTTTAGTATGAATAAAATCGTCCTGCTAATTTTATGTTCGTAATATAATCGTTATTTTATTACAACAAATACAAATTAAAATACAAAATAATTGAAACTTAATAACAGTCTCTAGACTAGTTCCCTTCTTTCAATTTATTTATCCTGCAATATAAAATGTTCATTTCAAAGGCAATTAGCTGGATCAAATAAAGGAGAACTCAATTAATCGAGATGACGATCGCGGAATGTATAATGAGATTAATCAAGCCATTGGCAGTGCGGCGAGCGAACAGTAACGAGCTAGATCTATTCCCTTGGACATCGACAGTTTCCATCACTATTGCATTTATAAATAAAACTAGCGACCCGCCCCGGCTCCGCACGGGAAAATGATTATTGTGGGTTAACCTTAAGTATATTATGCATGTATTATACATATAAACCTTCCTCTTGAATCACTCTATCTATTTAAAAAACCGCATCAAAATCCGTTGCGTAGTTTTAAAGATTTAAGCATACATAGGGAATTAGGGATATAGGGACATAGGGCCATAGGTACAGAGAAAGCGACTTTGTTTTATACTATGTAATGATGTACTTCAGGCTCCAATGTTCTTTCTCTATCTATTTCACCAGTTGACTATTTTGAATTGAAAAAATTGATTTTCAAGCGAGCGCTAACGAGCTTTAGACCAGTATTCCTTTGGACAATGTCAGTTCTCACTTATTTTGAATTTCTAAAATGTACTTCAGGGTTCAAAGTTTTTTCTCTATTTATTACACCGACTGGTTGACAATTTTCATTTCCCTTGTCTTGATCTCGTGATTTAGATCGGCAATTTCTTAGACATATTCAGTTTTCACCACTTTTTTAAATTTTCTTTTAGGTATCTATTTACCAGTAGACTATTCTGAATTCCATTGATTTGACCTTCGAACGAGTGCTAGCTAATCTGCCCTAGATCAGTCAGTATTCTTTTGGATATAGTCAGCTTTCACTACCTACTTTTGGATTTGTGAAATGTCATTCAAGTCTCAATAGTCCTTTTCTGTCTATTTTACCAGTTGACTCTTCTGAATTCCCTTGACTTATTGATCTTTGAGCTAGCTCTAACGAGCTAGATCGGTATTCACTTGGGCATTGTCAGTTTTCACTACTTTTGCATTTTTTAATGTATTTTATGTTTCAATGGGTTTTCTTTATTCTATTTAACTATTCTGAATTCCCTTGAGTCGATGGTAAGGTTACGAACGAGTTTTAGGTCGGTATTCCTTTGGACATCAGTTTTTACTTCTTTTGTATTAAGCACTGTATTATTAAAATACACTTCTTACACAAAAGTTTAAATTTAACAAATTGAATAAAAAAAATAAGATTGAATTGAAATGTGTGTGTATTTACTAGCTGTTTTCGTATTTAGTATATTTTTATATTTCTATAGCAAAATATTTGGCAGCGGCACCGAATTCGGTTGCATATTAAGTGGAAGTCGTATTTGTATTTCGTATTGTGATTGTGAGCGAGTGTTGCATAGTGATTTGATTCTGCAGCGAGGTGATAACGAGCCCGCATAACAACTAGAATTAACAACCGGCGGTTTCGTTAGCACAAATTGCTTTATTTGAAACATTTCAGTCGCATCCAGAACTATTCATGAACATTTTTAGATTTTTGCGGTTGTCTTGTCAACCACTAGAACAGACATTTTTTACGGGTTGGCTCGTTGGTTTCCGTGACCGAGACCGGTGCAATTCGGTCGAAATATCGGTAAACTTATTTCAATAAATAATAATTCAATTCAAATTAAATTGCGGAGATCATCCGAAGCACAGTCCGAAGCGCAGACATCTATTCCGAAGAAATGTCTGTTAGTGCAAACGTTTTTTTCTGGCCTTAAAAATATGAGACAAGATACTCTAATGACGATACTTAATTGTTTTGTGAAATAAATTACAATGTTTGTTTGTTACATGCTTTTCGAGTTATTGGTTTCGAGTCTGAGAGTCTGGAGATGCTTACGCAAGTTACAGAATACCAAATAGTAGTTCCTACAGCAGGTTCACTTAGCGACATAATTTAAATAAATAGCAACCCTAGCTGAAGAAGAAGAATGCTGTTTTCCGTTTGAGGCCAACTAGGAAGAGTCAGTGAGATCTGTGGGGTCGGTCGGGTCGTTAGGTACTCGTACCTAACCGGAAAACACCAAACCGTCTATCACATCTATCAGCTTAAACAGCAAATTTGTTTGGGAATATTCCTGGGAACGGAAATTTCCGGGAATGGTGGGGTCTACTCTACCACATCTAGCCAGCTTGAGCAGCAAACGTAAGGAATATTCCTAGGAAAGGAAATTTCCCGGGAACGGTGGGAATATTCCCGGGAGCGGCGCATCTGTAGGAAGATGCATCGGTCGATCATACTTAAACTACGGAGTGAGACGCGCCTGCGCAAGTGCAGTATTCTGACGTAAAACAGTGCAATTCTTAATTTAGAGTCGAGTCATTAACCTTTTAGCGATTGTTCATAACATGCTCGGTGGGCTACGTAGGTAATCTGAGATACATTGCAATGTTAAAACAATGTTGTATAATACGATGTTATTAGAAGAAAAAAAAAGTAAACAATATTTTCAGCAAATGTTGTGACACTACACAAAATCAAAAGGTTTATACACTAAATTGCACCTAAATACTTAAGTCACACGTCACACTAAATAAATACAGTATGCAGGGTGGCACAACAGCGAAAAGGACGACTCAGCGTGTGTCGCTGTTTATCAGTCGCTCCTATTTAATATGTAGTCAACCTAGCCATCGCACCACCGTGACAAATTAATTCCTAACTATTAAGATTTAAAACGGGATATTTACCGTGGTATTTATTTTGTGTGAGTGCCCCATATCATGATCATGATGCATGCAACTGCATCGAAATATCGGGCACTCACACAAAATAAATACCACGGTGAATACCCGTTTTAAATCTTAATAGTTATGAAAACAACCGTGAAAGTTTTAAAAAGTAAATTAATTCCTATTCGAAAAATCCTTTTATTTTGCTATGATATGATTTGTATTGTTTCTCTGAATGAACTCCTATTATATACTATTCTTAAAAAGGTCAGTTCGTTCGAAAGTGGAAAATAAAAGTATTGCAATATTATTTTTTCCTAAGTTGTTCAGTTTCACAAGTAGGTAATTTAACTTTATTGCCGATGCAAAACGATAGAAGTTTAAAAGTATAGGTATACAGCCTATTTTTTTTTCTTTTAGGTCTTCAATGACGTACAATTTTGAAGAACAATGAAGAAAATTTTGAGCCTGTCAAATTAATAACGCAATTGGAAATATCGGAAATATTATCGTACGTATTCACGAATTATGTACTGTTGCGGAAATGTAATTAAATTCATTTAGATAGTAGTATGTAATGTTAGGTGATACCATCACGTATTCTGTATATTCAAGCACAACATGCGGTCATAAGTGTAAATAGTAATCTAATGTGGTAATTACTGATTTAAATAGCATGATAGTGGTAGTTCGTTTGTACCATTAACAGCTCATATGTGTTAGCCCTCGGTGAGACTCGAGCCTACGCTGAAATCAGAGTGGAGTTTGTAATGCTGAACTAATTCCAATTTATCATTCGTCTTCATCATTTTAGTCAAAATGTTTCATAAAATTGGTCATATTTTCGCAACCAATTCATCATATTATTTTTTAAATTTAATTTTCCCTAACATGAATATCAAAATACAATTTATTTTGTAATATCGGACGCTGACGCAATTTTTCACACTATTATTAACGTTAATACAAGGTGAGAGTGCGCAACTGAACTACGACACATACTTCTGCGAAACACGGAACTGCGACAAAATTTTATCCCGACACTTGATACTGCGACACACTGAAACACGACATTTCGTTACTCCGAGATGTTATTTGATAATTCGGTAAATAAATTCGGTAATTGCAAATTTTTCATTATTTTATTATAAAATAAGTTTATTTATTCGTATTACTTTTTACTTTATCATAGTATTCATTTATTTTTGAGAGAAATTCTGCTAAAATTCGGAAAATAAATTCAGTAATTGCAAATTTTTCATTATTTTATTATAAAATAAGTTTATTTATTCGTATTACTTTTTACTATATCATAGTATTCAAAAGGCTGTAAAATATGTACCTACAGTATTGTACAGTCACTGATTTTTTTACTAATTTAGCTGTTTATTTCTGCACACAACAATTCAATATATAAACACACACGTATCAATAGCTTTAATTATTATTGTAACCATCGTCGCATACATATTTTACTACGAATATTATGCAGCCACTATTATTATTATCTATATATTAATAAAATAAAGAAGAAAGGTTTGATTGTTTGTATATTTGTTTGCATTGAATAGGCTTTGATACTACTGAATTGATCTCAAAAATTCTTTCACTGTTGGGAAGCTACACTATCCACGAGTAATATGGTATAAAATAAAGTGAAGATTCACTTTGGAAAATGTGTCATCAAATTATACAAACATTTTGTATAATATAGAGAGTAAACATAAACATAAGTTAGTAGCATAACAAATTGTGATTAATCGTTGTATTCCCTATGAAAATGCAAGTATCCATTTTAAGATATTATTTTCTTGGCTGGAAACATCAATCATTGCAAAAAGGGGGCATTACATTTAATTGATTGATGGACTTTTTGACTTCACAGTTTGGTTATATTTCTGAAAGTGCCTACTATAGGTGTATATATTAGGCGTAAAAGTAACAGTTTCAGTTAAATCAAATGTTTTGTTTATTAGTATACATGGTAAGTGAATGTTTAACAAAAGTAGTCATAACTTGTAATATGGGTATTAGACTACTATGGGTACTTTTTTCTTTTGGTGTCAATAAAGAATATTTGTATTGTATTGTATATAGAAAAAAAACAAGTGCTTATCACACAAATGTTTGCTCTGGGCGCTGGACCATCCTAACAACAAAACTATGGGGCCATAAATAAAATAAAAAATAATAATCTTAAGTAATACGATCTTAAGATGATGCAATAAGATCTCCGCCTGAATAAGGTTCTGTTATACGTGCAGATTCTACTTAGAAGCTGAACTAATCAAAGTTTGATCAAACTTGTTATCAAAACAGAAATTGAATTTGAAATTGCACTGCATGAGCATTCTAGAAACGAGGAATTTGAGTTCTCTCACATGCGAGTATGAAGGGTGTAGGTGACGGGTTAGGAAATACTAAATGGACATACTCACTCAATTTTAAGATTTCAACCTAAAAATTGGAAATAATATATACAAAGTAACTGTCTGTACCTACTGTTTTTACAAAACATGCTAATCACAGTTTTATAATCATAGTTTTATGTTTGTTGTTTTTCTATTTTTTTTTTGTTTTATATTTATACTTATACATATATATTTTTATAAAAACTTAGGTTAGAAAATTAACATCTGCTTGGGAAGAGACTGACAGCCCACAATACAGGGTACCCTAGTGTGGGTGTCAGTACGGACACTTTGTATTAGATAAGTTTTTTCTGAATAAATCATTCAATCATTTAATCATTCATGTTCCTTAGGGAAAGTTATTTAGTTTCATAAGAACTACCACTATATTGCGGAAAACAACCAGTTAAATTTTACTGTGTATAAACTATCCGATTAGAACGACTATTTTGTTTGTTGTGTCGATATTCTGTCTCTGATAAAAGTTTATTTGGAAACGTTTCTCAAAACCATAGAAGTTACAGTCCTTTTATTATTCGCTAAGCTGCCACTTAAAATCTGATGATATCGTTTCGGACGACGACGTTACATTATTTTCATTATTACAGGAAACAAAGTGATAGGTATCTGTCTAACATTAGTTATCACAAGGTAAAACTTGACGTCGATTAGTAAACAAATACGATTTCTTTAATTTTTGTATACTTCGAATCCGCTTATATGGTCAACTATTGGTGCAAACACCATAAATATTATCATAATTTATAACTTGTAATAAATGTGTAATGTGTGGTGAAAGGAAAATGGATTAAAATTATATTAGAAAAAGGCATATTGTAGAATTTTTTTAAGGTTTTCTTTTTTCAATTATAGCTTTCTAACTTTTCTAGCTCTTTTTCCTGCTGTTGACTTAGTTCTCCTGGCTGTATTATTTGCATCTCTATCGAACAACTGATATCTGTGATATCTAAATGCTGTACCTAATATTATATTTATACCTAACTTTAAAACTTATTTATGTTTTAAATTTGTTTCCTTATTTTTACACCATATCTCTTTAATTTTGATAAAAATAATTGAATTTTCGATGCTCTCTTTTCGTTAATTAACGTTCGTTTATCCATAGGAAGGTTTTGTTTACCAATTACATTTCAGCTCTTCATGCCCTTTTTGAAAGCAAATAAATACGGGTTCGGGAGGATCGCCGTTGATATCGCGTGCTTTCTGTAAACTGCTGGCAGTCTGGCAAAATTAATTAATTGCTTTTGTAAACTTGTAAATTCAATTAACGAATGCAGCTGTCGACTTCGTTCGGAGTAACAGAAGCTGCTTGTGTTAATTGTGTTATTGATAGGTATTTTATTTATGTATTATGTTGTTGGTTTCATCTAGAAGCACAGCGCGTTATTAAAACTCAGTTTAGTTCGCAGTTCACTTTGAGTGAGAGAATAAATTTGATGGCAGTTCAGTTTAGAACCTAAACTGACTCGCGATAGAAGTAAACGGTAAATGTTGTGTTTGAATAGGGTATGTCTGTAAGACTTTGATTGTCAATATTAGTTATAAATAGGTACACATATTTAGCCAATAAAAAATATTTGTACAAAAAATACGTGCGTGAAAAGTGATATAAGGTCATAAATCAGCTAAAATTTGACATAGAAAAAACGGACATGGCGAAATTATAAAAGTCTCTTTTTGGCATTGAAATCCTAAAATTATGATAATCGGTGGTGTATAAAAAGTTTAAGAATTTCATTTACATAGGTCACTTTATTACCTCAATAAAAAGCTTGTTCCAACGGGAATAGTCTCAAACAAAGAGTGCAAACTCTCAGGCAACAATTATGATATATTTTATTCTAGGACGTCGACTCATCTATTCATGTACCTACGCTTTGTGGGTCCTATGGGTAAAATAATTTACCAACTACCCACGTTGACGAGGGTAAAGGTGAACGTTTATAGAAGTGTACTGGAGTGTCGTGCATTAACCCCTTTTACTCATCAAAAAGGTCTTTTAATTCATAATGCAGTAATCTAGGATTTTTATGCTACTGAAATGCATAATGCGAATGCTACTGGGGTGTCATAAATTTTACCACTTACAGAACACAGTTTTGTGGTAGTTTTTTATTCAGGCGCCACCTTGCCGAAGTCCATAATGTGTTCGCTAGGGAAAGTTGTTCAGTTTTAATGAGTACTACCATTATATTGCGGACTAGCGACCCGCCCCGGCTCCGCACGGGAAAATGGTTACTGTGGGTTATTCTTGAGTATATTATGCATGTATTATAGATATAAACCTTCCTCTTGAATCACTCAATCTATTAAAAAAAACCGCATCAAAATCCGTTGCGTAGTTTTAAAGATTTAAGCGTACAAAGGGACATAGGGAGGGACATAGGGACAGAGAAAGCGACTTTGTTTTATACTATGTAGTGATAAACAACCAGGTCAATTTCACGGTGATTAAGGAAGAGATATCCTCCCTTCCAATCATTAGAATAGGTTTCAGAAGTGATGCTTACTCGAGGCTAATCTATATGATGAAATACCTACCTATATTGCTTTAATTTCTGTATAAATATTATTTTTTTTAGTTTAGGCTTCTTACCACTAAAATCAGCTAAAATCATTAATAAATATAAAATCATAAAATTAAAGACTTTTTATTGTTAAAATCTGTTGGTAATAAGGTTGTTACAGTCGCGAACTAACACGGTCAAAGCCCTAGTGGTAGAGGGCCCTAGCTAAATCAAACGACGAAATAGCTATAACAATATCTTGTCATTATTATCGAAATATTACATTAAAGCTTTGGAAATAGTAAAAATGGCGTCCGGCTCGTAGCGCGGGCTACGGCTATCTCAAGACATCAACGAAATTCAAATATTATATTACTTTTCGCAATTATAGAGCTAGAAACGCGAAAAGAGACTGCCAGCAAGAAAGCGGCGAGCATGCAGGACGTATGCACGTCACAGCTCTTTCTCTTTTTTTCCAAAAATAATTTTACTAGATACTTACATTAGCGTTATAAATTATTCTTTGTCAACGTAATGAAGGCTAATAAAGAGTGATACATGGGGCCAGACTGAAAATTTGTAATTAGAGGTGAGGCGAACTTTAAATTACCCTTTTTAGGGTTCCGTAGCCAAATGGCAAAAAACGGAACCCTTATAGATTCGTCATGTCTGTCTGTCTGTCTGTCTGTCTGTCTGTCTGTCTGTCTGTCCGTCCGTATGTCACAGCCACTTTATTCCGAAACTATAATACCTATACTGTTGAAACTTGGTAAGTAGATGTATTCTGTGAACCGCATTAAGATTTTCTTACAAAAATAGAAAAAAAAACAATAAATTAAGGGGGTCCACATACATAGAACTGAAACTAAAAAAAAAATTTTTATCAAACCCATACGTGTGGGGTATCTATGGATAGGTCTTCAAAAATGATATTGAAGTTTCTAATATCATTTTTTTCTAAACTGAATAGTTTGCGCGTGAGACGCTTCCAAAGTGGAAAAATGTGTGTCCCCCCCCCTCTAACTTCTAAAATAAGAGAATGATAAAACTAAAAAAAATATATGATGTGCATTACCATGAAAACTTCCAACGAAAATTGGTTTGAACGAGATCTAGTAAGTAGTTTTTTTTTAATACGTCATAAATCGTAAACCTCAATTTACCTTTCACTATTATTAAAACATCGATCAAAGTCACAACGAACTACAAAAACTTTTATATTATGTTACTTGCTGTTACGGAACCCTTCATGAGCGAGTCCGACTCGCACTTGGCCGCTTTTTTTTTTACTATTAATAATGACAAAAATTGTAAGTCCGTGAAATTTAAATAGTTGTTTAATCGCAACATATATAGTGGTAGTAGTGTAGTACCCATGAAACTGAACAACTATCCCTAAGGAACACCTTGAAATCTCAATTTCAACAAACAAACAAACAAACAAATATTCTTCCTTCTTTTTCAACCTTGAAATCTTTAAAATATTTTTTAACTTTTTATATAAACTGACCTGTTCAGTTTATATAAAAAGTGACCACTGAGTTGTTCAGTTTCATACCACTATGTTGCGGATAAACAACCAGTAAAATTTAACGGTTTATATCCCACTAGCGACCCGCCCCGGCTTCGCACGGGAAAATGGTTATTGTGGGTTATCCTTCAGTATATTATGCATGTATTATACATATAAACCTTCCTCTTGAATCACTCTATCTATTAAAAAAAACCGCATCAAAATCCGTTGCGTAGTTTTAAAGATTTAAGCGTACAAAGGGAGGGACATAGGGACAGAGAAAGCGACTTTATTTTATACTAGCGACCCGCCCCGGCTCCGCATGGGAAAATGGTTATTGTGGGTTATCCTTCAGTATATTATGCATGTATTATACATATAAACCTTCCTCTTGAATCACTCTATCTATTAAAAAAAACCGCATCAAAATCCGTTGCGTAGTTTTAAAGATTTAAGCGTACAAAGGGAGGGACATAGGGACAGAGAAAGCGACTTTATTTTATACTATGTAGTGATTAATAATTCTGCATGTTCTCCTTACAAAGTTTTGAAATTAAATGTCTGAGACATAGATTTCCAAGTATTGCAGAAAATTACACTGGAAAGTTATAACACGCGTCATTGCGATGAAAGCTCGTCATCGATTACTGTAAAGGGACCATTTTTCATCGATTAAGGCCAAATACTAGAACTCGGATATGATTGATGAGTTATTTCGCAGTAAAGACGTGTGTAATAGATAATCTGTCGAAGGAAGGTGCTGTGATAAAGTAAGTTTTGATCACTTGTGTTGAGTTGAGACGGAGTATAGTTTGTGTCAGAATGGCATTCTTTTGTCAAAATATCATTAAAAACATATTTCGTAAAATCAAGTTTTTGTCTACTATTTATTTATTCGAACATATTCTACTACAGAGAACCCTTCAGGCACTTTAGGTCTAATTACCAGAATGTCCAGTCGGGTCATTAAGTCTATTTTCCTGAACGTCTATTCTCCGAATATCCCTTCCTCGCCTAAAAGATCTCTACCAATACATGCGTATGCGCTATTTCCATATTGATCTCGCAACTCTCACCGTTACAGTAGCCAGCACATGCGACTGGACATGTCAACCTTGAAAGCGCCCGTATTCCATAGCGGTAGGGGTGATTTTCGTAGTGCGAATCTCCAACCGCATGTGCTGGCTTCTGTAAAAGTCAGTGTAAGAAAGACTTTTTTTATTAAAATACAAAACACTGCAAACTTTTGTCATAGCACTGCATGTTACGGCTGCAGAACTAAACAGTAAAAAAATAAATATTCTTGTTTCATCCCGTTTACTAACATTCTAAAATTAGATTACATACCTTGTTTAATTAAGCTAACAAGACTTGTTCAAAGCTACGGTTATCCCAGTCCGGTTCGGTTGTTGTTGATAACGATCATTGTAACAAGTGAGAGATCTTGGAACTTCTAGAAAGCTCTAACAGACAGCAAATGTGCCACCGACCCAACTCCGCCAACTCGCGTCCACAGCATGATGGAAATAAAAAATCCACTTCGCTCGTAGTTCTTAAAAATCTCTTGTAACTGAGCACCAGTCTACTTTTGACAAATAGGCTATTACTGGTTTTAATAGAAGGCTAAAAGAAGAGACCCATGAACCTTTTCAGGGGAGGTGTGGTACGCTAACGCATATTCGCACGTAGCTATCGTAACCGATAGATACGTGAAAATATGAATAGCTAAAGATAGGCTTTCTGCCTGGAAAGCACGTGTAGATATCAATATAAATACAGTTGTGTGTGTAAGAATAAACGAAGTTGACAATGTAGAACCCAGAAAGTTGTTTAATTCATCACCCGGTGTGGTATGCGCATGGTATGCGGAACAGATACTGCACGTCCTCATAGATTCCATAAGAAGATAGGTTCTCTCTCCTATAAGCACGTAGTGTGTAGCGAGTGACGCACGCACTATATAGTATATAAGCTTAGAGAACCATTGAATAAATAGACTTAAACCTGGGCTTGTGTCTCGTTAACATCACCTCTCCCTCCGGCGTCATTGTATGGCGACCGTGCGGCAGGCGCTGCCTTTGGGCGGTGTGCTGTGGGTGGTTAACCTGTAGTCGGGAAATTTCGTGATTCGTCATCGCTCGAGATTCGTCGTGTAGCTGGTAGCAGTCCGATGTGATCGACTGACTGGCTGGGAGCGCAAGCGGTCCAGAACCGCTACCCATTGGAATGGGATCGCCGCTCTGCTCTGTTTGGTCTCGTCGTTAGTAGCTGATGGTTATGGCTACCGATGACCGAGGGGCAGCAGAAGATAACAACGACGATGGGGCGAAGGCGACGTCGACGGCGACGCGGGGGAGATGGTGCTTGCCCAGGCAAGACAGGGACGTTGCCATCACCGGATGGCCTAAGGACCACCCTGGGGGTGTGTTCGAAAGACTCTAAGTGAAGTGAGTGATGTGAGTGTTTTTTTTTTTCGTGTGTTTTGTAAATATGTATTATGTAACATAAATTAGAGCAAGTAGTTGTTAGTATTATTGTCTATTATTGTCACGTTTTATTCACAGTAGTTAGAATTATGTTTGTATTGAGTCAGCAAGGTCGTGGCCATGTCATTCTGTGGAAATGCGAGCGCAGCAGAATGGCATCGTCTTTTGTTTTTGGTTGTTATTGTTTTTTAATATAGGTAATTTGTAATCAGTGTATAACGTGAAATGATAGGTTTAGGTAAATTTTGTGTTAGAGAAGCAACAAATGGACAAATAATGATTTCTTGTGTACTTGTTAAGGGTTAGATAAATTTAAGGAAATAAGTGTATCACGTTAAGCTATTAAAACTATTCCGAGTTAAACTATCTCTACTACTACTATACTCTATAGTCTTACATAATTTGTTTAGGTATAATGCATAAGGGTTTTATTAGGTATGTTTTATAAGGATTGTATGATAATGTGTTGTCGACTCAGCTGTTAAGTTTCCGCAAACTCCTATAATTTAAATAGATAGTTTTAAGTAGGTATTATTGTATGTAATGTTTATTAATGTGTTAGTTTAGAAGTGATTACCTCTGCCACCTGTTCCATCCGTTCTTTTAGTTTAAGTTAATAATTTGAAGTTCTGTTTTTTTTTTTAAAGTAGTTTTGGCTTTTCAGGGGAGGGAAGCCTAACCTTTTCAGGGGAGGTGTGGTATGCGCATGGTATGCGGAACAGATACTGCACGTCCTCATAGATTCCATAAGAAGATAGGTTCTCTCTCCTATAAGCACGTAGTGTGTAGCGAGTGACGCACGCACTATATAGTATATAAGCTTAGAGAACCATTGAATAAATAGACTTAAACCTGGGCTTGTGTCTCGTTAACATCACCTCTCCCTCCGGCGTCATTGTACCGGCGTCATCATACCATCGGTAGGGACATATCAGAAAGAGGACAAACGGAGGATAGGTATGGAAAAGCCTAATGATAATATTATATCGAATTGGGTTAAGGTTTATTACGAAACGACAAATACTTATTGCGACGAAATTGCTTTCAGTACGTCTCGGAACATCTATCTCATCTCATATTTAGAGACTATCTCCGCTGAATTCGGGAAAGTTAGTTGTAAGGCGGATCAAAGTTAAAGGTTCTTCACTCAGTCCCTGAAGTACTTACTGTAAAGCATTCTCCTTAACCACAGAAAGTTTTTATTGAATTTGAACATTTCCGATCAAGAATAATCCCTATTGTCTGTAGAACTTTGAGAAAGGGTTGGTCAATCCATTAACAATACCAAGTAATTGCTTTTGACAGGGTAGTTAGGAAACGAAAATATTAATAGTTTATAAAACGAAACTATAACTTTATTGTATAACCGAAAAATCTAACAAATATCAGATTGCAAATTTAAAAATTTCGGTGGCAAAAAAATAGGCCTGCTAAAGGGATGTAGATTTGAATCTTGTCAAATTCATAAAAAAATCTTAATTTCATTAATAGTCTCCCTACCTTTTCACTAGTATAAAGAAAACAAGCGATAATAAACAATAAAAATGTAGGTATTAGTTTATTTGGAATAGCCAAAACCTTTAAAACCTTCATTATTTGTTGCCTCTATTAGTGTTTCAAATATGAAACTAAAAACAGAATTTAAGTTCTAAAATTATGTTCAACAGAAACCAGATCTTTCCAACAGTAAACTCAGATGCGATCTAACAACGCAGACAAGAAAATAAGAACAAAATTTTAATCTAGAGAACAAAACAAGCAATCTCCGCACACGGCGCGCGCGAGCGACTGAGCAAGGATAATGTAATACAAGAGCCGACCTATCTCTAAATATAATGTTGACTATCAACAAAACAATAAACGAATTTCACAAAAAGGCGAGCCTGGAATTATTTCAAGCGAAAATAATCTCTTTCATACAATTTCTTATTTAGAAACCATCCGCTGTTATGTCAAGTTATGTAAACAGTCTAGACTTGATATTATCTGATGTAATGGTTTAAAGCAAGGCGATAGGTACTACCGTACTATAAGGTTCTTGGTTTAATGATAAATCAACACGCGCTAACATCATGTCAGTCAATTAATACTAGTTTAAGTGATATCGAAGGGTCTCTACAAAAATAATGTTTTTTTTTTTTAATCGATTTTCTCTTGTGTCACCAAATCGACGTCACGACGAATGAATATTCACCCAACTTGAAAATGACTTGTAGGCTCACTACGCGTGTTACAACACGAGAGAAGCTCGAGAAGGTATCAAACGTGACATAATGAGACAAGTAGTTCTGTCTTCAGTCTGCAGTTCTGTCACTCTGCCGCGTACTGATCAACTTTCCAGAATTAAGTTGCCAAAACACAAAAAAAATATCCACATAAACTATCCAATTAAAATGATTATTTTGTAAAATGGTGTCGAACTGTTTTTTGGTTTCCGAAAAAGGTTTCTTCGAAGAAGTGCTCAGAAGCATCGAATCAGAGCTTTTTCAAAGTAACATTGTCCGGAAATGAAAAGAAAATGTTGACCGATTTATAGAAACTTTCCGATATGAATACAGAGGAAAGCGTTCACTGAATGAGCAGGTCACTTTAGTATCTGCTAAGCAGTTAAAATAATAATACAATAATAGAATTATTTCTTCCTCTATGCACTTTAATAACCACTCTTCGAAGATTAATAATAAATAATAATAATAATAATATACTTAATGGCCATGGATGGATTAATGGCCACTTAACAACCTTTTAGTATACTTCTTAGCTAAGACTTTTCCCGAATCATTCCCCTTTTTCATTGTTCCCTAGTAAAGTAACATAATATAAATCAAATCACCTCTACAATCCTATTTGTGTGTAACATTGTTTTACTCGGAGAGGAAGATGAAGGCATTTTCCCGCCAATCCGATTTCGGCCCTTTTACTTCCCAATAAAAAAGGTTTTTAACGTTCGATGAAATAAAATGGGAAGCTTAATTACATCGCGCGGTAACGAAGCAAAGCCCTTTAGTGGTAGTAAGTGGCTTAAAGAAGAACTTCGCGACGGAAAAATGCTATAAGAATTATTAAGAATACGACGCTCATTTTAATTGCTAATAGTTAGAGGAAACAAGGAAATTTTTAAAGGGTTTTTTTATATTTTTGGAAGCCTCACGTTCTAGTAACAACATGGTGCAAGTACCTATACTTCATTTCAAATGCCATTCGACAGAATGTCAAGTATGCAGTAGGTACAATAAATAGACGTTTGTTGGAAATTAAACAAAATTTTGTCTAAAACTTATTACACTGTAGGAAAACCAGACGTCAGACATAGAATTTTGTACTATTTTTCATTGCACGTTTTTATATTGATCTGCATAACAATCCGAATCCTATTTGAAACTAAGTATTATGATAAGTATGAATATCAATTGTGATCTCTCTTCACTATTCCAGAAACCAAATTGCTCCAAAAGTAAAATTTAGCTTCATAAAATCGTTTCGGTGTTGATATAAATCAGTTTCATTTTCTTTATTTGGCTAGCAACCAAAAATCTACATTTTTATGATACGCAAAAAATGAATAACAATGGCTATCTTAACGAGCCTCCCCTTCGGAACCTGGCTAAAATACAACCGTTAAATTAATTACCTTAATTACTGATAGAAGATTTTCCTTTAATATTTCGCTGTTGTTACCCGAAAATTGACTATTAAAAATTAAAAATCATTAATTATTGCAATAATTTGAGTACGAAGAAAAATAGGGTCTGGTCACACTTAGTGGAAATAAACACAAAGATAGTCGCAGTCAAGGTCACAGCTTTTACTTTCACAATATTCACGGAACGCTTAATGAAAATGTTGCGTGCCACGGTTGTGACTACAAAATGAGTATTCATGCAAATAGCTTAGCAAAAGCAAAATACATCATTTCCGTGACTAAAATCGCCGCGACTAAAGATAGGGTGTGTCAACGAATCGCACTAATATCACAAATTACAAAAATGGCTGCTGGGAGCCTAAAACAGATAGCCCATTCCATAATACTGAGCGTCAAAACTAGCACGCACACATTGACGTGACATTTGCAGGCCAGCGCAGTATGAAGACAAGACAGCCCTGCTTTCGAGTCCGGCAAGCTTACGACGACGTCGTCGTCATCGTCGTAATTTTTAAGGATGGCGAGAGTGATCTTTGTACGAGTATAATCGACTAATATTCTCTGAAAAGTGAGAAATGAATTGTGTCTTATTGAGAGAGAGAGAGAGAGAGAGAGAGAGAGAGAGATGAGATCTGATTACTTCCGGATTTCTACAAAGTTTTAAAGTGCAGTTTTGACTTATAATTGGATCGACTCAACTCGATGACAAGAATTATCACTTCCATTGGAAACGGTCATAGCTTTCCGAAGGTATCACTTTTCATTATGTTTTTTTTATTCCAAACTGAAGTAAAAAAAGAATCAAAATGAAAAGTGATACCTTGTGAAAACTATGACCGTTTCCATCAGCCTCGAGCGGAGTATGAATGGAGGAGAAATGAGAGTGTCACATTCATTACAACGCCGGCGCTGCTCACGCCCGCCGGCGGCGTCCTCATTTCTAAGACCGCGTCCGGTAGGCGAATGTGACGTCACGCGCGTGGTACCAGAAATTCTGTATGAGAGACCAGCCGTAACATGCAGTGCTATGACAAAAGTTTGTCGCACATTTAACTGTAAAAAAACCCTCCATATTGAAATATCCTCCAATAGGATAAGAGAATACGCACGACAAAATTATGTCTGTCACGCGTGGACCGGGCATGTTAGAGGGGCTGAAATAGATAGACAAAGAACAATCACATATAGAGAGAAGACACAATAGGTCTGCTTATTTTAAAAATATATATCTTACAGTTGACCCAGAAATTATTGAAGCGATAAAATCGCTTTTAGCGTGTCTCGGAAAGCACTCTAAATTATCCACTGAAGGAATTTAGACGATGTCGTTTTGTGGTGAGCAACTTCAAAGAGCTCATTTGAAATATCACTCTTATTGATATTGTAGGTAGTTCTGTTCTAAACATTGTGGATTTTGTAAAGCAATAATTAAACATTATAACTTGATTGAAATCAACACGTTATTTAACAGGTAAACAAGTACAGATCTATAGTAACTAATATTAACGTTGATTAAGATGATTGATTTACTACAAATTGTATTTGTTAACATATGAAGATATCTATGGCAGAATCTTCTTATTTTCGTGAAAAATTTGTCCGTCCAATATAAATACGATCTATTAGGTGTTTGCCGACTTTCATAGCGAAAGTCGGCAAACACCTAATAGATCATAAATACATCGTGAAATTTAACTGGTTATTTATCCGCAATATATAGTGGGAGTTTTCATGAAATTGAACGTAAAATTTCACGGTGTTTGACCACACTATTGCAGGAGTCCATAAGCTCCAGTGCTGAACAAGTGACTGGGTAGATGAGAAAATAAGAGCAACTTACTTAAATATTATAATTTTGAGAATATAAAATATAATGTTCTATCATTTTAAGTTGAACGTAATTCACTGTGACAATTTTAGAGTAAAACTG
Source organism: Teleiodes luculella (assembly GCA_948473455.1). NCBI lineage: Eukaryota > Metazoa > Arthropoda > Insecta > Lepidoptera > Gelechiidae > Teleiodes > Teleiodes luculella. Next base: position 14,170,082 of record OX419585.1, on the reverse strand, counting down.
CCTTTAGACTTCAAGAAGATTCAGTTTCAAGATAACAGCTTAGAGTAGAACATAATTTTACCGAATTATATTTCATTAACCTTCAAAATAAAGCAACATTTTGAAATGATATTGTTGTAGTGAGTGAGATATTTTTAGAATGGTAAAATGATACTGTTAAATTATATTATTTTGCTAACAGTCGCTGTGTTTCTGAGACACTGATTACATTCGTCAAAATAAATACATTTTGCATTGTACTTCTTTGAACACGTTACTTCGAAAATATTTTGTGCAATTCTCGAGAGATGAATAATAATTGTTTGTCCTTTGTCAAACAATTCATCTCTCGAGTTTTTGTCCTATTGTCGGTGCAATTTTTATCAATCTTTTATATTTTCTCCGTTTCTTTTTCACTGTTTTTGTGTGAAAATGTTTCTTGTTATCAAGTAGGATTCCCAGGTCTAAAGACCAAAAATCCGGACAGGTAACATGACCGCACACTTTTATTATAGTTAGTACTTACCTATTACACGACATCTATGCTGGAACACTTATTTAAAATGCTTCTCAAATTAAGATAGAACAATATTAAGATATATTGAATCAGTCTCTTTTATTATGGTCTGTTAATATAAATAGTCAAATTATGGATTACTTCGCACGGTCAATTAATATAAAAATTATTGCAACTAAAAAGCCGCTTTTGTCTGTCTTTATACCATCAAGGCTGAATCTTCACCTTCATAATGTTCATATTTTATTGGCTGTTTTCCGGGCCCAAAGATTACTGGGCGCCTACTATGGACTCTTGCGACTCGATTTCTTAATCTAAACTGAATTATCATTTCAATAGCGATTCAATGCGCAATGTTTTGATAGCTATTTAGTCTAAAATGATCTTGAAAATTAAAAGAATCGTATCTTTTTAAATTAAAAGACACACTCAAACTCGATGCAGTTGATATTGCTTTAAAAATAGTGAGTTTAGTCGCTCGGTTTGTTTTCTACGTTGTCTCAAATGTGTCTCTTATTTTTATAAAAATAAAATAAATAATTTTATGTTTCACAAACAATATTTTGGCTAAAAATAGAAAATAGATGAAAAAACTAGCACTTAAAATAGGAAACCCTAAGCTATACCCACTGGCCAAGCAGCATAGGGTACAAACTTTTTCTCCCTCACTCTCGTCTTTCTGTAGCTCAACATCAATTGCGGCCTAAAATGAGCCGCGATAGGAGTTTATAGTAAGTGTCCCGTACCACCCCGTAGTACATTTGTGCTGTTTATTGACAATATGCCTCGCCCAGTAAAGGTTCACCATTACAGTGCGATAAGGAAAGGTGTTTCCAAATTGCGTCAACAATACTACAATTAAGATAAACGTTGAGCTAGCTTTTCGTATTTGAGAGATTTTAGGGGTTTTGAAAATTTGCATTTAAGAGGTATTTTAATTTTACCGTCTTCGTGAAAATAAATTTTATAATGGTTCACCCAAGGGTAAAATTTTAAGTAACCTGTATAGAACGAAAGGTGTTGTCATAATCACTGATTGAGGATCGCAGTTGTGTTATAAGCTGTTATGAAATTTATATCAATTAGCCGTCTCGTCTTACTTGTTCTTTTCGAGGCTAGCAAGATCTTTCCACGATTATTTTATTGAACTTAACATTTAAGTAAATAGAATTTGTTCCAAAAACCCCACAAACTAAAATGAAATACTGATACTGATTTCACTGGGTATAATTTATATTAGTCACTTACAATTACACTTGTTTAGTTCAACTGAAGGTGTGGAGGAAAAATACATAATATTATTTATACTGAACAAAACAAACAATAATAACCATGTTTCGTTAACGAACAGCGAAACGTGAACTTAAAATATAAATATAGTCTAAACAGTTGTACAATGATGTACAGCTTGTTATTGGGGGGCTGACTTACCATAAGCCACTGGAGTGTTGCGATTGTAGGACTCATCACGGTTATGGGGCTTTTATGTGGTACGGAGTTCTAACTTTAGCCATATGTATTTTGAAGACAGTGGTCGAGTAGTTTATGTAATTAAGACTTGCTTATCTTATCTCCAATTATTCATTTTACATACTTACGCCACGACTCTTTCTCGTGGCAGGGGGGTAGGCAGATACCACTTTCTTTCAGTTACTCTTGTACTCCTATACTGTATACCCTGGCCGTTTTGGACTTTTGTAGGTATTTAAAAGATATTCTCACAAAATAAAATTGTAGAAATTAATTTGACTAAACTTACGTATTTAACACAATTTAACATTTAAAATTATGGCCACAATTTTTAGGAAAACCACAATTACAAGAAACTTACTCGTAAAAGTCAATCTTATATACCTATATCTTCTTCTTTTTCTTCAGCCTGTTATTGGGTATAGGCCGATCCGAGCCAATCGCATCCAGCCACCTTGCGATATGTGATAAGCCAATTGTGATATGTGTAGGTATTTTAGTGAGATCCAAGCTTTAGATAGGGACTACTATTTGGTATTCTGTGCTTTAGATAAGATTAAGTTGTAACACAGAATATACTATAATATGTATGTCGTTATGGTTATACATTACGCGAAGAAATCTGATTTACATATATTGTACGAGTATCTCCGCTTTAATAATAGTTAACTTTTTAACAAGTCTGAACTAAATTTGATATTGAATTATATTAATAAATGGAAATTTATTTAAAACGTTTCACTTTAAATTCAAAACTTTGAATGAGCTTCGATTGTTGTAAAGAGCCGTTGTGGTTAGCTTATCGCAGTCGCAGGTTTATCGTAAAATCTGTTTTTTATTAAAAGACTAGGTTTTTGATCAAGATCCGGACGATAATAAAAATACAACCTCATTTCACCATAAATCTTAAAAAGCCTGCTTTCTTAAACAAATTACTTTAACTTATTTAGTTATATTATTACTATTATTGTAATTAAAGCTTCAGGATGAAACGAGTTTCAAAATTTGCCTGTTGATCTTTGCAATTGGTTATTACGTGTTTTTAGTGGTTATTTACCTATTGGTTGGTTTAATATCAATTAAAATATAGTTTTATTTGATTATATTCTAATGTCTTTTTAATAGTATTTTTTTAGAAATCTATTATCTATATGTTTAATTGCATAATCGTCGTCGTTCGTATAAGATCGCTGTAATTGAATTTTATATTTTTGTCTGTCTTCTCTATAGTACCTGGTAACAAATTCTTATTTGTTTTAAAACTCATCAATCATGGTTGTCAAATTCTTTACGGAAATGCGTGATCAATCCCAGTTTTATTATTATTATATTTTTTAATGGCAATAACAAGTATCGGGTTTTGTGATTGATTAGATTACAATAGGTATAAAATAAATAGATCATTACTTCTTTTCTTATTATCTTACTAACCCCCACAGTGCAGCCAAGTGCAGGATAGTCAAAAGTCAAGTCAAGTTAGAGTAGATAGTTTCTATTCGAAGTAAGGTTTTACAAAACACGTCAAATAAGATATTAAGCTGAATACGCGTTTAAAAATTCCGAACTATAAGAGCTGGGCAAAATCTAAAGAATTTAGCGCTCTTTCCAATCAGGGTTTATTGCAAGCAATACGTCAGGTCTAAGTCTATGACGTCAGAGGCACTTTTCAGAAGCTACACTCTATCAAACTTCGATTCTACTGGGATGCATGAAACGTAAGACGAAGCTTCAGTTTTCGAATAATTAGGCTTACAACTAGGAACCAACTTGACGTTCATTGCGTAATCTACTAGTCTCCAATCTAAACACAAATATTTCAATTATACCGACTACGTAATGTATTTTATATTTGCAAGTGCTCGTAATTTGTTGTTTCTCGAATAGGCCCCAGGTGTAATATGCAATTTTCCGCAAACCTTTGTCATTTTAGTAGGACACTTAACGACCTGGCTCACTCCTACAGAAAATGTGGTACCAGGTGCTTTACTTAGTAAGTACCTATATTTATAAGTAAGTCGTGGACTAAGTTACTTTGGAAGTAACATTTAGAATGTATTTGGAAGTATTAGGATACAGTATCCTAAACGTAGCAGTTGTTATTTTTATCCAGCCCGTCGTAAAACATGCTTTTAATTTATAAACAACTAGCGACCCGCCCCGGCTCCGCACGGGAAAATGGTTATTGTGGGTTATCCTTCAGTATATTATGCATGTATTATACATATAAACCTTCCTCTTGAATCACTCTATCTATTAAAAAAAACCGCGTCAAAATCCGTTGCGTAGTTTTAAAGATTTAAGCGTACAAAGGGAGGGACATAGGGACATAGGGACAGAGAAAGCGACTTTATTTTATACTAGGTATGTAGTGACTAGCTTAATTTGCGCCGTGGCTCCACCCGCTTTAACAGTTTTTGCCGTGGGAATGAGGGATTTTTCCCGCGGTAAAAGGTAGCCTTTTTGTTATTCTTATGTATAAGCTATAATTGGCGTGATAGAGTAACAAACATAATCCGTAACTTCCATACATCCATCCTCACAAAATATCGCGTTTATAAAATTAGTAGGATTTACAGGAAGTTTTCCGAAGGAAACATTTAAGTAGTACCTACGAGTTTCAGTTGAAATCTCACTGACAAAGCTCACTGATATAAAAATCTGAATATTAATTAAAAAAAGCTTAAAAATAGTAATATTTTTGTCTTTATTTACTAGACCATTGTTGTGCAGCAGAGAATAAAAGTAGGACAGTTTTACAATGTGGTTGAAATGAAGCACTACAAAGTACTCTGTTACGAACGTACATCCGAACTTTAATACTGCGAACAATAGGTATTATATTGTACATACATACAGTCCTTAATGCACTACGGACAGTGACATTTAGTTCTTTCCTATTCTACTAATATTTATTACACATGCAAAAGTTTGTGAGGATGGTGTTCGGGTGGATGTATGTTACTCTTTCACGCAAAAACGACTGAATGGATTTTGATGAAACTTTACAATAATCTAGCTTATGCTTAAAAATAACACATAGGTTATTTTTACCCACGGGAAAATACCTCACCCAAGGGAAAAACTGTTAACGCGGGGGAGTTGCGGGCAGAAAAGGGATATTTATCTATGTTACAGAAGTTAAAAGGGGGCTCTTTAGAAAAGCGAGAAGTTCGAGAAGGTGTCAAAATGCGACATAAACATGAGCTTCTTAGTATATTCTATTATATTTTTCTATTCCCGTAGGTTATCTTGACAAAAACAAATATACCTCATAGATTTATAGATGGATAGAGACCCCCTAGCGGCTTTTGAGCATCTCTCGAACTCTTGAAGCGTCGTCAGCGCTGAGTTTCTTTGCGAACACGTTTTTTTGCGATTACAAGTAACCTTCTTTTGTTTAACTCGCTTTCCTCCCTATGATTTCACAAATTACATGTGCAACGACGACGCTTGAGAGACACTCGAAAGACGTTAGTCGAATCTTTTTTGGACATATTTCTACAGAAGGCTATAAAAGCAAAAAAGTATAAATAAATTTAAAAATAGAATTAATATTTCTATTGTTTTAATGTGTGTGTCAAAATAGCTTTATTGTGCAAATTGTTCTTCTTCTATCTTGTCTCAATACAGTCAATTTTAAAACGTTCTCAGTACCTACTTTGAATTCACAAAACTAATCCAGCTTCTTCCTAGTTAAAATAAAATATACAGTCTGCCATTTAACAACAAGTTGCGGATACGAATCCTGACCAGGGCAAACATTCTTAGTTGCGTCTTGTGTATAAATATTTCATAGAAGTATTGATATATTTGTCCATCTTTAGAAACTTTCTGATATCAATATTCTAGGTTCTACTTAGTCAAAGGTTAGTTGATCGTGTGTTGAATTGAACTCAACATTAAAAGTACGGCAACATTTCATTTTATGCAAGGAGTTGGCCCATTGTTATCTTGTAATAAGTCTTCTTATAATACAATTCATTATAATGCTTCTGAAAGTGTACGTTGAACTTTGCTATGTAATCCAAATCTGATTTAATGACTTTGTAATTATAAAGCGGGCTTGTCAAGTTTAGCCGTTGTTCGGAAAATCGGAGACCGAAATTTTAGAAATTGTCAAACAAGATTGTGAGAGGGCTCGGTGTTTAGTGTTAAATAAATCTAATGTCTAGGGTTTCTAGGATCACGGATTAGTAAGATAGATTACTGAAATTTTGCCTCATGTTTTCTGGCGTAGATGAGGCTTCTTGTGGTTAACGACCTGATTCCAGAGAATCAACACAAAATCAGAAGGTTTCTGTACGAAACGAGACTTCACAGATCATCTTTCGACGACAAACCGGTGTTTAATCCCATGTAAAAACACATAACCAAAGAAAGCAGAAAGTAAGGTGCTCTATTTACTTATTAGGTATATCTGGTTTAAACTGATTCTTTCCGAATTTCCTAAATAATATTTTCTTGCAAACAATACATAAATGTATTTCTTTATATAAGCCGGTTAATTGTCCGGTTTAAATGACTGTTTTGGCCCCGCGAAGAGATTGACTCGATCAGATCACCAACCTCGATCTGGAACGCAAAATCAATAAGTTTTTATTCGAAGTAAGATCTACCAAATCATTATTCGACATCAAAGCTAATAAGTACGAACGATCAGAGTGTTGCATCTTAAAATTGATCCACTATGATTACGCAGGGGATATCACCTGATAATTTCCTTTCCTTGCTCAAACTTGCTACTTCGCGCCACGACTACGCAGTCGGCGCCGCGCCGCCTGTTCTTCTTGCACACACCGCTCGATTTTCCCAAAGCAAAATCTTTGCTGCCCACAACCAAATAGTATACAAATTTAATAATTAGCAATCTTAGTAGATTTGCATTATTTTAGGGTTATAGGTACTCTTAGAGTTTTGAATTACCGCTACCTGTGCTCGCTCGACGCTGTTTAAAACTTTGATGTGACCAACCAAGTTGTCCGTCGCCCTGCCAGTTTGTAGCAGCCCCTTAATATGCAGATTGGACAGTGGACACGTCTTCCAATTTGCATAAATTACAGTGATGCAATCATCACATAATGTATTAAGATCATGTTATTGTTTTAGAAAGGTATTTCGCCACAAAAAGTTACTTAAAAGTAAATTCATACCACAGATACAAATACTTAATTCTGGTTAAACTTAGTCCAAATCATATTAAACTATGACGACTTAATACGTCTTGCCTTTTAATAGGAGATATAAAATAAATATTATCGTATTATAATTGACTTTATATTTATAAACTGAATAAAAGGTAATTTTCGTACCTACACAATATTGGTTCGTTAGGAACACTCTTATTGATATAAATAATTGATAACAATTTCACTTAATTAAAGCAAATAAGAACGTCTAGCCATAATCAAGCATAGACTCATAGGGTTATTATATGTTTTATTTATAGATGTACAAAATCTATTTCGGTATTGTGAAGGTACAGAAAATTACTATAACCATGATACCCTTTGAACCTGACCAATAGTCGGGGTACCCTGAAAATTTATGACAATAGGACCATAATATATTTGATTTGAAAATCTAATTAGCGTATTTTTTTTTTTTACAAAATGTGTAAGTCTTTTTCTGCTATTCTATGTTCTACAATTGAATGGAAAAAGTAATAAAAATTAAAATAATAAAAAAAGTAATAGTTTGTGTGGAAATGATACTCCTGTTTAACATTTTTATGTAATAGATAAAATGATTATGAAGTTCCGATACAAAGAACATAGAGGTAAAAATTCTTTAGTTTCGGAACTTTCGGATTAAATCGGTTAGGAAGTAGTCAATGTTACCATAAGCATAAGTGTGTCAATACATGGAGCAAGTATATTTAGAGTATTGTTTTATTATTGTAGGAGACTAGTTCTGGATCTGTATCTCGTTGTGTATGAAGCTAGGTACAAGATGTACTCGATTTAGGAGGACTTTCGGGACGTCAAGAACGTATGAGAAATTTTGTCAAGAAGTTCATCCATATTATTATCATGGTGGAGCTACAACCTACGGGCACAGAATACCAAATAGTAGTACCTCTACGGGCTAGTAAATGTACCAGATTCTTGGATACTTTTGAGTAGTATATTTTAAACAAGGCAAACTATAGTGCTCATCAATCACACGAATGTTTGCCTTGTATCTAACAGCTGTCTAACACCCTTAGTTAGTGCAGGGTGTGCCTGGTTTGAGGTCACATGGCCGTGTGTTAACATGACCATGTGACCCCAAACCATATGCCCCCATGTATTAACACGCTTTTATTAGGTCGACCTGTATGTAACTATGTAATGGAATCGAATGTTACTAATTTAACCATCTTCCAAGGGTCGTAGCGTAATGAAAATTGGCAGCTGTATGTAGTTTTGATGACAATACAATAATATGGTACTGTCGAACTGATCTGGTGATAAAGCTGGAAGATATGAACTCTAACTTCATGATGGAAAATAGTATCAGCTGTTTTGGATTTCTTAGAAAAGTCTTGCAATGAACTTTGGCCACGATTAGGTTTCAAGGTTTGATGATGAAGCCGGAAGATTGGCACTGGCATTCCATGATGGAATATCGTATATATTTTTTTGTTTTTACGTGCATTTATAAAATCGTGTTTTACTGGTGTTTTTTAAACTATAAATTTATTTTGTTTATTTATTTATTTAACAGTTTATTGTACACATAAACATACAAAGGACAATCACATGCCTAGAGAGACGACACAACAGGTCTAATCAGGTTTAATAACATTTTAACTTCACATTCAATTCAACTATGCAACATCCCAGGTGTACAATGTCAACTAAAATAAACTCATATTGTCAACTCAGGCGTAAGTTAAATAGTTTCCAGAGCCAAGTGAGGGCGCGCTCAAGTTCCCTAGCACTTATAGCTAATTAGGAGCAAGCTCTGATTGCTGCTAAGTGTACCATTACTGCAGGAAAATAACACCACACGTTTTGTTTTATTTTTGTTATCTGCGTCACGTGCGACATTTAGTCACGTGAGTGTCGTCGATGGCGGGTTAGGGCTTTTGCTTTGCTTCTCATATAGGAGGTGCGTGATCGAGTCCTGACGTGCACATTTTCAAATTTATATTAGAATCTAATGCAAGTATGTTTATTCGACGCAATTGCGATTAACGAAAATGTCGTGATGAAACTTATAACTGAAAAAAAAGGTAGTGATGTCCACCAACCAGCACTAAGCCTGCGTGATCGACTTAGCCCTGTTTACTATGTATGTATGTATGTAACATAACTGGCTCGAAATTCTCGTTGTTGAGAAGAAGATATGAGTTTTTTTAATGTTTTCTTTTTTTTATTCAAATGATTGTTTTTTTCCGCCGCTTCATCAGAGTGGAAAGCACCAGGCTGGTGGTGATTGTTATGCGTCTTATGTAAGGCCTAGTCATCATGATGATGAATAAAATGATGATACTATGCTACTTAGTCAAGAAATACAATATTTAAGCTGTTCATAATATGTATGTGTATAATCCAACTACAATAATAGCCTGTTTGAGATTCCCTCACGTTTCCACTACAAATAGTTGAGCTCGAACAATTCTCGAGTGACCGCCGTTTAGACGTAATTAGAACTGTTGTTACACCCGCGGGACCTATTTACATTTCAAATAGAATGTTCCTCATCATTATCAGCTAAATACCCAGAGCGTCGGCGGCCAAGTGGCTTAGGCCTTCTACTTCCATTTGAGTATGCGAGTTTAAACCAATAATAATAAACCAAGGCACGTATAATGTGTTTTCAATTTTTAATTTCTATTCGAAAACATAATATGCGAAAAGTAATTTGAAGATTGTTTGTGAAATGATATAGGGTAGGGTAGGCTCGTGCCACTCATTAGCGAGATATTTGGGCTGTTAATTTAAACAGGGTGTGAGAGGCATTTTAGCAAAATCAAACGCGCAGTCAACGTTCTCGAGCAACTTTTCCATCCAAGAAAACATTACTCGGACTTAAAATTGATTAAGTAATAACATTAAATTAATAATTTCAAAAACCCACGCCACGAAACCGTTACTTGATCTTTTCAATGACTAGAAATGAGCTGATAATCTTCAAATGGCTGAAGATATTTTCTTGGTTCATAGCTAGGAACACCCTCGATTGTTAAACCTTGCAAACAAAAAAAAAGTAGATCAAAATCGAAGCATCCGCTTTAGATAAAATATACTCCCTGATTCTGAGGTACCCCTGTATGTTATTTTGTATTATAAAAGCGTGGGCGCTTTTGTAATTACAGATTGTAGGTTATTCAAGAAAATAGTCTGAGCTTTCTTTAGTAAAAGGAGCTTTATACGAGTTCTAAAGATTACGGTTCTATACGGATTTTTCTTTTCTTCCTATTTTATTTTTTTCCCCGTGGATTTTATACACTCATAAAAAATGTATTAAAAAACATAATAATAAATAATAATTAACATTGTTCTCGTAAGTAATTTATTTTATACTGTACGAGATGGTACTCGTCGTTATTATTTCTTCCCGTCATAGCAGTACCTAGATAGAATAATATTTATGAATAGTAAAATGATTTCAGGACGTAAGCATTTATTTATATGAGGATTAGGTTTAGGTTATTTCTGTATTATTTTATTATTGATCAGTCAACAATAAACATCAACATGAAGGTGGCTTCCGTCATTCTTGTGGTCGCGTACTTCTTCGGAGGCTATTAAATGGAGAAGTAAGTCGCAGTTTGTTTATCAGTAAAACTATTGTTTATTTACTGTTTACTATTTAATATTATTGTAAAGACTGAAGATTTCATTGACTTTATTGTTTTATAACTCTACTGTTTTTTTAGGGCTACTTTCTTAGGCGACTTATTTTCCTTAACCTTATACCGCGTGTTTCATAAAGTACAGAAATAGCTAACATTTTTCATCACAGTAACTGAATACGACATTTCCAACTCTATTGGTAGAATTTGACGCCTACTTTTAAACCTGACAGCATGTAATTAAAATTAATCTATACTAATATTATAAAGAGGAAAGGTTTGATTGTTTGTTTTTTTGTTTGTTTGTTTGCATCGAATAGGCTCCGAAACTACTGAACCGATTTCAAAAATTCTTTCACTGTTGGGAAGCTACATTCACCCTGAGTAACATAGGCTATATTTTATTTTCAAAAAATTTGGGATCCTTACTTAAACTTCAATAATGTAACCCAAGGTGTGAAAAAAATACGTAAAATATTCCTAATAATTGAAAATACTCCGAACATAACGCGTCTTGCGGCTCGCTCGAGGGAGCCTCGAACCTAGGCCTGGCGCGTTGATACGGAAAAATATCGTGAAGGAGACGGCGGCGCCCGAGGAGCTCCGTATCTGACTATTAGTTTTAATTTTGATTTTGACCGCGTTCCCGCCAATATACGATCGATTTTGCATCAATATCGTAAAATTGACATTCGCAAACGATCGTTTCAAAGTTCAAAATGTGTTTATTCGAAGTAAGATTTTACAAATTATTTTTCGACGTCGAGGAGAGTTCACGATTTGGCTTTCTTCTGTGGAGAAGAACTCTCCGGAAGAAACTCCACAGGCGTTGCATCTTATAAAATATTTTTACATAATTATTATTTTATACAATTTGATTAATATAACAAAGAGTGCAAACGAAATATGCAATTATAGGAACTTGGGTCGTGTACCCAAAACCCAAGGATGTTATTATAATACTCCTATATATTACTTATAACATCCTTGCGTGTACTTTACCCCATCAATAACCAAAACATCAGCCATAGACAGGTTCATTTCAAAACGATTGTCCAATACCTTTTTACTTTTAACAGAGCCGGTATTAGAGTCCTGTATCCTAGTGGATTGTATGGAGGATGACCACTGCAAGGAAGCGCTGGAAGTTCGAGGAGTGGGAGTATACTCCGGCTGTCACCGCCATGAGCACATACCCCCCCACCACAGGCGGGAACACCATCCCCCCCGCTGCTGCCTGTTCGCTGTGGTCCCAGAAACTGAGGAATATTATAGGAGCATGGAATAATTCTGGCTGGTGGATTCTTAATATATAAAAAAAAAACGAGTTTCTATTTTGTTTCATTTTTCTTTGTTGTCATTGCGTTTATGGTTAATGTTTGTGAGCTCGAAAGTCAACCTAAAAATCCGTCGTATTAGAAGAAAAAATAAGCAGTGACTAGGAATCATTGTTAGTAAAAGCTCTTTTTTTAATTGCCAAGTTGCTACTTAACTTAGACCCTTATACCGTAGAAAGCATTAGGTAATACGTGCACGACAAGATGTATTACAATAAGAACAAAAAGATTCTTCTAGTCTTGATATTTATTTCGTAAAGTAACGCAATAAAGGCAAACTTCGGGATGCATGTTTGACTTCAGGTAGTTCTTCGGAAGGAAACTAATAAGTTACTTGGAAAATCCTGCGTGAAAGGCTTAGTTCAGGGAGTTACCTAGTTAGAACATTTGTTGCGAAGTTCGCGTTACTTAGTGGGGTAATTAATGTTATAAAACTAGTGTTAAGGAATTTAAATTGTGTAGGTATTGCTTTTTAGCCGCAGATTTTGCTGCAAATAATCCCTCACAACTAGGGTTTTCGGGTACCCGGACTATTTTAATACCCGGGTATCGGGTATTATTTTTTCAATTACCCGGGTAGACCCGGGTACCCGGGTATTTTTGAATTCATTAGAAAACGTCTCATTAGACATGTATTTCGCTTATTTAAGAAATTATCGCATTAAGTAGAGATGCAAATAAAAATTTTTCACAATCATATCATTCTTTTTATCAGTTTAAAGATGAGGAAAACTCAAAATAAATAAGTTCATCTCTTAAAACTTTTTTCGACTTGCATTTCACTACTTTCCACACGTGGATTTAATTGTTCTGCTCACATCGATAGATAATAGAGCGTAATTTTTATGTTTATGTGTATTTTTATGCAAAATTTATTCAGTTCAATTCAATTCAATTCAGTTCAATTTGTTCAGTTTTTATAAGTTAATCGTGCTTGTATACATTTTAACAGTGAAATAATTGATAATAAATTTTAATACAACCAAAACATCTTATATTCGAAAATACTTCATTTCAAACAAATATATCAAAGGCGTACAATTTGATAATTACTTTTTAGTTGTGTTAGTTTTACCAGAGAAATACGAGCATGAGGTTTCACGTGTGACAGATACAGTTTTGCCGTGTGAATAATCTAATCTCATTGGAGAATATTCCAATATAAATAGGTTTTTCGTAGCTTTTTTTTTTCAGATAAATGTGGGATAATTGCTTGTCACTGTGCTTCATGCTAGGGTTACTGGGTTGTATTTTTTTGCAGCGAGAAAACACCTCTTTTCTACGTTAACGCGTTAGAGTCACTGGGCGGACAGCTAGTTTTTAATAGAGATAATAAAAAGTATTTCGAGAGATTTCACAACACCATTTTTGACCTCGTCGACTCTGGTCGTTCAAAAGTGGCGTTCTACATTAAAAATAGAACATGGAAATCAAAATTTGATGGCCCCAAAGCCTAGTCGGTAGTGTGTTTGTCTACGGAGCAAAGTGTCGCGAGTTCCCTCTTCTCGTTCAGAGCTAATATTTATGTGATGAGCACTTGTTTCTGGATGTTGTCTATTTATGTATATAGTATGTATAATAATATCAGTTGTAAGAACCGTACAGGCTCGGCATAGTTTTAATGTTGAAACCTAAATAATCTAAGGTTGGAAATAAGTTCTAAAAAATAATAAGTTATGTGTGTTACTAGCTTTCCGCCGCGGCTCCACCCGCGTTAACAGTTTTTTCCGTAGAAATGAGGCATTTTCCCGCGGTAAAAAGTAGCCTATGTTTACTCTTGGTGAATGTAGCTTTCTAATGGTGAAAGAATTTTTGATATTGGTTCCGTAGTTTTTGAGTTTATTCATTACAAACATATACACAAAAATACAAATCTTTCCTCTTTATTTATAATAAGGTACGGGCGCCAAAGAAGGCCCACTTAAATTTTTAGATATTTTGTTTCCCAAATAAATATATTATAATTTCCATTATGTTTTTTCTTTACTTAACTTAACTGCAAGATTTTACAAGGATTTGTCCTTGTATATTTATTTGGGAAACAAAATATCTAAAAATTTAAGTGGGCCTTCTTTGGCGCCCGTACCTTATTAATACGATTAGAACGATCGGATGGAAGATATTTTCTTGTTTTTAGGAAACTAAACGATACAGAAAAGTTCAATTTACTGTTTGTAGATATTTTGTGCATTAATAATTTTCTTGACGACGTTTTCACATTGAAATTTGTATTTTTTTTATGATACCCGGGTACCCGGGACTTTCATCAAATAATACCCGGGTCGAAAAACTCTTGAATACCCGGGTATACCCGACCCGGGTACCCGGGTCCGAAAACCCTACTCACAACCCTAGATTCCTATATTTAGCATTGAAATGTGGTTTCAATATTATTTCTTCTGTGGACAGAGCAAGGAAGACATTTTTTTGCTAGTGTTCAATACTCTTTGGTTCAAGATAAGTAATATCTGTTGGTTTCACAGGTGACCGCTATTGCCCATACAAACCCCATAGTGAAAATTTATCAGATAAGAGCGTGAATTATAATGTATTGTGTCTAGTTTATAGACTAGTAGTTCAATCTACGCGTTTATAACATCCGAAGTCAATACCAAATACAATGATAAAAAATGCATGCGTAATGTATTTAATGCTCATTACATAAAGGTTACAATGAAACGATTCTATAATGAATTAATGTCATCGTATCTTTAGAACTATATGGAACTACTTAGATTAGGAGGTAAATTATTTCCTTTTGATACTTAAGAGCATTCTGCGATAGTGTTGATCAGTAGTGTGTAGCAGTAACTATCAATATGAATCAGTAGCAGTCACTGCTACTGCAACGCTTATATTCTGTCAGTACTATTTTGGGTGTACGCAAAACTCGCAGAAAATGACACCAGAAAAAAACGTTAATGAGTATAATACGAGTATACTTACTTACAATGTGATACGAATAGAGATGATACTAAAATACTGTTATATAATACAATACAGGGTGAACGTACATAATGACTTACATACCTTCGAAGAAATGCAAAGGTTGTGTGTGTGAAGTTAACCAACCCGCACTGGGCCAGCGTGGTTGATTAAGGCCTATTCACCCTGATTTCAGGGTAGGCTCGAGCCCCTCGGTGGGGGACATGTATGAGCTATTAACATAGTTGAATTAGGAATAAACCCGATGACATTGAAAATTAAGTAAATTGGATGTCATCGTTAATGATAATTATTACATCATGTAATAACTAATAAATGATTACATAATGATTATAGTATTTTAATGAGTCAAAATCAATTATATTGTGGTCAACCTTACGAAGACTGATTTTGAAGGTTAATTACTTTCCGTGGATATTTAAAGGGATTTTTTTAGAAGTGTTGATTAGTTGGTACAGTCGACAGCAAAATGAAGGTAGCCTTTGTCATTTTGGTTATCGCCTACGTCTTTGTCTCTGCCGAGGAGATTAAATGGAGAAGTGAGTATTAATTTTTGTTTCTTTGCTTGAATGAAATAAAATAATATATTTTTAACTTTTGGACACTTTTGATCACTTAGTTAAGTCAAATAAAGATACATTTAGTGGCGAGTTCAGCAAAGCAAAATGTGCGGTCTTTTGTGGAGAAGAGATCGCCGAATAAACTCCACAATTTTTTATTAGTCCTATCCTATACAATTGTTATTTTAGATTTACCTTGTTTACTATGTCTAGCATAATAACAATTATGTTAGTGTAGCAACTGATCGATTTATTTCTGCATTTACTAAATCTTCGATTGAAGAACTAGTTTTTAAAGTATGTTATATAATAAAATTGAAATCCAAAAAACTTTTTACATGAATATTACTTTTAGATAACGTGATCATCTCACTTACGTATCATGGGGAGGAGGCACGTGACCCTCGGTAGGGAGAAATTTAATAAAACCTGGGTATTATTAAAGTGACATTATGTGACGATACTTCAGTATTGGACAATATTGGACATCTCTAACCTGAAATTATGATCTCGTTGTAAATCTGAAATGAACAAACCTGAAATAGTTTAAATGTATATTCCTTATAAATCAGTTAAACTAACAAAACTGCATTATATACATTTTGACTGCGGGATACGGAGTCTCTTAGTCAGGCGCATGCCAAGTTGACACTTTGGTCTCTGTACCGTGCTTTTATATACATTCTGCCCAGCTGAGAATCTGTCCAGTTGCGAATCTGTCCACTTTCCACGGAAAGTAAATATCTACGACACACCTGAGTCACAGAAGAAAGATACCCAGTAATTGCACTCCACACAAGCGCGCCCGTATCGTCGCACGCACACATAAGAATCATTTACACGGCCGCTAACCCATCTTTCATCGTTTTGTACCGCGAAGATGGGTTAGCGGCCGTGTAAATGACTTGTGTTCGCTTCTTTAGACAACAGCATGATTCTATCTATCCATATTTTTTCAGAGCCGATAGCAGACTCCTGCGTCCCCAAGGACTGTTCCGAGGACAATGAATGCAAAGATGCGATAGAAATCAAAGGAATAGGAGTGTACGTCGGCTGTCATTTACACGAGAACATCCCGCCACAACATCGCAAAGAGCACAACGACCCCCGCTGCTGCCTGTTCGCGGTGGTCCCGGAAACCGCCGAGTATTACAGCGGCAGCGAATAATACTGGCTAGTCATACATGAAGGTCCTTTCAATAAAAAAAAGAAACAATCTGTTATTTTATTTCTAGTACAGGTTTTTGTTGTGCAGGCGACCCACGCATTCTTGTGTACTGCGCACTCTATTGTGACTATTTGTGACTAAACTGAGCACTACCACAGAATAACAAAGACAATGTGTGCACACAAGACCGCCTGCACTCGTGAGATAAAACATCTATAATTACTAAAAGAGCGTTGGAACTGGTGTTATGACCGTTTTTTGTCATTTAAAATGAATTTATTATTATACTTAGTTTTTATATTAGCACATATTAGTATTATTAATACCTATTATGAAGATCTGTAGTAGAGACCTTTGTCCAGCAAGGGACGCCTATTTTATATTACGTGGACGTCTTACTGTTAAAATTATGATAATTGTCAATGCCTTTTGTATATTCAAAGCTGTGTACTTTACCTACTGTAAGGTTTATTAATAGAGTCATTCAGTGTTATATCTGTCTATTCTCATACGAGTAAATGAGC
The DNA here is from genome assembly GCA_948473455.1 of Teleiodes luculella. NCBI lineage: Eukaryota > Metazoa > Arthropoda > Insecta > Lepidoptera > Gelechiidae > Teleiodes > Teleiodes luculella. Next base: position 14,152,799 of record OX419585.1, on the reverse strand, counting down.
TGACGCGGCCGGTCCAGCCCATTACGGCTTATAAGCTCAACGTGAGATTGCATGCGCTTAACGACCATTTTTGTCTGCTTAATGCTTCTGATTACAACCCTTATGTTCATTATTACGGTTAATATTTTGCGACAGATTTCATTATTATACGGTACTTATTGTACACCATATCTATATCTTGTAGGATTGAGATTGCTACGCTCTAATTTAACAGGGTATATGTAATAGCTAAGACTTTACATGTGTGCATTGAATAAATGATAAAGGATTATTATTACCTACATTTGATAGAAGATACATTACTACAGAGATAAATGCTCTTACGGTAAAGGAAAACGTCGTGAGGAAACCTGCACACACATGCGAATTATTTTAAGGGTTGTGTGTGAAGTTGACCAACCCGCACTGGGCCAGCGTGGTCAACTAAGGCCTATTCACCCTAATTTAAGGGTAGGCTCGAGCCCCGCGGTGGGGACATACATGAGCTGTTAATGATGATGATGAATGAAGAGAGATCTAAACGATCAGATCATATAATAGAAATACAATACATTATGTTAATTTCGTCTGTACGTTCAAAATTCTGCTGCAGTGATTTTTCTCTCTGAATTTGGCAACAACGAGTACTAAGATAAATACTTTCTATTTTGAGCCAAGTTGTCTTTTTGTGTTATCTGATTGAATCTATGCCAAAAATACGGTGATTTCCACGCTTCAAGTTTCCACAAGTTTCCACTAGTGGAAACTTGAACTTATGCCGCGATATTTTCCTTTTGTATGAGAACCAACAAAAAATGTTTAATGAATGAAATTAAGAGCGCAACAGTCGAAGACGTAATTTTAAGTCAGATGTTTTTATATGCACTCTAAACTATTGCAATCGCTATTTGGCCTATAGAAAGACCTATAGCTTTATTTAAGTGAAAGCGTTTTAACTGAACCAGTCTTACTATCTTAAAGTATTTTTGATACGCACACACAAATTTATAGGAAAAATATCTCATCTATTATACGTCGTTCTCGAAGGTACCGCAAGTTATCACTAGAGAGATTATCCTTGAGTAGTTTTTCATGTTCGAACGGAAATAACGGCTCACTCAATACTTCACTCAAACTCACTATATGTTGATATTGTTATCATTAGGTTAGGCTAGACTCTGAATAGTGTGTTGCCTCCAACAGGGCTAATACAGAAATGCGAGAGGTTCAAAATAATTACTAAACACACAGTGACAGAAATTACTCTTATGTCACTATACCACTATAATACTTACTTGACACTGTTACGTTACGATCTTCACGCTTACATAGGGAGTTTACTGGTATCCACGCGTAAGAGGAGCGCATCAAAATGAGTATAAATTACTACAGTACGCGCGCCGATTTGAGTGCAGTCGGCTATTCACTAAATTTTGAGTTAATAGATATACATACATAAGTTTTTACTTATAACTGATATACTCTCTGTTACAAGAGCATATATAAAGAAACGATATGCAACAAAGTTACATTTTAAAATATCTTATCAGATAAAACGAGAAAGAAAGTAAGTACCTAAACAAATGTGACGTTCCACATGCAAAGGTACCTTATAGCGGGTTTTAGTACAACAGTAATCTTTTTGGATTTGAATAGCTTATTCGTTGCTGATTACAGGGATATGCGTAACTCAATACCGACCATAAGGTACCTTTGCACGTGGAACGTCAAAAATGCATTTATTCAACTCGCGCGCGAACTGTACCTTTTTGCTTCCACACCGGGGTTTAAAAAGATATATATGTACCTACATCATTGTGTTTTATATTATACAGTATAACACTAAGTAACTGCTGTCCGAGAGTGCTTTTACAGCCTGTCAAGTATAACTTGGCGTTCCAATGGCGGCGCCACTCCGCACTATTTTCGGCATGTTGCGTAAAGATTTTAATAGATAAAATATTAGTTCGTTTTTTCGCCACACGCCAACTTATACTTGACAGGCTGTAAACAATATATGGATATGCTAGTCGTAACCGTAAGGCAATTTTAGTTGTTCAATGCATTCTGAATTCCATACGTTGTGTGTTTCGTTGTATGTCTGTGATAAAGTAATTATTTACTAACATTTTTTTTGGGTGTAAATAAAACTTACCAAAGTAGTATTTACTACATTATTATTTTAACTTTTGTTACAGGTAAGTCTTCGCGAGCTTATGGGCAAAGAACAAGATCAGGTATTGAGCAAAGAAAAACATCTACAATCATGAGCAGATCAAGCTACATTTTGGAATTAGCAACGTCCTTATATCCTTCGAATAAGGGATATAATCAATAAGAGCGTCGGTGGCCAAGTGTCTAGGGCCGTTGACTTCCATTCAGAAGTTCGTGGGTTCATGCCTCGGCACGTACCAATGTGTTTTCGATGTTCGAATTCATTTAGCGTTTATTTCACGCTATTACGGTGAAGAAAAAATATCGTGTCGTATGTGTGAAGTTGACCATCCCGCACTGGGCCAACGCGGTCGACTATAGCCTCTTTACCCTAATTTTTAGGTAGGCTCGAGCCCCTCGGTGGGGATATATGAGGAGTTAACGAACGAACGAATATCATCAGGAGGCGCGTGTCTTAAGTCCGGTGAAGCTTGATTGGTCGTACTTTTTCGACACAAGCATAGGTCAATTCAAAACAAAAGAGGCGCGTATGTCTAGCTTGATTTGCGTTTAGATGCTAAATCGGTATCGTTCCAATTAGCAGCTCTTTACAAACACGTCAAACGCCTTTACGAGCCATCCGGCGGAACACATAATGACGCCGTCGCACATTTGCGACCAATCAATTATTTTAGGTGACTGGATCCGTAATCAAATCGGTGGACACGTTTAGGAGGTCCCTCGCCATAGAATCTGTAAGCAGGGTCGGTCGTAAACGAAATAATCAGGTTAATGTGGACGTGGTTTTATGTTTAACACATCGTTAAATCGTTTTAAGTGAATCATTTCTTCAGTGAATTACAGTAGCTCAGGGGGCGATATTGTTTATTTACGTTATTATTGTATATGTATATTTATGTTATCTTATTTACTGTGAAATAAAAATTTGTGAGGAAATCTAAACACTCTGTGTGAAGAAATTCAAATGACCTCAAATATTTTAATGTTAGTTCTGACATAATGTTATTAAGTATTGATATGAAATTGAATGTAAATGGCATTGCTGTAATGGGATTCTACCTGTATGACCATAGGTACCTATGACGTGAACTACTAAAAATCTGGGATCACTAAAATAAGTGACGAGAAAATCTTGTTTGCGTGCTTAGTATGCCAAGCAAATACTGTCAAAAAGTCTCCTAGTTCTAAGCTATGCAATATAATTTGGGAATCGGTACTATCGTTCGTTACTCAAATAAAAATAGATACATCATGCCAAAAGCGCGGTAAACTACCTACGCGATTTACAATAGGTACAGTTGATTTTCTTTAGCGTAAATAAACTGCAGAGTTCACGCACCCTTGGAAAATTTCATGTATCATTTGTTGTAACACCAGTTCAACGGTCGGTATTAAAATGAATCATATACGAATCTGTCAAACAAACCGGTCAGCACGGCGAAATAATTCTGAAAACCAGATTAACGGGGCTTGCTGTACTAACGTTAAATATTCAGCCAAGTGTCAGCTTATGCTGGAAAACTGTAACCGACCGTTCTAAGAAGCTGAATTTTAAGATTCCGAGTACATATTGGTGTTCATTGCTTAGCCAACTAGTCTTGACCGCGAAATCTAACAACAGGATTTCCTACTTTAAGATAAGAACCAGCCTCAACGCGTTAACAATTTTCTACAATTCTCTGTTGAGTAAAGAAATACTTATTACCTACTATAATTATTATTAGAATTTCGTACTTTCGTGTGATTTCTTGGTAAATATATTTCCATTAGTGTTTCAGCTGTAAACCTTTAGTTTTAACAGGGAGCTGCGATGTTATGAAACAAACTTCACATAGCGAACTAAAGCAATTAGCGTCTCGCGGCGTTCTAACTAGAAATGTTAGTTTCATTTGTATAAATGGACGGACGTAACCTTCTGTCGATGGAAGTACAAACTAAAAGTTCATTAACTTCAATGGATTGTAAATTTCCTATCGTATGTTAGCGCTAATCCCTATCTCAAACATTTCCATTAATTTTTTTTATCACTCATTTTCTCACAACCACTCCCAACCCGTGGTTCACCCCATTAGTACACCTGGGTGTACCAAGGGCGTTTTTTTCTTCCCATAGTTCACCTAAAAATAACTGGCTGATAAAAAATGCGAAAAATCTCGGACCTAAATAATTTATGAAACGATTTAGAATCCCTAATTTCTAATTCTAATAAAAATATGTAGAGAAGTTTATTATGGGGCACATTAGTTATGTAAATCAGCTGTGGCTCTTCCAGTTCTAAGTTGAAGATGACGGTATGTGATGATAATATATCGTTGCGGATAAAACAGTTTAAAACGCTCAAGGCTCTCGATCCTTCCTGAAACAGTATTCCACGTATTAATTTTTAACTTAAATTTAAACCATAACATGTTCCTTTTACCGTCTGCAGAACGAAATAGGATAGGTGTCAACTTAGAGACGTCAAACATCGATTTTACGCGTAGTTCGCACTAGTTTAGTTAGCAGGCATGCGAAAACATCCCACATAAAACGAAATTTGACAGCTGCACTCTTATTTTAAATATTATTCATTCAAAATTAGATTCATTCATCTCCCATCCTTTTCGATTCCGATATGAATGAAAAAGACCAAGAACTCAAATTTTGAGATTTTAGCGGCCACGCCACGTCGGAATTAAGCCCATTATCTCCCCAAATCAAATTTCTTCAAGTCCGGTGAAAGACGTCCTATAATACGTCGACATTGCGATACAAACGTAGGTCAACTAAAACAAATATGAACGAAAATTATTCTAATGTAATAAGTATTTTCTTTTATCATAATTTCAGCCGAAAGACCGTTCTTTATAGAATACTAGCGACCCGCCTCGGCTCCGCACGGGAAAATGGTTATTGTGGGTTATCCTTAAGCATATTATGCATGTATTATACATATAAACCTTCCTCTTGAATCACTCTATCTATTAAAAAAACCGCATCAAAATTCGTTGCGTAGTTTTAAAGATTTAAGCATACATAGGGACATAGGGACAGAAAAAGCGACTTTGTTTTATACTATGTAGTGATATTTTGTCGCATTTCTGAACCACAACCTCAAATGCAAAGCTATCTGTCCGTCCCTGTCTCTAGCTATAATGTTTCAACACCAACTTTTCGAAAGATGACGCGATTACTTTAAGGAGCTGCCTTTTAGCGGTATTGTCTTCTGAAATTGAATTCGGTCTTAGCCTTCGTTATACAATGATTTGATCATGGATAAAAGTGGGGAGGATTATGAAATAGTACCTGCTCAGAGGACTAATGGCCGTTTAGGCAGAACGGTGGTCATCGAATGGCAACGAAAACGCAAAGTCCCCCATAAGATGGACTGTTACATGGAGATTTTTGAAGGAATCTATAATCTATATGAAAAAGTCATACCTAAGGTATGCGTAATGCTCAAATTATTAATTGCTAACGTCCTTGGTATGGTTTGTTTTATATTAATCCGGACAAAAGGTTATCACGCCTGCATACAATGCGCACATTTTTTTCAAACTATACCTACTATAAAACTATAGGAAAATACGAGCGTGTGATCTTGCCAGACATTTTGGCGTTACATTATTTTTAATAACTTTCAAGAAAAGAAAGCGGTCAATGAACTAAAACTATAGGAAAATACGTAATTTGGCTTACCGTAGTAGAAGGCGGGGTGAGCGTGTGACCTTGCCAGACATTTTGGCGTTACATTATTTTTAATAACTTTCAAGAAAAGAAAGCGGTCAATGAACTAAAACTATAGGAAAATACGTAATTTGGCTTACCGTAGTAGAAGGCAGGGTGAGCGTGTGACCTTGCCAGACATTTTGGCGTTACATTATTTTTAATAACTTTCAAGAAAAGAAAGCGGTCAATGAACTAAAACTATAGGAAAATACGTAATTTGGCTTACCGTAGTAGAAGGCGGGGTGAGCGTGTGACCTTGCCAGACATTTTGGCGTTACTTTATTTTTAATAACTTTCAAGAAAAGAAAGAGGTCAATGAACTTTTGTCCGGATTTGTATGAAACAGTTCATAGTGCTATTATATTATACATAATATATTCTGTGATTATACACCAAACGTGTTAAATAAGTGAAAATGGAATTATAATACATGTCACTTAAAAAAATATTGAGACTTCTGTCTAAGTTCACTCAAACACTTAACCTCCACTGTCCTGGCACTTAAATTATCTTCTAAGATAATGTACTTACCAAAATGGGGGCCAGCATTTAGCCTCCATCAACCGAATCGCATTTAAATCAAGGACAAAGGCCTAAGGGCCCGCCGCCGTCCCTATTAATTTTGGTATTGGTGTTCTACCTAAGATAAAATTGAATGCGTACGAGTATATTGTTACCAATTTAGTATAAAACTAGCCGTCCGCCTAGTGTTGTAAGAAACTCGAGTCTTTGAGTCCTACTTACCAGAGCTCGAGCTCTTTTTTGAAGACTCGAGTCTTATAAATGAGACTTAGAACTCAAGTCCTTCCGAATTTGGAGTCTTTTGTTAAAAGGACTCAATGTGAGTCTTTAGGACTCAAAGACTGAGTCTTTTTAAAGGACTCATGACTGAGTCCTCTAAAGCTGTAGTTTGAAGTAAATAAAACAGCAATTAACAAATTATCAATTTATTAGGTAGGTAATTAAGTAATTGTTATTAAATTATATACACCGTGCTTTTTTAACCGTCTTACAAACGAAGCCCAATGTATATGCCCGTGATATAGAATATATTGGCAATGTTATTTATTTTTTATCAATAAAATAATAAAACCGTGAAGTAAAATAAAATAATGCAAAATATTTTTGAATCAACCTGTACATAATATTTACAATTTAGTAACAATTTGCGCATGCGTGAGAATCGTAAATAATGGGAAAACAAAAGAAAAATATGAGATAAACACATTTTTCGATCTCTCGATCGATTATTTTATTGAAAAAATCCTAGATTTTTTTTCTTAAAAAAAAAAATAAAACATTGCCAAGATATTCTATATCACGGGCATATACATTGGGCTTCGTTTGTAAGACGGTTAAAAAAGCACGGTGTATATTATATTATTTTAGTATATTGAGCCACGAAGACAGGCACATTGAAGCCCGTATAGTTTTATTACCCAATCGGTTTCTAGGTTTGGTTATTAAATTTCCTGATTTTAATAATAAACCTATCTGCCGACATTTATACACCAACTCGAGTTCATGACTCAGTCTAGCTCAAAGAACTTAAAAGACTCAAAGGACTCAAAAGGACTCAGAGGACTTAAATGACTCGGACTCATGTGACTAAACGAGTCCTAGCCCTGAAACTCGACTTGAGTCCCGAAATTAAGACTAAAAGACTTGAGTTTTTTACAACACTACTCCGCCCACGGCTAAGCACGCGCTTTTTTTTTCGTAGTAAAAATTATCTAAGATGTTGACCAGGGATATAAGGTCCCACCATGCAAAATTTCATTGAAATCGGTCTGACGGTTCCAGATATTAGCGTGTACAAACAGACGGATATTTAAAAAACTTGTATTTTGTGTTCAGCTAAACTCCCCTTATCACCTACAATCAGTTTTTTTAAAACAAATCAATGTACAGACACGCCGATTCTTCAGTTTTATTATAGTATAAATAGATAGTTAAAAAAAGATAGAAGATTATAAATAAGGGGGCGTCCATAAATTACGTGAGGTGTTTTTTTAAAATTTTTGACCCCCCCTCCCCCCTGGTGAGATGTCGTGAGATTTTATTCAACCCCCTCCATCATCCCCCAATCTCACGTGAGATTTTTTATAATGTGAGTTTCTTACGTAAACGCGGATTCAGATTAAATTGAGCTATTTGGTATTAAACAAATATGGTGGTTTGACAGTCAGTAGATGTTTAACGTCGAAGTATGAATGAAATTATTTTATTTCGAACGAATTAGTGAATGATCTTAATTGTATTAAAATAAAATATATATTTTTTTCAATCAGAAAAATATTGCGTATATTTGCCGAGACCCCCCCTCTCCCCAAAATAAGATTAGATGAGATTTGACTCGACCCCCTCCCCCCTTGAACATCTCACGTAATTTATGGACGCCCCCTAATTCGTCGTTCAATTGAGTGTTCTTGGCAGTGAATCCCGAGTACTTATTCTTTTTTTCGACCAAGAATTTAAACAAGACTGAATAAAATACAGCCTTAATGTAGGTAGAGCTTTGTAGAATAATAAAATATGTATAAACATCCATTCCGATTATGCAGTAGACAGAACATACACAAACAAATATAAGGTTTTTACCTTGTCCTACCATTATGAGTATATTACATGATATTGACTATTATAGTTTATTTATACAGGGTGTAAGGAAAACTATCATTATCCTTTATACCAAATATTGTTTTAGTGATGTGTGTGTAACTACGTGTAACAGAAAACAGAAAAATAAATTCAGTAGTAATTAAATGACAATTTTTAGGGGTCCGTAGCCAAATGGCAAAAAATGGAACCCTTATGGATTCGTCGTGTCTGTCTGTCTGTCTGTCCGTATGTCACAGCTTTTTTCCGAAACTAAAAGAACTTTACTGTTGAAATTTGGTAAGCAGATTTATTTATTTTGTGAACCGCATAAGACTTTGACACAAAAATAGAAAAAAAACAATTTTTGGGGGTTCCCCATACTTAGAACTGAATCTCAATTTTTTTTGTACGATTAGGTTATCTATGGATAGGTCATCAAAAATGATGTTGAGGTTTCTAAAATATATTTTTTTCTCAATCAGAATAGTTTTGAACAACTTTCCCTAGAAACTTTTCCCGGTAAAATTGTAGACTTACAAATCAAGAATTTCATAATTATTTAAATGCGATAAATATGTTTTTTTTTTTTAAATCTCAAATTGATGTATCTATCACTCTCACGAAGCAAAGGAAAATAAATGTCGTAAGATTTTTAATTTTTCGAATAGCTATTACGTGTCACTACATAGCAACAGGGGGATTGGTAAATTGATTGATTCATTATTATAACATGCATCGGGAAATTTCAGAATGGGCCCCTTATTTAATTACTAATGTGGGCCATGTCCGGTGGGACACGGAACAGGAACTAAACATCAACAACATGAAGAAGACATATATTTTGTTATAGCATAGTTTAACTTATCTAATAACAAATCTGGGTGTTTAAGTGTGCATGTTTCGAGAGTATACACGTATAATATGGCCATGACCTTTTTATACTGCACCTATTTTGAAAAAAAAAAAGTAGGTACTATTGATAAAAACTTAACAATGTTAAACATTTTACATCACAATAATGCATTAACTAGGTACTGACTTAATGTACGCTACTACCGCAGACCAAGAATTATGATTTTGTAGCTTTTATATATTTTTCTGCATTATGATATACTCATACTTGAGTCATGTGTGGACAGTTTGTCCCTCAAACAGAAAACTTTTACTTTTCCCCGCTTGTTGTGGCTGAGGTTTCGTCCCATTTTGTTAAGTGCATGCATTTGTTTATTAATTCTGCGGCGCTCTCGCTCCCGTTTATAATTCACTAGCTTTCCACCGCGGCTCCGCCCATCCGTACATTCACCCTGTGTTACTCAGGGTGAATGTAGCCTTCTAATGGTGAAAGAATTTTTGAAATCGGCGTAGTAGTTTTTGAGTTTATTCGTTACAAACATACACACACTTTACAACATTAGTATGAATATGATATGCATCACATTTGTCTATGTGTGACACCTTGTATATGACGGCCTGGTACTTGCCTTCGAAGCAAAACTTCGCGAGTTCGAACCCCGCCCAAGGCTAACATCTGTGTAGTAAGCACTTGTAGTCTGGCTGGATGTTGTATATTTATATTATGTATGTATTTTACGAGCTGTCCAGCAATTATGGTACAGGCTCAAATGACAAATGACCAAATGGGGTCAAATGATCGTTTATTGTTTAATTATTTGCTCACAAACTTTTAGGAAAGACAACTAACAGATTTAATATTTTTTTATTCAAAATTATTTATATAAAAAAACTGAAGTTACAAAGCTATACTCAAGCTCGCGTCTTAACTCAAATCAATGAACAAATGAACGAACGAGCCTAAAACTGTAGTGTGCCCGCCTTCGTTTCTCCCGAACTTTTTCCAAGATAAGTGGCAAACACCAGCTTGTTGCTGTTTCGTCGTGAAACAAATGACAAATGAATGAAATACAACGCAACTATAATTGGCAAAGATTTCCATTTTTAAAAATTTAAGTTATTTTTTATTAGGTTGTTTACAAGTGGCCAGTTCTATCAACTTTCAGTGTGACCTGCGTACTGTACGTATGTACATACATACATAATGACTGCCGTGTATAAACAATGTGATTTAAAATATTCTGGGTTTGAATCCGGTTTCCACAGAGTGATATGCAATTTCCGACACTGATTTAAATAACTCCCCATTTCCATACGTTTTACGTACTACTTTTGTTCCTACTGATGTTTTAATGCAATATATCCGCTGTTTACATCAAGGTTGGATATTTTTGGGTAGAATTATTTTTTGTTTGTTCACTCTTCCTTAGTAGATTAGCTCATCATCATCATCATCATTTCAGCAGACAGACGTCTACTGCTTGACAAAGGTCTCCCCCAGATATCTAAGCTATCTCTATAAAATTAACTCTTGGCGTCTTGCGGCTCCGCTCGTATTAATATATCTTTCCATAGTAAACGAAGAAGCGTTTTTAAATAATGTACAAACTATTCATTAGATCCATTTAAAAATTACACATAGAAAATAAATGGACCAAATATATTGGAGATAATGAAAAATCGGCAAAAGTCTTGAACAATAACTGTATTTATGTACCACTTCATTATTATTATAAAAATAAACATGTTTTTTACTTAGTTTGTTGATTTCACGTAAGTTCGTACCTAGTTCCATAATTACAGACTTTTGTTGCAAAAAGGGTAAGACAAGACAATGAAGATAGTAATGAAGGATTGAATGAAAAGAAAATGTAAAGATAATTTCTTCTAGGAAAATCGGAGAGGTAAAGGAAACGTGGGTTGTGGTCATCCCAAAGGAAACGTTTTTTTGTAAAAAAACAACGGGGTTTCGTAAAATGAAACGGAAAATGTATGAATATAAAATCTTTACAAAGCGTGGCACGCAAACCAGCCAGACACAAAGTCATTGTTTGACTTCGCTGAATACAATTTAAAAGCAAACAAACAGCTTTTGTGTAACTTTTTCTCGCGTGGTTAGGTACAGTTAAGTTGTGTTGCAGGTGCAAATGGCTGCTACTGTAGATGACAGTAAAGTAAATAATATAAAATATGCGACAAATTTTTAATACAGTCAAGACTCCAAACTCTGAACTTGTGCTAGTAGGATGCTTGTAGCTTTCGATCGTGTACAAACCCTCCTGGTATCAGTCTTATCTTATCTTATCTTAATTAGCCATACGTGTCCCACTGCTGGGCAAAGGCCTCTCTCCGCTCCCTCCATGACTCTCTTTCCTGTGCCTCTTCCTGCCTGAACCTGGTGTCAGTCATCATACTAATATTATAAAGAGAAAAGATTTGTATTTTGTGTGTGTGTGTGTGTGTGTGTGTGTGTGTGTGTGTGTGTGTGTGTATGTTTGTAATGAATGAAATCAAAAACTAAAGAACCGATTTTATAAAATTCTTCCACCATTAGAAAGCTACATTCACCCAGAGTAACATCGGCTATGATTTACCACGGAAAATGCCTCATTTCCACGGGAAAACTGTTAACGCGGGCGGAGCCGCGGCGGAAAGCTAGTTCATTAATAAAAAGAGAGATAACTTGAGCTACAAGCACGTCTATTACATAAACGACGTGCTGTAGCTCAAGTTATCTCGTGCGTACATACACATTGTTTTTTTTCTGTATAATTGTATCTAGCTAGTGTACAATAATAAAGTAGGTATATTTTGGTCTGTATTATATACATAGTACTTTAGTCGTCCATGACGTGATTAAGGACTCCCGGAAGACCATTGGGCTATGGCTTTAGCTGAGGGAGGTCCTTTTTGTGTGGTGTCGCAGCACATTCGGATAAAGTCACAGGTATTATATCTGTAATCGAATTGTTACCTACCTATTATTTTCGCGCATATTTTAGGATATTTGTGATGATAAAAAAATAATTCACAAATATTGATTCACAAGTTTTGAATTTACAGCTATGCAAAGTAGGCTCGAAACGCTACTTTCGAAACATTATTTTTAGAATAACTTTGACAGGGGAGGGCTGATATAGCAACATGTTATATATTTGTAATCTACTCATGATTCCTTTTCATTTGATACCCCACATGGCATGTTTTTTTTTGCCGCCATTTTGGATTTCAGGTTCAAGGAGTAATTTTTCGCATCGCTATTAGCGGTTTTCGGATTCAGCGATGTCCAAAACCCCCAAAAGGCATTATGAGCAACTGTTACAAGATTTGCCTCTGACAATCAAAATTCAGAGATTGTTTCCTAGTCTATTAAAGACAAGAAAAACCCCAGTGATTATCACACAAAAGGTAAAGGAAGCACAGTTCGGACATAATACTACTAGGGACTACTATTTGGTATTCTGTGATACTACTTACGCCGTAAGAGACAGGGCCATCTAAATATCTATCTGCTCTAGAACAACAATGATATAACTAGTTTTTCCTTTTGCACGAGTAATTCACAATAACACTGAATAATTTTGTCCGTAGAGAACTAAATAATCCATAAAGATTAGACAAAAGTTGATATTGTATTACAAAGTGCTTACTTTTGTTAGGTTGTATCATTAGAGTTGCACGTGTAGATCTAAACTATGAATAAACTTGTCTTAACATCTACATCTAAACTATAATGTACGGGAGACTTTCTGCTTCTAGTAAAAATGAAGTACCTATTTCTTTCTTTCCACAGACGTTTTTTTTCCTTTCTTTCCCATTTTAAGTGTCTTGTTATAGTACTATCATCATTATCATTTCAGCCTGTAGATGTTCACTGCTTAAAGAACTCCACAATCACAAATGCTTAGCCCGAATCCATCGGCTTCCCGCGACCCTCACCAGATCCTCGTTCTTTCGATCGTGGTGTTGTTGTATGGTACTAGTAAATTATTTCATTCTTTCTTTTTTTAATGTATTTTGTTAATAACTCCGTAGACTCGTTGGTAGTACGCCTGTGTTCGTAGCAAACTTGTCCTTGGAAGTGCATATACATATATTTATATAACTGTGTATTTATTTATGTATGTATTTGTGTGAGTAGCGCTCAGTTTAGTAGTAGTAACAACCTCCGTAGTCGAGTGATCAAAATCTCGTCTGACGTTACGGAGGTTCCGGGTTCGAATCCCGGTGAGGATCCATCGAATAAATATCACCTTGTGAGAGTTTCCCCAGTTTGGTTAGGACATTGCAGGCTAAATCACCTGATTGTCAGAAAAGAAAGATGATTCCATGCTTCGGAAGGCACGTAAAGCCGTTGTTCCCGTCGGAAGCCTGGCGGCTCAACAATTCCGACACCAGGGTTTGTGAGGTAGGGTAACCTCGAAACCCACACGATAAGGAGAAGAAGTTTAGTAGTGCGCGCACATGCTAGACGTCTATCGCCCGCACTCGTGAGATAAAATAACTGTACAATTAGTTGGTCTTTGTTAAAATATTGTAGAAACTTAGTTACCTTACAGTTTGGAATATAATTTGTTGGACGAAATTCCAATTTCGCTTAACGTCAGGAAATAGCGTTTTAATTTGTGCTTTGTAGACCGCAATACCTTTCAACTACACTGACGCTAATATACGCCTGTGAATGTGTCTTATTGCTCGGAACATAGAGTTGAAATTTTAATATCGCCGTTCTTCATTTCATATTTTTATTTCAAGCTTCTTGGGCTTTCTCATGCACCTGTAAGTAAATTGAATATAAAATTAAAATTTATCTTGGCCTTGGCCAAATATGAATTTACGTGTTTGAGTGAAGGAAAACATCGCGAGGAAAGAAGAGCCTACGAGGAAATTAAAATGTTGTAAAAGTGGAACCAACTTCCATAATGGCTTGTGGTAGTTGGCTTAACTTAAGGCCTGTTCAGCCTGATTCTGACTTAAACCCCTCAGTAGAGAGAGACTATAATGTGAAGCTTGATCCGTCCTATTTTTTCGACTCAAGCACAGGTTAATTAAAAAAAAACCGGCCAAGTGCGAGTCGGACTCGCGCACCGAGGGTTCCGTACAAACCTGCAACCTGCTGCTGCTTGATAGCTCTACGCGTTCATGAGGAAAAAAGTAATAAGTTTATATTTATTAAAAAATATATATTTTGTAATGTAACTAAAAATTTAAGGTTTTCGGAATTTTTCCTTTATGTGTGCTATAAAACGTTGCTTCATGCCAAATTTCAAGATTCTAGGTCGACTGGAAGTACCCTTTAGGTTTTGATTCCCTTGCAAGTACTTGCGAGTTTCAAAATATGCAGCTTAAATTGCTGTTTCTTTTGATTGCGTTGACATAGAAGTTTGATTTTGTTACAGCTTAAAGGTATTATAGACCTGAGTATTTGGTATGAATTTCAATTTAATACCTCTACGCGTTTATGAGGAAATGGGTAGTAAGGTTAAAATTATTAAAAAAAAATATATTATGTGATGTAACTAAAAATTTATGGATTTCGTAATTTTTCCTTTATCTATGCTATAAGACGTTGCTTCGTACCAAATTTCAAGATTCTGAGTTCACGGGAAGCACCCTGTAGGTTTTGATTCCCTTGCAAGTGTCGAAAATTTGCGGCATAAACGGCTGTATCTTTTGATTGCGTTGGCTTAGAAGTTTGATTTTTTCACAGCTTCAAGGGACAGTAGACCTGAGTAATTGATATAAATTTCAGCTTCATACCTCCACGCGTTCCTGAGAAAAAGGGTCTTGACAGACGGACAGACGGACAACAAAGTGATCCTATAAGGGTTCCGTTTTTTCCTTTTGAGGTACGGAACCCTAAAAAACGATTTATTACAGCTAGCCAGCTTGCTTGCTTATCATGTCGGTTTCTAGGTTTATTTAGGTACCTCACAAACCCTGATGTCGGAATTATTGAGCCACTTATGGCTTCCGACATGACTCCTATAACGACTACTTCCGTAAATAGTAGCCGGGAACATGCTTTACGCTTTCTAACATTGATTTCCCTCCCAACAGAATGAATAAATTGTTCTTTCTCCGTTTCTTACTCCTTTCTGTATATTTTATTTTATCGCCAAGATTTACCCATTCGTCTTGTATATTTATTTATAATCACATTTCCGTGACTTGACTTTCCTCAACTTTTTATATTTTTCCGAACGAACTCTTTTCAAATCAGATTCTCGGAACGTCGGGTTCAGAATACCTGGAAATACGTTGATACACACACAATAATAGAATTTTCTTTTCTACAAAATAATCGCCTAGCGATTTTAAATTTTAATATAGTATCATGTAGTGTTTTATTTCCATTGTGCATATTTTTTATGACAAATGTACTTATGAGCACACTAAAACACTTTTGACTTTGCACCGTTTTAAATTTCTGTGCTTACCTAATGTAATAATTTGTTTGTAATATTTTAGTTTTTCTACTTTGACTGGTTGCCTTTTTCTAATTGTATATTTCGTTTGCACTCTTTGTTATACGAGTATTAATCAAATTGTATAAAATAATAATATATAATTTAGTAAAATATTTTGAAAAGATGCAACGCCTGTGGATTTTCTTCCGGCGAGTTCTTCTCCACAGAAGACAGCCAAATTGTGAACCGCCTCGACGTCGAAAAGTGATTTGTAAAATCTTACTTGGAATAAAAACTTTTTGACTTTTTTGACTTTCTTATGTCGATGGAATAAGGAACAGATTTACGGTGCGCGTGTTCAGCTTACCATGCACAATCGTACCTTCAATAATATTTGCATTTCATTACGATGTATTACCGGGTTGTGATTCTCTGTGGAAATTTTACTTTGTAATATTTTTGCCTGCTTTCAATTGGCAGGTCCCGGAGACTAATAATAACTCGAAAGAAACCCTCATGATAAATGAGGTGTGAACTGTTTACACAATTTTGACTAAGATATGTAACATTTATCAAGGTTATAACATCGATTTTCCATCAAAGATTGGTAAAATTACTTGTTTGTTTATTGTATGGACTTTGGGGGGGTTTGTAGGGTATACCTACCCTACAAACCCCCCAAAAGTAAAACATAAGTTGTCTACACATTTATAAACTAACGTGTTATTGTGTAGAATACGAAATTACGTGTATTTTTAATTGGTCGCTGAGCAGAGTTTCAAGCATTCGCATAAATAGACTGGAAATTTTGCAAATATCATATCTATAACTTGTTTCTTGAAGTTAAGAGATGCATTTGGTTTATTGGCCTGCAGCATTCGTCGTGACCTGTACCCCTACCATGAGTTGCTAACGTAACTTACGCGCTCGATATCGACTACGTAAACGTGCATTTAGTATGGAATTAAAACTACGCCATCTATTGACAGTTATCTGAAGTAAAATTTCTCCATACTAAATGCACGTTTACGTAGTCGATATCGAGCGCGTAAGTTACGTTAGCAACTCATGGTAGGGGTACTGGTTTTCGGTGATCGATACGGGCAGGCCTTTTGCGAAAGAGCTCTGCTTTTTAGTGCAGAAAATACCTTATTCCGGGACCGGGACGTGAAATATTATAAACGTGGGTGCAACAGTAGTGGAGCGAAAAACTAGTGCTGAAATGTTGGTTTTTATTTCTGTGTCCATTAGAATATTAATACTGAAGAAAAAAAGTGATTTCAATAGAAAATAAAGTAGGTTTCAAAATATATATCATATTTTAATTAGCGGAAGTTTAATTCATGGTAGGTATTGAATATTTATTCAAGTTCTTATTTGTTGTAATAATGTACCTGTATAATATGTTTCCTCTCCTCTTCTCTTACAAATTTTGACGTTCTTTAGGTAGGGTAATAAATATTTGAGAAGCGCTTGAAAAATCTTAATTCCATTGAGGTTGCTTATAAAACCTTTGGAGATAGTAATTACGGTCTCGGTGTGCTACAATGTTATAATATTTCCACAATATTCAATTACTACGTATCCGAAGATAAGATTTCGTGGCATGACCTTATCCTATGGTAAAAATATATATTTCTTAGGGAAGTTTCTGTTTTTTTTTTTTTCAGGGTAATACCTAGTATAATTTATAATTAACTAGCACTCCGCTGCGGAAACAGTTTTACTTTTGGGAATGAGGCATTTTCCCGCGGTATAAGGTAGCCTATGTTACTCAAGGTGAATGCAGCTTTCTACTGGTGAAAGAATTCTTGAAATCTGCTCAGTAGTTTTTGAGTTTATTCATACAAAACATACACACATACACAAAAATACAAATATTTCCTCTTTATAATATCTCTATCATGTGTTGGGTTGTCCTTTATTTATTTAACAGACAAAGGACAGTTAATTACACAGAGACGACACAGTTTAAGTATTTCAAAAATAGTATCTTAGGCTCTTAGAGATTATTTTTATTCATATTCTAAGCTTAGTCACCATTCCCGATGACCGCGGACGGCAGTAGGGCGGCGGGGCGGTAGCGATCGCGGCGTGGTAACGGAGCCACAGAATCACTACATAGTATAAAAAAGTCGCTTTCGCGTCCCTATGTCCCTGTATGCTTAAATCTTTAAAACTACGCACCGGATTTTGATGCGGTTTCTTTTAATAGATAGAGTGATACAAGAGGAAGGTTTATATGTATAATATATGCATAATATACTTAGGGATAACCCACATTAACCATTTTCCTGTGCGAAGCCGGGGCAGGTTCGCTAGCACAGAACATTTAAAAGAGGTTAGAAAGGCGATGTGGGCGGGGCCGGCGCGCCAAAACTATGAGCAAAACGCTCATACTTCACGCAAAGAAACGATCGCGCTGTCTAACTCACACATAGCTATAAAAATCTACATCAGTGTGCGTGCATGCGTATGATTCGTTTCCATTTGAAATCGCGTGATTGAGCGGCGCTATGATTGGCTAGATTTGAAATTGCAAATATGTGCGTAAACTTCATCTTTATTGAAGTACAGATGTAGTGGAGGTGAAAGGTGGGGTGGAATCGGCGACACCGGATTTCATACGGACGGCGCATTATCGCCATTCTAACCTCTTTTAAATGTTCTGTGTTCGCTAGTAAATAATAAATAATTGAACTGATCTCGACGACGGCAGTGGTTGCGGCAGCGGCGCGTACTACATGCAACTGTGAGGCCGCGCTGCCAGCGGTCATCGAGAATACGGTTACAGCTGATAAACTTTACACTACCTACAAACATAGACAACATTAGGGTGCTCCTTCACCGGGAGCATTCGCGTGTAATGTAACATTATTGTAATGTGCTTCACTATTCTACCATCTGTAACGTTACATTACTCGCGAATGCTCCCGGTGAGGGAGCACCTTTATTGTAATTGTTAGTAAAACCCTTAAATTAACAACTAACACGTAAAATATTAAATCCAAGTTTGCAGTAAGAAACCTGAAGCAAAACGTAAATTATAAGTCCATATATTTGTTTAATAAAAAATCTCAGCACGTTTTATGTAATTATAAACGCAAATAACAAAGAACCTAATTAAATTTACAATATGGCGCAAGGAAGGGTGCGGCGAGCTGGGCGGGCCCGGCCAGGGTTGCCAGCACTAAATGTCAAACTAAAATGTTACAGATTTTTTTATAGTATATAAAGAAAAATATTGCTGCAACACTATTAAGATTCAAATGTGTTGAAACATATTTTAGGAAACTGTACTAATAATAAAAATGTGACGGTGTACCATACATTTTTTTATTTAAAGGTTATTTTTGGAGTAGGTATGCTTAAATCTGAATTATGGAAAATCTATAGACAGAAAATTCGACTCGCATGCCGGACTGACTTGTAACTCCTGACATATTGTTTGGAAAATTCCGGACGTTTGGCAACCCTATTTCCGACTGGGTACATCCGGCGGGAATGGCGCTTCTGGGAGCGGCCTAGCATATCATAGTATATTTAGTTCGCAAATTGCACCAAATCTATTATAAGGTTGCCTGTTCGAAATTGCTGAGCAATAAGGCCACGTATATAACATTTAACACAAATAATTCTCAATGTTTTTAAAATCTGTTTCATATAAACATCTACGTGCTGCTGAAATAGGTATGCATGCACCATAGTATGTACCGTTATTCCATTCTACGTAAATTGATTTCAGCTCTTTTTGTGTACCTGTACTTTTCTTTTATTAACCTTTCATTATATAAATAAATCATTCTATTTTATATTGGTAGAAGATACTCTCTGCTTGTGAATGTGAATGTACATCCGCCACTTAACTTCGCTAAGTTCTTCTCCACATGAGACTGCACGCACACACAGTGTTATAGTAAAAAAAAATGAAAACAAACGAAATACCTCAAAATAAAATAGCTATTTATGCAACTGTTGCATAATGAGGGGTATTTAACACGAGTGTGGTTTATGAAACGAGCGCAGCGAGTTTCATAAAAGTATACACGAGTGTTAAATACTAATTATGTACAGTTGCATACAATAGTTTATCTACACTCATACAACAAATTTAAATTAAAGACAAAATAAAGTAATCATTGTTTATTGTAATAAATATTGACATTTTGTATGGTACAATTATTAAACAAACTTTAATGGCGCGAAAATAAATTTGCAGTAATATCGCACCGCGCATGCGCGCCGCCAAGGTTGCGTTCCGAAACACGCTAGTGTCACTAGTGTGCTCAAATAGCAAGCATCTGCGTAAAAATTAAAAAAAAAAAACTTCATTTTGTTACAACTTTGCGATAACGAAATGAAATTTGTATGGATCCTTAGTCACGGCTCCATCGAAAGGTATATCATTTGCTTAGCGTTTCTGATAAGTAAATGAAGGATTTACGACATGAGTGTAGATAAACACCTTTACCTCATGATAGGTTTATATTTATAAGCTTATCATACTTATATTATAAAGAGGAAAGAATTTTATTTTTGTGTGTGTGTGTGTGTGTGTATGTTGTATAAACTCCAAAAATACTTAACCGATTTGAAAAATTTTTTCACCATTAGAAAGCTACATTTACCCTGAGTAACATAAGCTACTTTTTACCGCGGGAAAATGCCTCATTCCCACAGGAAAGACTGTTAACTGCCACAGCAAACACTTACTCAGCTTACTCTATGCATATGCTAATATATTGCATCTGCACAAAAATATTATTAAATAAGTAGCAAAACTAAAAGTAAATAAAATTCAAGGTGATGCACGGTTGGCCCCGATTTGCATTATACAATCAACAACAAAACTTTTACGTTTTTCCGAACCAAGTTGAACGGTAAACTTTTCTCATTTTATTCTCTGGGTCTGTAGCTACAACTTCATGATTGTATTAAAACAGAATTACTTCATAATACAGCTTGAGGCGAAATAATACAAAGGACTTTTGCAACTTATGAAAATAAGACCATGACGTAGTTGTCATGTTTTCACCAATGTTTTAATTTAAATTGTAATATTATTTTTTGAATGTTATAATTAATTCTTGTAATTTAATAATATGGGCTACATGCCTGATATAAATTAATTTTGATTTAATTTAGGGTAGGCTCGAGCCCCTCGGTAGGGATACGACTGTACTAGTATTAGTCTTATACATTTTTTTCAATGTATTGAAGTGCTTATTTCACTCACACTCTATCAAAGTGAGCATTCCCTTTCTCTCTAAGAGTAGTATAGATAAAATTGTACCGTATTTCGCGGAATAATTTTCTTAAAGTCATATAGATACATACTTGGTTTTCTACCTTCTGTAAAATATAAATATAAATCACAGCAAATAAAACGAGAAAAAAAGTTTCTTTAGTTCCATCATGGAACTGTTCAATGGAACTAGTGGGAACAAATGGATTTTTCTTCCAGCGTTGTCATTTTGAGGGTCATAAAATAATTTTACGGCCTCTTAAAGAGAAATGAGCCGATCGATAGGAATATCTTTCCGCGCTCAGAAAATATTGCGAGCTTGTGGTAAAAAAATAATGTTTGACGGAATTTATCGTTTTATTGTCGCTTCTACTGAAAAGGTTGTTCACCTTTACTGTTTTTTTTTGTTTTTACTTTAATTTGGCCTTTTTTTATTAGTTTCACCAATTAGGGTTAATCAAGAGTTAACCTTTAATTAAATAATTAAAATGATATCAAGATACGTATAATGCTTTTTGATTTATTGAACAAATGACAAAATCTTGTAACTCAGACTTAAAAACGATTATTCTTAGACTTTAATGCATAGGAACTTCGAACTTATTCGTTAATAAACCACTTTACAACAACATGTTAATTATGTAACTAATGTAGTTTAACATTATACAAGGTCTCCTCTAGAATGGCTTCTGACAAAGTTGTCTTAGGCTAACTTAAATGGTCAGGCTGAGCCGTTGGTAACAAATTACTTAGTTAAAATCATAGCTCGATAGTTCGTCTAAACTCGCTCCTCGTAGAGTTTCACTGGTGAAATTTTCGCTTATCGTTTCTTTATATTTTTGTTTTTGAATTGACCTATGCTTGTGTCGAAAAAGTACGACCGTCGACCAATCAAGCTTCAACGGACTTGCGACAACGGAGTGGAAAACTATACCCCAAAAAAAAGTCATATACCACAGCGTCTAGGGTCGGCTCAAGGGAGCCTCGGACCACGGCCTAGCGCGTCGATACTGAAAAAACATCGTGAAGGAGACGACGCCTGAGTGGCTCTGTCTCTGATTATCAATTTTGATTTTGGTTATGGCCGCGTCCCCGCCGGCGGGTACGGGCGTTGTTACCTGAAGGCTTTTGTGGAGACTCGGACAATATTTTTTTTGTCACACACAGAAAGCAATATAAGCAAGCGTCTTGCCTGAATTCCCCTAAATGGTCGACGATCTCGCCGTTTTCTCATAAATCAAATAAAAATTCAACAAATTGACATCTAATCCGTTTGCGAAAATGAGCAAAATTGTAATTGAAGCTAAAAATTAAATGTTCATCAATGTAGAATTACGATTTCAACCTGCTTCTTCCCGGTACATAATCCATAGACAAAATTATCTCCGCGACGAAAATTTTCATTTTCAGCTTGTATAATTTTACAGGAAAAAAATAGATTAAAAATATTTCTTACTTTTGCAAACGGGCTTTTAAAGCTACAAAAGGCAGTAAAAAATGTATGTGTTGAGATAATTAATTAAAAGAGTAATTTTTCATATAATCTGTCTAGGGTTACTGTGCCAAGTAGGTACGTGATGTGTAGAAATAGGTTAGCAAACCACTGCGTCGTCTGTGGCTTCTAGCCGTCCGTCCATAAATTCCCTCCTGCGCCGTCATACTGTCACTTGGCGGAGTTAACGAACCTCGGCGCTAACCGGACTACAGCGAACAATGGACGCCAATTTGTGGAAAATCGAGTTTCCACTTACACTACAACGTAACCCTTTATGAGCGAAATGAGTGGTAATTTGGTGACCAGAATTCCTATTAAAGTGGACTCCGAAAAAACAAGTATATTGCTGCTGGCCGTAGGAGAAAGTAGTTACAAGTGTGGATTGCGGCATTTTACAAAATTGATTCAGGCGTCACCGTAAGACGATGCTTATACTCGTAATTATGATGCTAATCTACAATACATCCGATATACAATGCTAATCTATAAATTGAAACGTTTAGCTGTTTCTATTGTTAGCCCAAATATAATTTAATGATTGTAATTGTAACTTATTACCTTAGGCATTTGTCTAGCAGTGGACGTCTACTGGCTGAAATGATGATGATGATGAATTTATTACCTATTAAGTTTAGTGCTTCTTATCTTATCGGTTTTGGATCCGTAATAAATCATTACCTTCCGTAGCAAGTGGACAGATTCGCAACTGGACGGATTCTCAACTGGACAGATTCTCAGATGGACGGATTAGCAACTGGACAGGACATGTACAGTCCATAACAAAATACAGTATCGGATTATATCAATAACAAAATTTCTGCAATCACGTGCTTAGATCGTCTACGATCGTTATCTCGTTATTAATCTCCTTGGTTTCTAAAGTTATTATTTAAACTATATTTATTTTTAACTTTTTAGTTCGATAAAGGGGCCCTGCAAGTTCGCGAATGAATTTTTAATAACTTCTTTATTGCGTTGCCTCTCTCAAAAAGAGTTTTTATTTTACAGCAGTAAAAAAGTTTAAGTGCTTCGCAAAAGGGGATTACCGAATAAAGATGATTATGGTGATAACCTTTGCTCTTTAGAAATTAGGGAAAAGCTGTAGGATTTGTTTTAAATTTCTTTAAAACAACCTCCGCCGTCGAGTTTTCAAAAACTCGTCTGACGTTACGGAGGTTCCGGGTTCGAAAACCGGTGGGGGACTTAATAGGAAATATCACTTTGTGAGACTTTCTCCAGTTTGGTTAGGACATTGCAGGCTGAATCACCTGATTGTCTAAAAAGAAAGACGATTCCGTGCTTCGGAAGGCACGCAAAGCCGTTGGTCCCGGCTACTATCGTCACCCTGCAGAGAAAACCTCGTAATAGACAACTTTTATCTAATTCCTTTTTTTACAAATTGGGTAAAAAATTCGCAGTATTTGCACTTATAAAATGTATGCATCTGTTTTAAAGCTCTAAAGATAGTCATATAAAACTAACAAACAACAGAATTAATATTTACCTATCATACTTTTTTTTTCAGTAGGTAGTTTTTTGTGTCCCCTGTAAAATTTTGTTTAAAGCTGCTACGTGATTTTCACAGCAGGGTGACGCTATTTACGGATGTAGTCGTTATAGGAGCCATGTCGGAAGCCTAAGGCGGCTCAAAAATTCCGACAGCAGGGTTTGTGAGGTAAGTTAACCTCGATAAGCAAGCAAGCAATGTCAAAAAGCCTTGTATACAGTACAGAACACATTCTTTCTACTTTATGTTGGACGACAATTATCTATTGGAATAGATTGCTTCAATGTTTGTAATTTGCTCTTTCTAAATATACAAAATAACTAAATGCTAGATATACAAAATAACTAAATGAATCTTTATCATTGTACTGTTAAATGCAGAGGAAAACGCGCTTCCTTCCCTTATTTAACGGACACAAGAACGGTGCAAAGTCCAAAGCATTCAGCTTAGCATGCTCTTCATTGTTCCTAAATTAATGGATCTAATACGACACTGTTGTTAATATTCTGTTTACATTAACTATAGAGGTAGAAGTTTCATGTCTAATGTGATTTTAATTAAATCTGGCGTCATCATAACTCAAAGGGGGGCGTAGCGTATCTTACAGATTTTCTCAAAATTTGTTAAAATCATCATCTTACTCCGAATTGTTAAATAATTGTGTTTTACCTGATTTTTAATCGCTGAGGTAAAAGAGGGGTGTCTGTCTGTCTGTGGCATCGTAGCTCCTAAACGGATGCGCCGATTTTGATCTAGTTTTTTATTGTTTGCAAGGTGTCACAATCGAGAGAATTTTTAGCTGTGATCCAAGAAAATACACATTCTTTAAAGGCTCTATGTATCCCCTGGATACCTTAGGATTCGAACAACAACAACAAGAAAATACTTCAGCCATTTGAAGATTATCAGCTTTTGTCTAGTTGTTGAAAGGATCAAGTAACCGTTTAGTGGCGGGACTTTTTAATTTTGGTAAATTATGTTAAACTAGCTTTCCGCCGCGGCTCCGCCCGCGTTTACAGTTTTTCCCGTAGTAGGAATGAGGCATTTTCCCGCGGTAAGAGGTGGCCTATGTTACTCAGGGTGAATGTAGCTTTCTAATGGTGAAAGAATTTTTGAAATTGGTTCTTTAGTTTTTGAGTTTATTCATTACAAATATACACACACACAAAAATACAAATCTTTCCTCTTTATAATAATAGTATGATAGTATGATGAGGCCTTTTGTGTTATGACGGCAGACTGCGTCGTTATTGGATTTTTTTTGGACTATTCAAATCAGTAACAAACAATGATAGCCACAAAACTAATAAATAACGGACAATTTATAAGATTGCTTTACCTGTTTGTCTTTATTTACTGTTTCTGACATTCATTTTACGTTTCAACATCTCTGTCCGTCAACTTCTCGATCCGGCCAGAAAAGCGAGTTAATGTTTTATTCATGGAGTTTTGTAATTCTAAAAGATGAAGCCTACATTTCAGCTGAGCTCTGTCCAAATTCGGTCTCGTTACGTCTGCGCCGTCATTTCGTACGTTATGATGAATTAGGATGGGTCTGTGGGTTGTGGAGTGTTATTATTTATATTCTTTGGACCTGAGTGATCGTTTCTAAAAGCAAGTAGGTTCTTTCCTTCCAAAATGGCGTCCATTTGTGTTATTTTTATTCATATAATACTCGTATAATGATTCTTTCTACGGTGTCGCGTATAAGAATATCTTCGCGAGGAAACTTGCACACACCTGCTAAGAAAGGAGACGTAAAAAGTGGTTTTTTATTCGGCTAAAAATTGAACGGATAAGTAGTATACCTACTTAGAAAGCTTATGTAAGTGGGTTTCAGGATAACTAATCAAATTATTTTATCGATGCTCCGTTTTCGTAAAAATTGCAAACTTATTCAAGCTAAAAAGTTATAATGAAACGAACGATCAATGAATTTCCAAGAGCTATTATTCTAATATTATCTTTTTGTATTAAAATCTTACAGCCAAGTATAACGTTATTTTTATTTGTAGTCTTTTTTTTGCAGTAATTGATGAAAATAATTATTGAAGAACTTGAGGCCTTTTCGTTTCATTTTTAGAGAAAGTAAACTAGAAAAAAAAATGGAATGTCAACGTGATAGATGACAGGATTGACAGGTACCTATTCAACTGACAGTCAGAAAAATAACCGTTTTTTTTTTTAACCGAAATTAGCGTTTAGTTTTTCTACCTTGAAAATAAACTTGACAGTTGACACTGGCGCAAAGTAACACTAGCGCCAAAATCAGAAAAAAAGTAAAAATATCGATTAAATCTTAATAGAAATTAAGAAAGAGACAATAGATCATTTTTATACTATGCGCTATCTCTTTCTTAAAAAGCATTCACAGCAACTACGCAACAAAAAATCGGTTTGAAAGGATTGCCAGAGGTATAATTGTATTGCCAGATCTTAGGTTTATTTTTCTACCAACCAATATTCGAATCAATTTATAAAAAAAACGGAGCTTTCTTTATTTTTTTTCAAGTGATCCTGATTATCTTAATAATATACCCTTTTACCCTATATGCGTAGAATTCCCGTTCAATTTTTGAAATAATAAAAAACCACCTCCCATACAAAATTTTACATCTCCTTTGAAGTTTCGTTCGTGACCAAATCGTATTGGGTCAACAGGTTTGACTAAGGCCTGAGACCTATTGCCATGTAATATGTACGCTACGAGTCATAATTCCCTAGTAATCGTCAATGATGAACCTGTAAAGAGTGTCAGTGGCCATATGGCTGGGCCCGTTGACTTTCATTCAGAAGTACGCGGGTTCAAGACTCGGACCCTTTCAATGTGTTTTAAATTTTTAAATTCGTATTTAAGTTTATTGAACGCTACTCTTACTACAATCTCTTAAGGTACGGTGTAAAGGTGAACAACCTGCTCTGGGCCAGTGTCAGGTCGACTAAGGCCTGTGCACCCTAATTTTAGGGTAGGTATGCTTGAAATGTGCGGAGTTAGGGAGACAGAGTAACACAACAGAATAACACCTTGAGTAAAATACAAGGGTTTTTATATTAAATCTATGTCGTTGAACTGGCTTTAGCCCTGACATTTACCATATCTAGAATAATATTAGATTACAAAGATATTTAATACATTGTTATTTATTATAAACATCTTAACTAGGTTTTGCATAAGAGGTACCGTTATAGTAATCTGATATTCGATGTTTATTAATTCATTTTCTTTATCATTTTCTCAACATGGTTTAAGGCTGCTTTTCCACCAGAGCTGTGCTGTGGAAATGTGTCGTACGAGGATGTGTAGCTGTGCTGTGGAAATGTGTAGGGGTTTCCACCAGAGCTGTGCGAGGTAAATGTCTCGTACGAGGATGTGTAGCGGAGCTGTCAAAATGCGCATTAATGTGCGGTACGAGGATGCGTTGCGAAGCTGTGAAATGAGACCCTCATTTTAGAATTGGAAAAAATTACCGCCAATTTGAACTTTTTTGTTCCTGAACGGATTGCTACCAAAATCGATATCTAGGGTCCCCAGTGGTGTCCGATGACGACTCTGAGGTCAAAATTGAAAAAATTGGCCGCCATTTTGAACTTTTTTGTTTCTGAACATATTGCTTTCAAAATTGATATCTAGGGTCCCCAGTGGTGTCCAATGATGAACCTGAGGTCAAAATTGAAAAAAAATGCCGCCATTTTGAACTTTTTTGTTTCTTAACGGATTGCTTTCAAAATAGATATCTAGGGTCCCCAGTGGTGTCCGATGACGAATTCAACGACATTCAAAAATGACGAGGTCAACGTTGGTAAAAATGGCCGCCATTTTGAACTTTTTTGTTTCTGAACAGATTGCTTTCAAAATTGATATCTAGGGTCCCCAGTGGTGTCCAATGACGAATCTAAGGTCAAAATTGGAAAAATTGGCAGCCATTTTTAACTTTTTTGTTTCTTAACGGATTGCTTTCAAAATCGATATCTAGGGTCCCCAGTGGTGTCAAATGACGAACCTGAGGTAAAAATTGGCCGCCATTTTGAACTTTTTTGTTTCTGAACGGATTGCTTTCAAAATCGATATCTAGGGTCCCCAGTGGTGTCCGATGACGAATCTGAGGGCAAAATTAGAAAAAATTGCCGCCATTTTGAACTTTTTTGTTTCTTAACGGATTACTTTCAAAATCGACATCTAGGGTCTTCAGTGGTGACCGATGACGACTCTGAGGTCAAAATTGGAAAAAATGGCCGCTATTTTCAACTTTTATGTTTCCGAACAAATTGCTTTCAAAATCGATATCTAGGGTCCCCAGTGTTGTCCGATGACGAATCGAAGGTCAAAATTGGAAAAAATGGCCGCCGCAATCTGTTCAGAAACAAAAAACAATTTTGACCTCAGAATCGTCACCGGACACTACTGGGGGGACCCTAGATATCGATTTCAAAAGCAATTTCGTTCAGAAACAAAACTGTTCAAAACGGCGGCAATTTTTTCCAACTTTGACCTCAGATTCGTCATCGGACACTACTGGGGACCCCAGATATCAATTTTGAAAGCAATCTTTTCAGACACAAAAAAAATCAAAATGGCGGCCATATTTTCTAATTTCGACCTCAGAGTCGTCATCGGACACCACTGGGGACCCTAGATATCGATTTTGAAAGCAATCCGTTAAGAAACAAAAAAGTTCAAAATGGCGGCATTTTTTTTCAATTTTGACCTCAGATTCATCATTGGACACCACTGGGGACCCTAGATATCAATTTTGAAAGCAATCTGTTCAGAAACAAAAAAGTTCAAAATGGCGGCCAACTTTTTCAATTTTGACCTCAGATTCGTCATCGGACACCACTGGGGACCCTAGATATCAATTTTGAAAGCAATCCGTTAAGAAACAAAAACGATCAAAATGACGGTCAATTTTTCTAATTTTGACCTTAGATTCGTCATTGGACACCACTGGGCACCCCAGATATCAATTTTGAAAGCAATCCGTTCAGAAACAAAAAAGTTCAAGATGGCGGCCATTTTTTTCAATTTTGACCTCAGATTCGTCATTGGACACCACTGGGGACCCTAGATATCAATTTTGAAAGCAATCCGTTAAGAAACAAAAAAGTTCAAGATGGCGGCCATTTTTTTCAATTTTGACCTCAGGTTCGTCATTTGACACCACTGGGGACCCTAGATATCAATTTTGAAAGCAATCCGTTCAGAAACAAAAAAGTTCAAAATGGCGGCCAATTTTTTCAATTTTGACATCAGATTCGTCATTGGATACCACTGGGGACCCTAGATATCAGTTTTGAAAGCAATCCGTTCAGAAACAAAAAAGTTTAAAATGGCTGCCATATTTTCTAATTTTGACCTCAGAGTCGTCATCGGACACCACTGGGATCGATTTTGAAGCAATCCGTTAAGAAACAAAAAAGTTCAAAATAGCGGCTTTATTTTTCCAATTTTTACCTCAGAGTCGTCATCGTCAAAGTCAAAGTCAAAATAAAAAAAAAAAAAAAAAAATTTATAATAAAAAAATAATTATAACATGAATTAAAAATTAATCATAAATTTAATAAAAAAATAAATCATTTTATTAATCAAAAAGTAAATAATAAATAAATAAAAATTTTATCAATTAAATAAATCAAAAAATATAAAAAATAAATCAAAAACATTGCTACTTCCATTTCTCAATCGCAAATTGTTAAATATAAAATATTTTTTTGTTTCCAATTATCATTATTAGGTATCAGCCGTCTATTGACTGGCTGGCACGGTATCGTCGACCTCGCAACACATTCCTCGCAACACATCCTTCGCACACATTTCTCGGTTGTTTTGTATGTAGAGACCTCGCTTCGCTAAATAGTCTAGGAAAGGAAGCTAGTGGACCCCCACACTAATTTCTCAGGCGATGAAACTTTGCAGTTTGATAAAGTATCATGAGATAAACGTTTATCAAAAAGATCCAAAAATTTATCATATCCGAAGTTAGGTATTTTTACCTAAATTCTAAAATCCTTAATATCTGTATACGGAAAAATTCTCAGTCAAAACTTTTTCCCTAAGAAATATTATTTTAATGTAGACAAACAATATGTAAAATATCAAAAAAAAAGTAAAACTACTAGCAGTCTTTTTTTAATGAAATGTGTTTTTTTAATATATCTGGCACTGGAAAAGTTCTCAGTATTTTATTTTTTTTGTTAAATGATTTTATTGTCATTTCGTACGAAAAGCACAAAAATCCAAAAAATATTCCAATACACTATATTATTTTTATAAATTGCATTTTTACTAGCAGTGGAAAAATTCTCTATCTGCTTTATTTATTGTAATGATTACATATTTTTTTTCTCTTTTATGTATCACAATATCCAAAAAAATATCGAGTGCATTAAGGCAGCCATTCTCAAAGTGTGTTCCGCGGAACCCTAGGGTTCCGTGATACTTCTGTAGGGGTTCCGCAAGAATTTAGAAAAAAAAGGTGATGTGTACAATTCACACGTGGTAGAAGTAAAACTTAAAAAAAAATGGCTTTAAGATAATGAGACGAATGTAAAATTTCGGGAAGGGGTTGTAGATTTATTGTAGGTTTTAGTACCTAGTGATCATAGTGATACAACAACACTTCCTCGCAGAGTGTCCATTGTTTTCGATGCCCAGATGCGAGATTATAGGCACAAACAGGATAGAAATGAACGAATTAGCTGAACTAACATTAGGAAACATCTTAAAGATTTTGTAGCGCTACCGGTAGGTTTGATAGGATGACGCAGGGGCAGCAGCTACTAGTCTTCGCGAACCTGATAAAGGAGGGTAAACTGTGAGGCAGGGAGGTGCGGCGGGCTTGCAGGGTGGGGGCCCAGTAGAGGCACCAAGCCGACACCGTGGCCATCCACCCGCGGCTCGTCCGTCCGCGCATCCTCGGTTACCGTATTTGCGACTGGCGGCCTAGGGAAGCAGGCCGCGCGACACATTCTTAAAGGCGATGCGCGCGGATAGGAGGGGAAGCTTACTACAAGCGAATGAG
The DNA here is from genome assembly GCA_948473455.1 of Teleiodes luculella. Classification (NCBI taxonomy): domain Eukaryota; kingdom Metazoa; phylum Arthropoda; class Insecta; order Lepidoptera; family Gelechiidae; genus Teleiodes; species Teleiodes luculella. The sequence goes on along the minus strand of OX419585.1, from coordinate 14,121,808 downwards.
TGGCATCATCAGGCTGGGATTAGGGGTGAAATAGTTCCTATACCGGAAGCTGATCACCCGTCTGCGCCACTCACAGATGTCTCCCACATAGATAGATATATAGGTAGTGATACAAAGTTTGATATCTCACCGATATCTACTTGTGACTATTACATTACCTATACTTTTATTATGCTTATTAATAAAGAATACACTTCAAAAAACCATTATTTTATTGTAGGGTTCCGTCAAGTATTTCGCTTTGAAAAAGGGTTCCGTCACTAAAAAAGATTGAGAACCGCTGCATTAAGGAAATAAATCATAATATGGAGTGGTGCGCAAAAACGGGAGAATGATCGGGTAGCGGGGGGGAGGCGGCGGCCGATCGCCCGTCGCCCGCTCGCTCGCTACTCACTGTCTCAATATATTTTTATAGCTGTAATGTTTCAAAAAATTAAAAACGTACGAACCTAGTTCTTAAGTATATCTATATTATTTCCAAAAAATATAGGAATCGGACTATGTTGACGGGGTGGGAACCGTTATCGCTTTTTTATGGAAAGGTGCAGATTGCCACGTGGTACCTACACACTAGTCTTAACTATAATTAATAATTTGTCTTTGGCTCGGCTCACTTACTTGATAAAAAATGGGTTAAAAAAAATAAAATTGCATGCGCGGCAGACAAAGGTATATACATGGAACTAGCTTTAAGACCAAATTAGTCCCAGAACAGTGGTATTAAGGGGTGATAGATAATGTATGGAAGAAATGTTGTGGATGTTACAAAACCTTCCAAACAAATAAGCGATGTAGAAGATCAGGTCAGAATGAAAAGTTAGAGCGGCCGGAACAAACGGTAGGACCGGACTTCTGCTACTAAAGGGAGATTAAGAGGTGGCGCCGCACAATGGGGCCAAAGTGTGAAAAAATGATATAAATTCACAATCCATATATTCGTATGCTGGGACAGCTAAACAATGATAGATTTCTATTTAAAAAAATATTATATTATTTGTGCAATATTTTCTGCTTCATATATAAGATAAGATTATTCCATTCCTAATGCCTGATAAAAGGGGATCTGATGAAATTCACATTTATTTCAAAATATCCGCTATAGTATCTTTTCTTGAAGTTTTCCTACTGTAAATTGCTCTGTATTTTTTATCTATGTTGTGGATGGGCTTCTAGGTTCTCCTCACTTAATATGAGAAACATAGAATAACTCAGCTGCTATGCTGCTAAGTAAGAAGCCCTGAAATCTGCTGTTGCTTTGCGTTTTGTCTGGTCAGTAGCTGATTCAAAATAGACGGCTGTTGACTGGCTAGTCAAATTAATTTCTTTATTATAAAATGACAAAACAATATTTTATATGGAAAATTAAAGGAAGTACAAACTTATGACGTCATACTTTAGCAATAATAAATTATAAAATTGAGAAAAGCCCCATAATAAGTTATACTAGAGTAATTTAAGAAGTTTTATTTCCTGCATAGAGTAAGATATTTATTTTGAACACAGACAGCATTTCTATCATCCGAAGTCCTTCCTACTCCTCTTTTAGTATTTAATTTATACTTAACAAATTCTATGTAGCCTTAAAGCCAGCTTTTTTATTTGAAAGAAAATTATTTTTTGTTTCAATGATATTCATTCATTTATTTATATGGAAATATAAAAATTTTCGTAAATGTTTTACTGAAATTGTGCCCTTTTGACTACATTCTGTATTTTTAGTTAAAAACATCTCGATATCTTTCATTTTCTTATAACTTTTTTTCCGTTTACTCTCTAGAATAATAATTAGCTGATGTTTCCCTTTTACATTCGAATTTAGATAGTTTCATATCAAAAAAATAATAAGAATACATTATTTCATATATTATATATTCGCTACTAAGCTTCTGACAAAAAGAAGTGATGTTATTCAACTCCAAACGGTTTTTCAATTTTTTAAAATTAAATAGGCTACATTTGAAAAAATCTAAATAAATATTTCGGGAAAGAGTTAAGCACTTTTCTTTTTAGTTTATCATAAACAAGGTCTTAAAGTTGTAAGTACTTTTTACAAAGTCACTTAACTTTTGCCCGACTTAAAGTTATTCGCAGATATCCATCGGAAAACAAAAATAAAATTGACATATTTTGTAACTGTGGTTGTTGCTCGGCAAATTTTGGAATATACCAATTTAAATCTAAATAAAATTGATCTTACCTTCACCAACATATTGCATTTTACAGTACTTCAATAGTACTACTAATCACAGAGAAACAATTTTTTAAATAATTGCGCTTAAAGTAATCAGACTCTACACATAAACCAGATTATAAGTGCAAAGTTTCGCAACCGACTACAACGTCGCTGGTGAGTACAAGTGACTGTGGCAAACATTTTTAAATAGAATATACCTTCAAATAAATAAAAACAAAATTATTTTTCGAAATACCTTAAATAAAGTTCATAAATTCCTTAAATATCACTTTTTACGTTTTTGGCCCCAATGTGCGCCGTAGTGAAACTTGTTGGGAACCTTGGTCAGACTTTGAAATGTAAAAAATAGTCCCAAGATGGCTGACTTCAAGACACTAGCAACCGCTGGCAACCCAGCAAATATAGCAAAGCGGGGGCAGATAATATTTCTGTCGATCAGTAATAGAACAAAGAACCCATTTCGTTTTCTCGGCTACTGGTTTATTTTAACCCTGTTTAATTTCTGCTTAGATTCCACGTCTTTGGGGCAAAAGCTAAAGCTGTTGCACTGTTGAAACTCAGAAAGCCTTGAGGTGATCTCAAAAGTTACCTGCCGATATCTTTACTGTGTCATACTAACCAATTGCTGCATATAATGCTACTAAGCTAGTCAACATCATCAGGCAGACGGATCAGCCAGCGTAAGGCTAACTAAGCGTAAACAAGAGTTCGAGGTAGAAGACCATAATAAGGGTTGAAGGTTGGGGAAGTTGATGCACAGTAGGGAAATAGAGTCGTTTGCGATTTCAAGGAATCGTTTTATGTGTGTTTTTCCTTTCTAATCGAATTAACTCAGCGAGACCAGTACATTGCCACATATGAAGCGCTATCTGTAGTCTCTAGAAAGATCCTTACGCATGCAGGTGGTAGGGTAGGCTCGACAAGTCATAGGAGCGTCATCGTTGAAAAAGACACATCACGCAAGCAAGCGCCATCCGAGCTGTAGCTTCACTCGAACGTGTCTGTTTCGGCTGGCTTGGGTCCGGTCTTGAGTATGTTCAAAGATGTCCATTTGGCCAAGGCAGAAAGCGTACTTAAACCACGGAATGTATGACACTGACGCTGTGGGGTATCTCGTCTATTCTATTTACTCGTCTTACTTACTTACTTCATCTATAGACATTAAATGTGTTGAGGAACCAGCACGTGGTGGTGTTGGGGATGTTTGCTGTCGGTCTTTTCATTAGCCATGCCCAGAGAGCTGGTCACGTCTCTACGAACCTTCTGATTAAAGCCAGAGAGTTTTATTTAGAGCCAAATTTAGCCCCATAGCTGAGCGTGTGCTCTCCGAATCCAAACCGAAGCTGCTAGTATAATTGCCTACCGTAAAAAAGAGATCCAGTTCGACCAATCGATGAACTGGTGGAAAATTTTACCATTTGGTGGACGTAGGTCGGCACAGTAGGTTGTTGCGAGTACCAATTTTCTTTTTGGTGTTTAAGCAGCGTTGCCAATAAAAGAACAATTTATCCAACGTAGCAATAAGGTATCTTGAAAGACTGTTGGATTCCGAAGGTGCAATATAGGATCGTCAAAGGTTCCAGCTTCAAGACGTTTTGTTAGCAACTAAGGATTTACATACATAAGTTAAATTCCTATCCACAGTCTCAAAGGCCTGCGCTTAGTGAGTTATTACCAGATACACTTCGCAGATCTCTTTCAATCAGAGGTATGTGCTGTGGGAGGTTCAAGATTTAGTTACAGCAAGCGAGCAGGGTTTTTCTGTTCAGAATGCAGCTTATTCAGAGAAGACTTTTGAACTGCGAGGATGTCAGCATCCTTTGTCAGCCAAGCATTATTTCCAGTATTTTTTAAGCATGAATGACACAGTACCGACAATAGCTTTTGAGGTCATCAAACGGTTGTCTGAGTTTCAGCAGTGCAACAGTCTTTTCCACGCAAAAATTAAACAGTGGTTAAAAAATCCAGTAGCAAAGAAAAAAAAACTTGATTCTATTACTGGTCAACAGAAATATTGTCTGCACCTGCTAAGCTACATTTGTTGGATTGCCAGCGTTTGCCATGTTTTGAAGTCAGCTATCTTGGTCTTTTTTCCTTTTAAATTCTGACCAAGGTTGGTTTCCAATAAGTTTTACTACGGCGCCACCTCTTAATCTCCTACCGTTTGTTCCCGCCGCTCAACTTTCCATTCTGACCTGATCTTCTACATCGCTTTTTTTTGGATGGTTTTTTAACATCCACAACATTTCTGCCATACATTACCACCCCTTAATACCACTGTTTTGGGACTAATTTGGTCTTGGAGCTAGTTCCATGTTTAAACCTTTGTCTGCCGCGCATGCAATTTTTTTTATTACTCATATTTTATCAAGTAAGTGCCACAAAAGTTATATATTTGTAAAGCCCGTGAACGAATGTTGCTACCCGACCATTTTTTTTTTTGTATCGATACTATTCCCATGGGAAAAGTAAACGACGTTTATGTGGAAAAACTTTATTCGTGTTTTGCGAATTTTGTTCTATAATTTAGTTTTTTTGTATGGCAACCCTATTTTATAATTGCATAAATGAATTCTACGTTAACGAGTTATCCGAAAATGATACCAAACTTGTCATAGTACATACGGTTTTAGATATATAAGCGTCAACAAGAAGGGCGGCAAAACCGAACTTTACCCCCCTCCCCCCGGCTTCAGAGGGGGTACGAGTCATGGGTCCCGGTGGATTTCTACTCAAGTCCATCTATTCTAACACCATGCCAAGTTTCATCCACTCGTCCAATTTCAACCGTTTTTTGCACTAAATATAGAGTATTTTGAGTATAGTCCAAAAATACACTAACATAAGTTCAGTTTTAGTGCTAACAAAAAAAGATTTCTATTGTATTCTATTTATACCCAGTATCTAATATTTTTAATAGTTTTGTATATATCTATGGGCCTTTAATTATTATTAGGTACTGTAAGTTGCCTGACAATAAAATGATTTATTATTATAATTAGACATATACAGGTTATGGATATCTTGATGTGTCGCTTTCTGTACAAGGCGAATTTCATTTTATTCGCTGATAAGCGGCAAATGATAGATACCTACCTACCTACGTGCTACTACCTACGCAACGTCCGCTGCATCGAGTATCGCCGCCGTGTCGTCGCGTTCTTCGCCCAGCGCCCACGCACACGCTAAACTGTACTCAATGAGTAAACGTATAGGGTACATTATTCCGTAAACGCGCGATACATAAATTGGTCAACTCCAAATGTCGATGTTCTGCATGTTTATTTTTTTTGATATTTTGGTTTTGGGTGAAGAAGTTACTATCTAACATAATTAAAAAAAGAAATTGAACGGAGAAATTTTCCATGACGAGATTTTAGTAATTTTAATTTGGTGAAAGATAGTTTGATTTTAGTATGCACAATTTTTTGGATTTTCTTACCCGTCATGGGAAATAACATTATGAGGACACTTGAGAATAAAAATTTCACTGAGAATTTTTGTGGTCAAAATTATGGACAAAAAAATGAGTTTTCTTTAAAAAGTAACTGTTCTGATTTAGAAAAAAATTGGATTTTTATCAAGTTTCACGTTTTAGTGGAAAACATTCATTTAGTAGAAAAAAAATGGACTGAGCAATTACTCAATCCATAATATTAAGCTTTTTGTACTTTAATGTGTAAATACCTAACTTCTAAATTGATTTTTTTTTTGATTTTTTTATTTTGCTCTTTGGTTATACTATACAACAATCCAGCAAAGTTTCAGCGACTGAGGATGTCATGCATGGGTCTTCATAGAAGAATCCGCTTTATTTCCTGGACTAAAACCCGTTTCCACCAGAGCTGAGCTGAGCGAAGCTAGGAAAATGAAGTGATTCTATTGGTGGATTTTTTCCTCTTACACCGCTTAGCAACCTCGCACAGCTCTGGTGGAAAAGCAGCCTAAATGGGACATACCTTTCGTACCTACACTACATGCTCGAGCCTTAGATACTAGTGTAAGTAACAATCTACCCATCTACCTATACCAATTCTTGCATAAAATTTACACGACGGTATCTAAATTATTCGACGACTAACCTGGGCTTAGTACATTATAATACCGAAGAGGTGGAATGTGCCTCGGGAGTGGTATTAGCTACATAAAGCCGCGGAATTTCATCCAGGTAACGCTGACTGAGAGCCGAGAAAGTCCTCCCTAAGGAATACAGTGTCAGGGCTAGCTTAGATATTAAGCAGTTGCGGTCTATGTTAAAAGAGTTTTAATATATATGCATACTTACATAAAAATCAAAACTTGTCAGAAAATTTACAGAAAAGGCGAGCTTATCTCTATATAGAGATCTCTTCCAGCCAACTTATACGCTAATGAAAGGAAATAGTTAAATCATAATTTTCAGATAGTGAATAATGTGCAAGAAAATTCTGTTTAAAGAAATGTAAAAATAATACTAATTGACATTAAGGAAAATATTTCAGATAAAAATATAGAGGGAGGTCTGTGTCCAGTGGATGTTTTACGGCTAAAGTGATGTTGATTATAAAGGCATAGGCATTTTCTGAGTGAGCGTGTTCCATCTTCGGCCACGTCGTTGCTTTCCACCAGGTGAGACTGTGGTCAAACGCAATCCCATACCAATAAAATAATAAAAATAAAAGTAAAAGTAACAAAGGAAAGGGCCGAGAGAATCCTTCCTAGGCCTCCCAGAGTCAGAGCTAGCTTAGAGATTCAAGGTTTGTGGGATGATTGCAATGAGCTGGCTGAAAGAGATAAGCTCGCACTTGCGTACATTATAAATGTACGAGTATTAAGTATTTTTGTGTCTTATTATGTAATCTAAGTATGTTTCGTAGCAAGTGAAAAGAAGTGGACTCTCTCTGCCTGCCACTCGGCGTGACTGTATTTATGTATTATGTAATCTAATCTTATTATGAAGAGACAATGAAGAAAGAAATCCGCTACAATCACAAAAATAGTAAGCCAATATTTTAAAGAAAGAAATGGTACAATAGCAGCAACGAACAAAAACATCGGAAAATCACACCTAGTTTGATAAAAAAATGTTCTCAATACGATCCGCTACAGAAAAGTAAGCCAATATTTTTAAGAAAGAAATGATACAATAGCAGCAACGAACAAAAACATCGGTAAATCACACCTACTTTGATAAAAAAATGTTCTCAATACGATCCGCTACAGAACAGTAAGCCAATATTTTAAAGAAAGAAATGATACAATAGCAGCAACGAACAAAAACATCGGTAAATCACACCCAGTTTGATTTAAAAAATCGCAATATAACCCGCTACAGGCTTCCACTTGCGCCACCCCGCGTTCGAAGGCCGCCTCCCACGACCAATGCCAAGGCTACTACGCCCTTGGAACTGCGTGCGTAAACTGCCAATAACTAACTATGCCGTATTTATTTATTTTATACTAGCTTTCCGCCGCGGGTTCGCCCGTTTTCCGGGTATTCCCGCGGTAAAAGGTAGCCTATGTTACTCAGTGTAACAATAAACTCAAAAACTACTGAACCGATTTCAAAAATTCTTTCACCATTAGAAAGCTACATTCACCCTAAGGCTACCTTTCACCGCGGGAAAATGCCTCATTCCCACGGGAATAACTGTTAACGCGGACGGAGCCGCGCTGGAAAGCTAGTAATTGATATAAAGAAACTTTACAGTTCTATGTTTTGAAGATTATTTAGCCACTATGTTACCTCGGCGTAAAATAGGGTGACGCATGCCGAAAAAAACCGTAAATATTTTCTGGCTGCACACTCGCATTTATAAATTCTTCAGAATAACGATTTTCTCATCATTATCCAAGAGAAAATACATTACAATTTATATGAGTCTTTGTTATCGGCTGATTTAATTATTTCTTTAAACCCACAAAATAAATCTACCTTGTATTTTTTATCATGCCTCAGTCAGTTTTATTGTATAGCTTTTCTAAAGCAATATTTTCTGTAACATCAAACTGCAAAATTGTTTTAACTTTGTTGAAATTCACAAATGATGGCGTGTGACGTCATTGAAACTTTCAGATACGACGTAACAAGCTCTTTGAACATTATCTTCTGTCACAGCGACCCGCTTGCTCGGGAATACTGATGCCAAATCAAATTGTTCAAATTTTCATGAGACACAGACAGCAATGCCCATAAACCAACTGCTCACAGTTTACAGACTATATTCATGTTTGCCTAAATATACAGGGTTATTTTTTAATCAGTGCCCAAATTTTGGGTAGGCATAGATTGTAGAAAATAAAAATACCCGTATATTTTTATTTTATCACGTTTCATACAAAAAAATCGAAATATCGCCATTTTATGCATAAAATTGGTATCAAATTTTGTATGAAAAGAAATTTAATACGCGCCAATTTTCTTGATATAAATTGGCTTATTAATTGGACACGTATTCTGGCGTTTTTTGAAATTCGTTCCCTTAAAAAAAAGGGTTAAAAATAGTGTCTTAATTTGTAAAAAAAATAAAAAAAAAATTTTTTCGTCTCATGTGGTCTAGTAACGATACTCGTACTGACTGTGTACACAAAATATGTGCACTGATTAAAAAGTAACCCGATATACCTGCTCTTCTGTATGAGCAAGTATAGAAACTGAGCTACGACATTTTTGCATCGTCGTCGCTACACATATTTTAACCGTGAAATTTAACTGCTTGTTTATCCTCAACATGGTTCTAGTTTTCATTAAACTAAACAACTTTCTAAGGAAAATAGGTTGAAATGTCAACATTAAAATTCAACTTTTCATAAAATTGGCCGGTCGCGTGACTGAGGTTTATATAAAACTAGCGACCCGCCCCGGCTCCGCACGGGAAAATGGTTATTGTGGGTTATCCTTCAGTATATTATGCATGTATTATACATATAAACCTTCCTCTTGAATCACTCTATCTATTAAAAAAAACCGCATCAAAATCCGTTGCGTAGTTTTAAAGATTTAAGCGTACAAAGGGACATAGGGACATAGGGACGGAGAAAGCGACTTTATTTTATACTATGTAGTGACTAGCGACCCGCCCCGGCTCCGCACGGGAAAATGGTTATTGTGGGTTATCCTTAAGTATATTATGCATGTATTATACATATAAACCTTCCTCTTGAATCACTCTATCTATTAAAAAAAACTGCATCAAAATCCGTTGCGTAGTTTTAAAGATTTAAGTGTACAAAGGGAGGGACATAGGGACAGAAAAAGCGACTTTGTTTTATACTATGTAGTGATAGTGATGATTTAACCACATAGTACGAACTCAAGTTTTACTCTACCAAGTTGACAATAGTATTGTAAAGGCACGTTCACATTGTGAGGTTTACATTGTACTTGTACCTTTATGTCCAATACAATACGTCAATGGACAAAAGATATTGATCGTATTGTTCACGACGCGACTATCAATCAAAACGATCCTTTCAGTTCAGGAACTTCTGAAAATGAAATGATGTTTAGTTTATTATGCAGCTAGCGATCCGCCCCGACTTTGCACGGGAAAATGTTTATTGTGGGTTATCCCTAAGTATATTATGCATACATAATCCTTCCTCTTGAATCACACCAGCTAATAAAAACCGCATCAAGATACGTTGCGTAGTTTTAAAAATTAATATTTATGTATAAAGTGCACAAACGCAAGAATAATGAAGTGGATTGTAAGAAATATCTAATCCGGAGATTTTTCATACAAGCTTTGCTGACAATAGGACTAGAATTTCTCTAACTTATTTACTATTTATATTACTATAATTTCTGCCTTTAAAGTCTAGTACTATAATTTATTCTGCTTTATATTAGAATATTTTATGATATATTTTTTTACATATCTTTGTGATATCAATTAATCTTTATTAATCAAAAAATCCCCTCCGGTATTTGTTTATAATTAGCACTGTATTTTACCTTTATCCGCGTCTCAAGTAAGAGTACGCACGATTACCAAGTGCGAAAGCAAATTAGACAATCAAGGCGGCAAAAATACCGTTGTTTTTATCGTTGCAAAGTTGTTTTTGCTGCCGCTCTACGACAATAATGTATTATAAAAGTAGTAAATCAAGCGCAAATAAATGTGTAATGTTGAGCGCTCTTATTTGTATTCATTTTACAATTATTGTACAATATCTCTACTCGTATGTACGTTTCATTCCAGCATCTACATAAAATGTTGTAGAGATGTTGCGAATGATATTACTTTGGTAAACTTAGCCGCTTTACATTTTTGGTCGTTATTTTAAGACCTGGTGAAATAACCATTAAATTTTAATTACTTTCAGTACTGTCTACCTTTTACCCTACCTTCTCTTCCCAGAAGTTTGGATCCATATGTTTGTGTCAGCAGAAACGAAAGTAATTATAACGTTATATACACTCGGCATGCCTGCTGCGGTCTGGTAAAATGCGTATATATACCTATGTAGATGATTTAAATGTATTAATATTTGCATTTATTTCCTTTTTGAGACAAAGATCAAAGGCGCAGTGAAAGGTTTTTCAATTTGATTGTTTAAAAGGCATAATATATAGAACTAGCTTTCCGCCGCGGCTCCGCCCTCGTTAACAGTTTTTCCCGTGGGAATGAGGAATTTTTCCACAGTAAAAGGAATGTTCTTTTTCAAAATATATTCTTTGTGCCAAGTTTCATCAAAATCAATTCAGTCGTTTCGGAGCATATTTAATTATTAGGAATATTTTAGGTATTTTTTTATACCTTGGGTTATATTATTAGAGTTTTAGCACGTTTTAGTAAGGATCCCTGGTTTGTTTTTAAATAGATTATAGCTTTATGTTACCCGGGGATAGTGTAGCTTTCCAACTGTAAAAGAAGTTTTAAATCAGTTCAGTCGTTTCGGAGCCTATTCGATGCAAACAAAATGTAAATGTAAATGCGTGTGTGTGTATGTGTGTGTGTAATGTATAGATACATTTTTGAAGCATGCTATTCAATCTTTATTAGACAAAACCAGTCCAAAACAGTTAAGCGAGCGCGTGTGTTTATACGGTGGCATGAGACAGGCACACTTTTAATTTACTATAAGAAAAACACAATATGTAAATAAATAAATAAATATGAGGGACAAAAGGCTATATACATACGCATATCACTATCGATGCTATTTCTATTTTGTTTCAAATTACTTTGTTCGATATTAATACATTACATTACTATTTTACTGGTTTGTCATTCATTTCTTAAAAAATATATATTTTAACATTTTGTAACTTTTTTTAGATCTTTTCAAAGCGGTAATATAATAATTGCTACCTAAGTTAGATATCTCGATTTAATATAAGATTATTTCCATGAGCCATTCAATTTGTTGTATAAATAAGAAGGAGGAAGTCTCTTATAAATCACATTTGCCAAAAAGGCTGTATGAATCCATTTCTACTTCCTCATGTTTTGTCCAGCAATTTTCTCATGAAATCTATATATTTCCCCGAAATCTTCATCTAAGTAATGGATTCACTTGGCTTCATATTGAATACCGATGTCTGACGGGAGTAACAAGTAATTACTCCAGTAACCACAGAATATAACATACGCTGCTGTTCTATTTTGGCCCCGATTCCTGCAGAAATAATTTAGTTTTAGAATTCAGTTGTCTTTAACCTTTCAGGAATAAGTTAGTTGAAGTACGAGTAGGTCTCTTTGCTGAGTAAAACAACAAATTTATTAGTAGCCGAAATATGGGACCAAACTAGCAAGATCACATAGCTAATATACACATATTTTCATAAGCAGAATTTCAACCTACAACCCTTTTTAATCCGGGGCAGATTTACTACTTAATAACATGTCTTAGATTAGCAAAGCTCCTATTTCAGCCGGAAGACGTCCTCTGCTGGGCAAAGGTCTCCCCCAAAGATCTACACAATGATCGGTACATCCAACTAGTTCCTGCGACCCTCACCAGATCGTCTCTCTGTACGCGGCCGTCATTCGAGAACCTTTCTGCCCCAACGGCCATCGGTTCTACGCGCATTCTGCAATGCTCACTGCCACTTAAGCGATTCTTTGGGCTATATCTACTTTGATCATAAAAAACTACATTTATTTATATTTAAATCTTCGTATCCAGGATCGTCGCAATTATTACATAATTACATGTAATATTGAGTAGACATGGATGTGCCGTGGTAACGCTGCCATTAACCTTATAACATGTAATAGTTTCCCCGGGATCGTATGTCTTAATTAATTACGTTATTATCAGCTAACACGACGACGTCTAAAACCGAAACCACATCCTCTACTTTTTGGGTTTCCTTCACTTTCATCCTACTAACCCTTCTAATATTATAAACGCGAAAGTTTGTGAGGGTGGATGAATAAATGTTTGTCACTCTTTCATGCAAAACTTACTCAATTGATTTTATTAAAACTTTACAGTTGTGGTGTGGCACGAGCCACCCTTGTTTACATTCCTTTAACCATATTAGTCGTAAGATGCATATGAATTTGTACGAGCTAAGTAGTCTAAGTCGGGCGGTTACCCAATATACTCGTCTCTTGTATTTAACCTAAATTATGTAGTTTTATTCCAAACATCCCTCCACCACATGGCGACCCTCGTTATAGTTCTAGCTATTGTGCGTGCGAGAACAATTTGTGAAAGAAGAGTGACAGTATTTATTCTTTAAAATCAGTGAGTGGAACTTGTTATGTTGAAAAATTGGAAAAGTCTAACCAACAAAATGGGAGGAGGACAAACTAAAGAGGAAAACAAAGAGGAGATTATTATAGCCCAGAATGCGGCTGGAAGCGGAGTTAACTCAGCCCAAGTTGAGCAAATACAAACGCACATGAGCTACAATAATATGTTGCTGACAATTTTCATCGTAATTCTGTTACTCTCAATGATCGGCCTAGGAGGAAAAGCGGTGTACCAATCTTATAAAAGATGTCATCAAAGGTGGGCACGAGCAGAGGTGCTTCGCATGGGAGCTATGCGGAACACAGCGGCGTGTGCAGTGTGAAGGCGTAAAACCGTGAGTTCGTTCCGATTCTTTTACTAACAATAACATTCGTAGAGAAAAAATATCAAAGGAAAAGTGCGTAAAGTGAAATAGTGTTTCTAACATGCGTGCGGTTATTAATTGCGCTAAGCAACAACGTACTGTACCGATATAGTGAGCCTCCGCGATCGGACCATATTCGGATTGATCATGCGCTAGCGAGAAGCTTCTACTAAGTGTTACAATGCAGTGAGAAACGAGTGACTTGATGAACAGTAGAATATTAACTTAGTACAGTAGTTATTTCTTTAGATACATTTAAAAATGGAGATAATCGCATCATTTATTTATAGTTTAGTAAAAAAAAATGCTATAAAATTTAATTTTAAAAAATAATGTAAAGCCATTTAGTGAGAAACATTAGTATGGGTCGGTAAGGTACATATATGGAGTTAGAAAAGTTACAAAATATTTACGAAGAGTTATGTTTTCTCCTTACAAATATTAAAAAATTGCCTAAAGCTAATAGGACAGCAGAAAAATATAGTAAAAAATTGGAAGAAGTAGAAAAGATTAAGAAAGCATATAATACAATTAGAAACGAATTATATAGTCAAGTAGGTAAGCAATATCCACCAGAAGTTATAGGATTTATCGAATCGTTAAGTAGTAAGATAGAAAGCGTATATGCAGATATATTACGTATATGTAAGGTAAGCCAGGAGCAGTCTAGCGGAGAAGAATTGTCTGAAGAAGAAGAAGAAAGTTCGCAAGTAAGTGACAGCGAAAACATGGCAAATACGAATAAGTTTGATTTAAGAACGGCGGTGAGTTTACTCCCCCAAATGGACGATAATGAGAGCACTACTATGCAACTTATAGATGCCATAGAGATGTATAGTTCCATGATCGATCAAGATAAATCAACGCTTATCAATTTCATTCTTAAAACTCGTCTTTCTCAAAGTGCCAAGTTACGTTTATTGCCGACTTATGATTCTGTACAAAATTTAGTGCGCGACATGCGTACCCATCTTTTGACCAAAAAATCAGACGTTGCATTGCAAGCAAAATTGCAAGGTACATTTCAAGGTTCTCGAACTGTTCAGGAATTTGGTTCAGAAATCGAACAACTTTTTGTAAACTTGACCATTGCACAGGCGGACGGTGACTCTAACAAGTATAATATTTTGCGACCAATAAATGAGAAAAACGCCATTAATCGGTTTGCAAATGGTTTAAGAAATCAAAAATTAAGTACCATTATTTCTTCCCGAAATTATACTTCTTTAAAAGATGCAATTAGAGCAGCCGAAGACGAAACCATGTCAGGTTCTGCGTCTCAGCAAATATTTTCATTCCATAATAGAGGCGGTCGAGGTGCTCGTGGCTACAACATGAATCATCGCGGACAAAGAGGGCAAGTCAGAGGAAATTTTGCCACGCGCCGACCATACAGTAATCGTAGTTACGACAACCTAATGTACAATAATCATAACAACTTCCATACTCATCGTGGCGCCAGCGCTAATCGAGGTGCAAATCATCGCGGATCAAATTCGTGGCGCGGTTCATTCCATAAAAGACCGGGTCGAGCATATCATCATAGGGTGAACTACATGACACCTGAGACCGAACCGAGAACTACAAGTAGCGTTACCAGTGGTTCCAATAGAAACTCGAATGAAACTCGCACTATGCAGTTTTTTCGGCAATAAGAGTTTATTTTCCGGCGGTAATGTAGATTGGGTCCATTTTAAAGTAAATGCAGTTACATTAGATTTTATGGTAGATTCAGGTGCATCAATATGTGCTATAAAAAGAAATATTTTACTAAAAACTTCACCAAATATTAAAATTTATGAGGAACAAATAACAATCACAGGTATAGGTGGTAGCTTAATCAGTGAAGGTTATGTGTTTTTGGAATTATATTACAATGGAGTTTATTTCCAACAAAAATTTTATATCTTTAACGATTTACCGTGTACTGCAGCAGGAATTTTAGGATTGAATTTTATTAAGGAAAATAAAGGAATTTTAGATTATCAGAATGGTACGCTGACTTTAGAATCGAATAATGAGACAGTAGTAGTGGATCTACACTCCGAACAACTTTTTATAATTGCGCCTAGGTGTGAAACAATTAAATATTTACCAACTACAGCAAAAGTAGACTGTGTTGTTTTGCCAACACAATTAAGTGAAGGAGTATTTATAGCAAGCTCAATTGCGAGACCTACGGAGGGAAAAATACCAGTAAAATTTCTAAATACGACAAACGAAGAAATAATTGTAAACCTTTTTGAACCAAAGATAGATTACTTAGATAACTATGAAATTTGTACGTTTAGCGAAAACGGAGTAAATGTAGACAGAGTAAAGGAATTATTTTCGCAATTAAATTTGGAAACGTATTTAGATAGTAAAGAACAATTAACAATAGAGAGTATATGCGCGAAGTATAGTGATATTTTTCATCTCCCAGGAGATAAGCTTACAGTGACAAATGTATACAAACAGAAAATAATAATGAAGGAAAATGTAACATCAACGTATAAAAAACCTTACAGGTTACCTTTTGCGCAAAAAGAAGAAATTAATAAGCAAATCAAGGAGTTAATCAATAACGATATAATAGAAGAGGCAAAAAGCGATTGGTCTAGCCCGTTACTTTTGGTACCTAAGAAATCAGATCGAAGTGGAGTTAAAAAATGGAGAGTAGTTGTAGATTACCGTGACTTGAATAAGAAAATTCAAGATGACAAATTTCCCCTTCCAAACATAACTGACATTTTAGATTCGTTATCAGGATTTATTTATTTTTCACATTTAGATCTCAGCCAAGGATATTATCAAATAGAACTAGAACCCAATAGTAGAAAATATACATCATTTACAACAAATGAAGGTCAGTTTCAAATGAAAAGACTGCCTATGGGCTTAAAAATAAGTCCTAGTGCATTTTCAAGGGCAATGACTGTCGCTATGGCAGGGTTAAATTACGAATCTTGTTTGATATATTTGGATGATTTAATTGTCATGGGCAGGAATTTAGAAGACCATAACAAAAATTTAATAAAAGTTTTTGAAAGGGTGAGGAAAGTTAAACTCAAATTAAATCCATCTAAATGTGTTTTTCTAAAAAAGGAACTATTATATTTAGGTCACATCATATCAGAACATGGCATACTTCCCGATCCAGATAAAATAAAATGTGTAGAGAATTATCCAGTACCCAAAACTGAAGACGAAGTTAAAAGATTTGTTGCCTTTGTTAACTACTACAGAAAATTTATTAGACATTTCGCAGAAATTGTTCAGCCTTTAAACCACTTAAGTAAGAAAAATGTTAAGTTCGAGTGGACACCTCAATGTCAAACTGCTTTTGATACCTTAAAAGAAGCAATAATAAATCCACCAGTTCTTGACTATCCTGATTTTACAGAACAGAATCAATTTGAATTACAAACAGATAGTTCAGGTTATGCGATCGGTAGCGTATTGTCAAATAAAAACGGTAAACCAATTGCCTATGCCAGCAGAGGATTGAACAAAGCAGAACTAAATTATCCTATAGTAGAAAAAGAATTGTTAGCGATTGTGTGGTCAGTAAAGTATTTTCGGCCTTACCTTTATGGCAAAAAATTTAAAATTAAGACAGATCACAAACCATTGGTATATCTTTTTAGTATGAACAATCCTTCTTCTCGTCTTACAAAATTTAGGCTCTGTCTTGAAGAATACGACTTCGAGATAGAATACATAAAAGGTAAAGATAATTGTACAGCAGATGCATTATCACGAATTATAACCTCGGATGAACTAAAGCGTATGAATGAAAGATGTATAAATGTTATGACAAGAGCACAATATGCAAAAGCGAGAAGTATGAATGAAAATAATATAGACACGGATAGACAAACCGACAACGTTAGGCCTGATCAACCTTCCGTAGTCGAAGTACTAAAGAAAACAGATAAAGATATTGAACTCGTAATGGGAACATATGAGAACTTGCGCAAGTTATTAGACACAAAAGAAAATAAAAGAATTTCGAAAAATAATATTTATGTTTACATTCCCACAAGGTCGACCATATATGTAAATCCAATTTCTTTATCGTCATTAGCTCGAGAAGCATTGTCGAAAGAATTGGAAGAATTTTGTGAAAATTTGGGAATAAAAGAGCTCGTAATAATTAAAATAGAAGAAAATATAAAGTTGATAAAAGAAATTGTAAATGCAATTAAGGAAAATAAGAAATGGAGGGGCCCTCGGATATGTGTTGTTAATAGTGTTACACGAATTATCGATGATGATATGAAAAAGTTAATCATAAATGATTTCCATCTTCTGCCCACAAGTGGACATGCTGGTGTTAGAAGAACAGTTAATAACATCCGCAAATATTATTTTTGGCCAGGGTTAGAAGACGATGTGTATAAATATATAAAAAAATGTCCAAAGTGTCAGACACAAAAATATTTTAAGAAAATAAAAGAACCTCTTACTATCACGACTACTGCAACTAGTTCGTTTGAAAAAGTATATCTTGATATTGTAGGACCATTACATAAAGATGACGAAGGTTATGTTTATGTACTGACTCTCCAATGTGAACTTACTAAATATGTGGAAGCTTTTCCTTTAAAAACTAAATCAGCACAGGAAGTAGGCAAGGCATTCGTAGAAAACTTTATTTTAACCTACGGAGTACCAAAAACTATAGCCACGGACAGAGGTACTGAATTTATATGTTCAGTTATGAAAGAAATTTGTAAAATTTTAAACATTGAACAGTTGATGTCAAGTGCATATCACCATGAATCAATCGGTGCTTTAGAAAATTCTCACAAGGTATTAGGTAATTTTTTAAGAATCCTTACTAACAATAATCCAAGAAATTGGAGCACATGGATTTCATATTGGAAATTTTCTTATAATACAACTGTCCACAGCGAAACTAAATATACACCTTTCGAACTTGTTTTTGGTCATGTATGTACCTTGCCAAACTCCTTAACTTCTAGTATTGATCCTTTGTATAATTTTAATAGTTTTCCATTAGAAAGTAAGTTTAGAATACAAAGAGCTCAGGCAGATGCCCGAGAAAATTTGTTAAAAAGTAAAACATTAAGGAAGCTTATATATGATCAAAAAATTAACTCTATCAAATATAAACCAGGTGACTTAGTATTAGTAAAAAATGAGGATGGCAAAAAACTAGATTGTATTTATAAAGGACCATATGTAGTTTTGGAAGACCAGTCACCAAATGTAAAACTTAATAAAAATGGATATGATTATATAATTCATAAAAATATGACAAAGCCATATTATACATAGTAAACTTATGTTATTAGAATTATGTATTATTCTTTTTTTTTCTTTAAAAAAAATAGGGGGATGATGTGGTGTGGCACGAGCCACCCTTGTTTACATTCCTTTAACCATATTAGTCGTAAGATGCATATGAATTTGTACGAGCTAAGTAGTCTAAGTCGGGCGGTTACCCAATATACTCGTCTCTTGTATTTAACCTAAATTATGTAGTTTTATTCCAAACATCCCTCCACCACACAGTAATACAGCTTATACAACAAAATAACACATAGACTACATTATACCGCGGGAAAGTTCCTCATTTTCACGGGAAAAACTGTTAGCGCGGGCGAAACCGCGGGGCGGAATTCTAGTTGTTTCATATAAACTTTTAAAATATAGACTTTCCTATATAAAATAAATAAGTGAATAATATTCCTTAAAATAATCCATCATCGGCTTTTTATTTCCAGCAAGTTAAAATGTGTTCTAATAATCCGGCACTAACAATAGACTTTTCAACGAAAGTACCTAATTGGATGCAATATTACAAGAAATATGTAAAACATTTTTTCAATCAAATAGGAGCTGTAAAGCACTTTTATTGAAATCTGCTATTGTTACCATTTATATTAAACCTACGACATTTCGCGGTACGAGTATTTGAAGTATTATATGTGGCATCTTATGGTCTCGCTATGTAAGAACAAATAATTTCCAGTGATATAAATATCTGCCTAACAATTATAAAGCGAAAGGCGAAGACGCCATGCTTCTTATTGTTCTTGAGAAAATACAGCACATCCTTTTAGGTTAGGTAACTCGAAAACACGAGTGTCTATTGAAAAGTTCGTATAAGAACTAAGATATATGGAGCTAGTGTGCACTCTAGGAGAGAAAATATCTTTGGCCCGTATGGGGCTGTGGGTTCGAGTCCTTGACCGAGCTCAATGTTTTTAAATATATTTATGAGATAACAAAACGAACGAAAATGTAGGCATCTTGATCAATAGAAATATTTCTGCAAACCAAATTGAATAAGTTTCGATGAAAAAATGCCATACCCACATCAAAACAGAAAACAACGAACTTTTACTCTCTCAAAGTAAAAATTACATTCAAACAAATGTTAACAAAACATTCCGTAAATTTATAGAGCATTTTGAATAATAAAATGAGCTTTACCTCCTTGACATTGGAAAAAAATGTTCTTACTTTTAGACGGTTCACTTATTTAGTAAGAGCATTGCGCATTGGTGGCATAATGGTCCGGACCTATTCGGCCTACTATTCGAAAAGAATAGAATAGAATACACTTTCTTTATTGCACACAAGAAAATACGACAAAATATAATTACAACAACACAGACAGGTGAATAAAAGGCAGCCTTATTGCTTAGGTAGCAATTTCTACCAGGCAACACTAAAAGAAAAGCGCAGTTTCGCACCTCGACCGACACGTTCCAATTCATTTTAGATTTTCGGATTCATTATGTAGGTATGTTTTTCCACTCTTAGTGAAGGAAACCATTCTAACGAAATCTGCACACACCTGCAAAGAAATTCAAATTTGTGTGTAAAGTTGACTAATCTGCACTGGGTCAGCGTGGTCGACTGGCTAATTTATGTACGCTGATAAAGTACTCACTATAGACGAAAATAGTTTAATATACTTGTGGCATACGAAACTATAATGGTTTTTGTGGCAAATAAATGATCTTATCTTATATTGTCCCCATAATATGGTAACTGACTTAAACTGAGGGCAACTTAACTTTTTCTGTGGGTACCTAAAGGAACCAATAACTGCTATAACCAACCTGCCTAAATTGAAATTTATTTATTTGCTTTTCAAGTTACCTCACCAAGAGGATACAGAATTTAGGTTTCCAAAGGAGGTATATAAAATATGGAACGCCTACCTGAAAAGGTCAGAGGCCAAAGGAAGCTCGTAAAACTGCGACCAAAGCCTTTAGGCGGGAGCGCGAACTAAAGATGGTTTGCGATTTTTGTGTTTATTGGATTCTACTGCGACTAGTTTTGTTCTATTCAAGAACAAATGTATTAAATAATATTTTTCAGCTCTCCAACGATTACGATTGGAAAGAAGATTTTTTACTTTAATTTTACATAGCGGTCAGTATTCCGCATCAGTAGGAGTGAATTTCGTAGTGCAAATGTCCAACCGATTGTGCTGGCTTCTGTACTGTACATACATGAAAAAACTTTTCTTTTTATTGTTTTTTCACGGCTTTCTAGATGACCTCGTTTAGCGAGCTTGTTGAAAAAAGCCTCGATTAGAGAACTAATATGCCTATGACCTTAAATTAACCTATCAAAATTTCACCGTATTAAAAAAACCAACGTATTAAAAAATATATATATACAGTTTTTTTTTTTTTTAATAAAACTATTTCTGTAGAGTCGCTCAGAGCTCAGGTTGTAATTACAGGACGCCTGTTTCTGGCACAGGGATATTATTTTTGTATTTTGTTTATATTCAGCGAGTGGGTGATTAATTTTTAACGGAATTTTTGTAGCTCATTTTATTGATTTTTCTTAGTATTAATTTCACAAACTTGTTTCTTAAATTAGAAATGCTTTTAGGATGCATGAATAAAGTAAGTGAAATATTTTTTTGTTTGTTCATACACCTGCGTTGATTTTTTATTCCATGTTTCTTTGGGAAGTGAAAGGAAGTGGTCTCTGCCTACATCTCCGGGAAAGACGCGTGAGTTTATGTGTGTATGTATGTATGTTTCTTTGGGAAAGCTTTTTAGTTTCATGAGTACGAGTACTACAATTTTGTAGCGGATAAACAACCAGTTAATTTTCACGGTGTTTGCATACGCTGATAATGACAGAAGTATTACTGGCAACACTGTTCTGAATAAAACCGATCGGCAATATAACGTCTCTGAGCTCAATAATCACCGAATGGGACTATTGATATCAAGTGACAATGAAAGTCCGAAAGCTGATAGATAAGGGCCGCTCCATTACACGCCAATGGTGGAAAAATTAATGGACCGGGCCTTAAATAACCTTTTATGGTCTTCTTTTTCTAACTAAACCAATATATAAATGACTAGCGACCCGCCCCGGCTCCGCACGGGAAAATGGTTATTGTGAGTTATCCTTAAGTATATTATGCATGTATTATACATATAAACCATCCTCTTGAATCACTCTATCTATTAACAACGCCACATCAAAATCCGCTGTGTAGTTTTAAAGATTTAAGCATAGGGATATAGGGACAGAGAAAGCGACTTTGTTTTATACTATGTAGTGATACTTAACAGTTTACTGTTCAAAAAGAGTCGTAAGGTATTATTGGCATGTAGGTTGGGGAAACCAGTTGTTGATGGACGTTTAGATGAAGCAATACACAAGTTGCAATTTTAGTTTGTAAACATTTTCTTCGAAATTAAGATACGCAGACAAATACGAAAAACAATTATTCTTTGAAAATTAATTACATAGTCTCTATTTCAGACACATAGTCTTAATAAAATAAGATAAATAGTTAGTTGTTTTTTATCAAATAAATCCAATGTCAAACAGAAATAATAATACATTGTCTAGTAATGCTCACAAAAAGTTACGATTCTTATTATTTCTTATAGTAATACACAATTAAATGTCGGAATAAATAATAAAAAGATAATTTAAAAAATATATAAAACCGCCTTCAACGTCCTAACCTACACTAAAAAGTTACAAATAAAATTTAAATCTAGCTGAAAGCATATCAATTTAATATGGCTATTAATATTCCTTATTTACATAAATTGTAACATCCTAAAAACATGACGTGTAGACATTGTTATACTCTTCACCTTGGAGTCGGTGCCAGTTGAGGCTAGCTATTTAATCGGAACCACATCTGATCTCAAAAGTTCAGATCGTTGAATATAAAAAAATTAAAGAACGCGGTCAGAGTACTAGATACTGAGCCCACTATAGATGACTGCTAGCAGTAGAAGTCTTTTGGTCGAAATGATGGTGATTAGCTGGCACCGACTCCAAGATAAATTGTATAACAATGTCTACACATGTTTTTAGGATGTTACAATTTATGTAAATAAGGAATATTAATAGCCATATTAAATTGATATGCTTTCAGCTAGATTTAAATTTTATTTGTAACTTTTTAGTGTAGGTTAGGACGTTGAAGGCGGTTTTATATATTTTTTAAATTATCTTTTTATTTTACCCTTTTTAGTGGAAATTTACCATGACAAGTTAGGTACTCACAAAACTTTAATTTGTTTTGTTTAGTACATAATTAAATGCAGATTTTCTCACTATGTTTCCTTTACAGTCTTACGTTTGATTTTTAAATTCTAAAACATTGCTATACTTGATTAGACTTTAACCTAAGTTTTCCGAATGGCGAACAACTGACCAAACCACTACGATACCGACGACGCTCGCCCGTTTAGTCCACGGAAAAATTCTTAAGTTGTTATCTTGGGGTTTTCAAATCTTTAATCTATGACTAGTTTACAGAATATATGAACCAAAACCGCATATTTCTTGTTATTTCAATTATAACAAAAGCAACGCAATGAGTGTGCTGTTGTTTATTGAAGAGTTTTCGTTTTAGTCATGAAGGAAGAAAAAATGTTACGCAGGTATTAAGTAACACTTCTGATAGTATACTGCTTAGTTGACGGATCAGGGATCGCAGTTGTTGCTATTGACTACCCCGGTAATAAGGTATGAAGGAAGCCGCCTTGTGGTTCCCGGCGACTTACCAAAAACGCCTCGCTAGCGTAAGGGTTGTGGGTTGTGATAATAAACAACCTAACATCCATCCATCCGTCCACTGCGCGTTTGCTTGCTTGCTTATATTTAAATAAAATAGACGAATGTATAGTTCCCGGCGCGTAACCTACAACCACTGTGAACCCCATCTCAATTGCCAAGCAGTGATGGAAACAAACAGCCTGAAACAGTCCCGCTGCTGGACTAAGGTTCCTTCAGGAGGCTTTTGGAAAAATCTTTACGGTTGGCAGGCAGGCGGGTTGTTGTTAGTTGTCCATTCTCACAGTTAGACACCCTCTAGAAGAGTTTGGTTGATGCTTATTTAAGCGGCTATAAATAATAACTAATTAAATAAACAATTCAATACAAATATACGCAATAAATAATACTAAAGTTAAAAATGCTAAATAACACACTTGATTTTATTATGTTACACTCTAACTTTTGTATCGAATGGTAGAAGCTTTCAGGTTTCCCACCAAATTATGAAAAAAAAAAGAACTCTACATTACTGGCACGGTTTTGACTGTATTTTTATTTGTCTGTCCCCATGCCTCTCTACGTAGTTCGCTGCTCTCTAGGAAATAAAAGATATACATAATATATGTATGGAAAAGCAAAAAGACGAAATACTAAATGCCCAAAGAAGTAAGCAATTCCCAATATTATTGCAAGTTGCAAGTTGATCACCATTGTACCTATAAGAGAAGTTCGATAAATAAGTCCAGTAGCCATGTGATAAAATGTACAAAAATAATCGATAAAATATACGTAACGCTTCATACCACATCACATCACTATTTTCAAATTCAGTAACCATTAAGTTTCTTGTTTTTTACATGCCAAATAACTTAGAGCAACGCGGGCCTTACGGAAGGCCGGCGTTGCTCTAAGCCAAATAAAGACAAATAAATGTCATACTTTATTGATATTTTGTTTTTAGTTGGGCATGTCATAACATGAATGTCTCTATCTTTTTCTAACGTACCGTATTCAAAGATGTGTGATAGAGACTGATAGAGTTAAAGACAAACACCGTCTCCCGCTTCCCCCTACCCTCCCACCCATCTGTGCGGCCGCATTGGTTTCGATACAAAATAGGCATGATACTCCATCTGGGCGCGTAAAATTTTTCTTCCTTCATGGTTTTAGTCTTCTACTCCGCCATGAGATATAATCCAAATTTATATGAAACCATTTTGAGTACAACTTCTATCTATAAAACAAAAAAATATTGAAATCGATTGATAAGAAGCCGAGATATTGCCAAAATAATTTACCGATCGGGTATAACGGCATCGTCAATTGCGGAGTTATTTCCTCATATCTTCAAATTTAATTATCCGATCTTAGCGAAATTTTTATGGGACCACCCTGCAAGTAAACCTGGTCGATTAAAAAAAGAATTTTGAAAATCGGTTCGCAATTGGCGGAGATATCTTATAACAAACACGCGTCGAATTGAGAACCTCCTCCTTTTTTGAAGTCGGTTAAAAAAGCTACTATATTTGTTCTGAAATTAACGTAGCTAATAGCTACGCTTCGTAGCAACTGCTACGCCTCGTAGCAAGCCGTAGCACGTATGTTTCGTTCGTCTCATGTAACGTGTTTTTTTTAATAGTCTCTTTAATTAAATAATGTTCACATAGCACACACACACACGCACACACACACACACACACACACTCACACATGCTTATTGGTTCAAGTCCGGTGAAGCTTGATTGGTCGTACCTTTTGAACACAAGCATAGATCACTTAAAAAAAACATGCTCATTTAGCATACTTTCATGAGCTCGTCCTTTATAACGAATGTCATTAATGAAACATAAGCAGAGCGAATGCGAGCAGACTTCAAAACGAATTCGAACAGCAAAAATGTACGAAGATCAGGGACTTGAGAGAGGCAATTTGTCTGAGAGAAATATCACGCAGCCAGATGATATACAATATATACGTATGTATGTATACTTATATAATGATGTGTGGTAAGTTGTCTCGCTAAGTTGGGATTATGTGCGGAGATATGACTAACATAAATGTTGCGAACTGCGCTGTATCCAATGTGAGAAAGTTTATGGACATGGACTAAGCGGGCTTTGGGACTTATTTTAATTACCAGTTGCGTGAAGGATGGCATGGAAATAAGAATTATCCTTTAGTTAAATAATAATAGTAATTAATTTCAAAAATACTTATTTAACAAAAGTTATAGGTATGGAAAAGATTAAAAGTAACAATTGAACTAAAATAAAGTACATGCCGAAGCTAAGAAATCCGAGTGTTTTGGGTTGCTTGCTTACTTGCTTACTTATCGTCGGGGGTTTCGAGGTACCTACCTCACGAACCTTGGTGTCGGAATTATAGAACCGCCTTAGGCTTTCGACATGGCTCCTATAACGACTCCTGGAGACTCGTCGAACAAATATTACTTTGTGAGACTTTCCTCAGTTTGGTTAGGACATTGCAGGCTGAATCACCTTATGTCTGACAAGAAAGATGATTCCGTGCTTCGGAAGTCGCGTAAAGCCATGGGTCCCGGCTACTGTCTACGGATGTAGTCTTTTGGGAAAAATAAAAGATTACTTTGATTTGAAGTAGGCTCGAGCCCCTCGGTAGGAACATGTATTGGCTGTTTATGAGACTAAGGCTGCTTTTCCACCAGAGCTGTGCGAGGTAGCTAAGCGGTGTGCGAGGAAAAAATCCACCAATAGAATCACTAGGCTAGGAAAATGAAGTGATTCTATTGGTGGATATTTTCCTCGCACACCGCTTAGCTACCTCGCACAGCTCTGGTGGAAAAGCAGCCTAAAGATATATGTATCAAACAATGTACCGTTTATAGTCCTATTTTTAAAAATCTGGTAAATATAGCCTCGGTTCGATTTTAAACCCGAAATATCACAGTATGCTAGAAAGTGCCTTATTTAGAAAGTATGTTAAAAAAACCATTTTTTTTTTAGAAAATACCTCATTTTCTATGCTATCACTTGCGATTGTTGGACGGTATTTAATCTCACAGTAAAATGATATCACACGACTAACACGTTTTACAAGTCCGGTGAAGCTTGATTGGTCGTACTTTTTCGACACAAGCATAGGTCAATTAAAAAAAAAGACTAACACGTTCTGTGTTCTATCTATTATATTTATTCTGTGCTTCTTCAGTTCATTCATTGTCAACGCTCGGTAGATATAAATAGCTGCGACCGCGCTCAGCTTTAATGGATCATCTCCTCTGTATTAGCACGTATTAGTGCAGATTAATGTTTCATATCGCGTCTCGTCATCCCTCCAATGTATGTCGCAACCGCAACCCGATGGTTAAAGCCGTCTGATAGTAATTTGTCTAGGTAAATAATTGTATGCCGAACTACAAATTATTAGAAATACGGTATGCCGACGGAAAATTATTAGAAACAGGAGTTAGAAATTATAATGGATAAAGAACCAGAAAATATGTAGTGGTACCAAAACTATGTAATAATTATGCATTGCTGTTAGATCAATAAGAAGACTAAAAGTGTACTTAGTCTTAATAAAATAATTAAAAAACTGCATGTTAAATAAGGGATGAGAAGGGGGACTACGTAATTTGGCGAAATATAAATAATGTAAACTAGGTTATGTTTTTTTAATAAAAAAAAATACTCATAGTTGTAAGCAAGCTTGTTAAAACCTTCCACTCACGTCGTCGCTTCAACAACGATTTTACTGGATAGAGAATCTAACCTAACCTAACCTTATTGCGTATAGTTATTAACAGCTTGCTTACAACTGTGACTCGGCATACAATTATTAGGCAAATGATTATCAGACGGCAATCATCGGACTGCTACATATAGCTAGAGTCTCCAATAGAAATAGAGGCTCCAATAAAAGGGCGCGACAAAGGACTAAGATATAATAGGAAACAGTGACCTCTCCTTACAAGAACAAACTATACAGGTGGCAGCTTAGCAAATCGTAGTTAACAGGTCATATAATGTCTCCACCTAGGAGCTCGATATGCAATAGGCCTTAGTGGCCCAATGTGTGTTGGTCTACTTCACACACAAACTTTGATGTACTTCGCAAGTGTGTACAAGTTTCCTCAGGATGTGTTCCTTCGCCGTAAGAGCGTTGAATTTACGTATGAATTTGAAAATCAAAAACTGGTAAGTGCAGAAGCTTCAACCCGCGAACTACCGAATAGAAGTCAACGTCTCTAACAATACAATGGAATTGCTTGTGTCAATAAACGAAAAAAGTAATTTGACTCCATACTAACTGGCTGGTTAAAATGTATTCCATATGGGAGTGCCGATTCTTTTTCTTGGGGAATGTTGAAAATTTTTGCAGCATTTTCTAAGCTGCCACTTACACCCTGTATATTTGGAGTGTACTCCAATACTTTGACAAGTTCTGCTATTTATGACTGTATAAGAATAAGGTTCATTTCTGATATACCGACCGCAAGATATCTCGCTTTCTTTCTTAATGCCATGAATTCTCGTGGCGTGTGAAGCGTCTGCTAATATTTTCTGATCACGTAAGTTGGGAACCACAGGTATGTTATAATACTCGTCGTCGTCGTCGAGTATTATAACATACGGTCGTCTTATAATACTTATAATTTAATATATTTTCTATTAAATGCTTTGGTATTTATAATATTTGGACGTACCTATTGCTATGAACTAATGCAATATAATTTGCTATTATGTTTAACGAGTGTAGACTTTAAAAACATGCTAACCACTAACTATAAAATGAACAGCAAGTTTTTAGGGTTCCGTACGTCAAAAACAAAAAACTTAATCCTTATCACTCGTGTGTCTGTCTGTCTGTTTCCTCCGAAAGTACTAGACCGATTGAATAGAAGTTTGGTATGTAAATCCGTGACCTATAGACGGACGTGTGACATAATAATTAATTTACAACATGTAGGCCACTTTTGGGTGATAAATTAGGCATAGAAAAAAAAAGTTTTACGCACTATACCATGTGATATATCAATTTTTTGTTGGCTTGTTGTAACGATCTGAAATACATGTATATTTTTTTTACAATTTCACAATAAATAGTTTAGAAGTTATTTAAGAAAATCTGTGAAAAATTACCATTCCCCCCCTTATCTCCACACTACAAGTCTTTATCTTAAAAATAAATACTGAAGGAATATCTTTACCTATAAGTACAGGAGAACCTTTATCATGTTCTGTGGTATTTAAAGTAATAGAGTATTCCCCAATATTTGTGCGTACTATTATTTGTAATTTTCCTATTACTTTAAACTTGAAGTTAAAACCAGTTTTTAACTCCAGACGAAAAAGGGGGGTAAGGGGTAAGTTTGACGTGTGTGTCTGTCTGTCTATGGCATCGTAACTCCTAAACGAATGCGCCGCTTTTGATTTAGATTTTTTTTTGTTTGCAAGGTTCCACAATCGAAAGTGCTCTTAGCTATGATCCAAGAAAATATCTTCTGCCATTTGAAGATTATCAGCTCTTTCCTAGTTGTTGAAAAATCAAATATCGGTTATGTGGTGGGAGTTTTTTTTTTATTAATGTAATATTACAATAGTTCCGTATCAGTGATTCATTCGTTTAAAAAAAATACCGAATCTATTCACAAAAGCTCTTGTGAAGACAATTGCAGAAATGAGATTTTCGGTTCGTTCTCCCAACCAAAACTAAATTACTGACCCTCACACTGCCCTTAGAAGAGTCCGCCCAAAGTTGGAGATAAACTATTTAACGCTCCGAATGAGCGAAGCCTTTGATCCTCTGGTAATTAATATCCAGTGTTCAGCCAGTATGTGTGCAACTGACAAGTTGAGGGCCGATTCACTGCTAACTCGATTTTCGCCTTTCTGAAGCTTCTTTGCGTATTGTCTGAAAATAAAGCGGGACTCGTAAGGGTTAGATTGTGCCAAATACACTTACAATCACTTTATGTTGGGTTTATATCCGTGATATTTTACTTTTATTGCATTTTTTCTCTTAATAAATATTTTTGGTTGGATTTATATTAAAGAGATTTTTTCTTATTTATTTATATTGTTTCATGATTTTTTACTGAGTACCTATAAGTAGGTGAGCGGACAGGCGGCGGGCGGTGGTGGTGAGTGGTGGTGGGTAGGTAGGTGTAGGTGGTGGTGGGTGGTGGTGGTGGCTTTCAGTGTCAACTAAAACTGGATAGAAAGAGCAACTAATTATGAGAAATGCGCGGTAAGGATGTCCAACGACTAGAAATTTTGATGTTTAGCCCAGATTTTATATTGTTAAAATTGTGTCTGAAATTGATGAACTTTAGCAGGCTGATAGATAGGACGTCATGAGAAAATATTTTAAATTCTATTCACAACTTAATTATTTCGTTAACTGTAAAGTCAACGACCGCCGTCACAGATCCTGGATTCGGAGTAGTTATAATTATTAATCTTATTAGGGTGAAATCTAACTGTACTTTAATAGTTGCTATGTTTGTTCGCAGAGCCAGCTTTGGGACGAGTTCGAGTTAGAGGAGGCTACCTTCGCGGAATACAGTACTAGCACCGCTCACCACAGCTTTGAGGTTAGTGCTATATTTACAATACAATAAAATACAAATACCGTAATAAATTGGGTGAAGCCAGACGAGCGTCTTTTTTAGTTATGTATGAGTCGCGTTTTTTCGCTCGCGCAATTTCGCTACATTTGATTTCATACAAAACTACTGTTTCGTTCAGACGACGGCGCGGCGGCGACGACGACGACGCAAAATGGAATTTGTATGAAAAAAAATTACGCGACCAAAAAAACGCGACTTACAACTCAAAAATTACGCTCATCTGGCTTTAGCCTTACCTCTGTATAATGGTCTAAGAAAACAAGGTCTTCCATTCGGACCACGTGACTGACACAAGCCTACGTCATCTTGCGCTGTTCTTGTCGAATGCGTTTTCATAGACCATGCTCTGTATATATTTCTGCTAAGGCAGCTACCGACTGTACATTTATTTATGATGGCTGTCATGGTGGATGGTGGAAAACAAACAATGCGATAATTAAAATCACCTCGTTTTGATTCTTCAGTTTGCTTAATGTATTCAAATGCAAAATCAAGCCATTTAAAAATTAAATTTAAGTGCGCAATTCTTATTATATAACTGAAATTAATGGCACAATCAAGGAAGCAGCTTATAAGTTTTTTTTTACTTTTTTTTATTTCACTACAAGTATGACTGCAATAAAGTGTTGACCTTTGCTTTTATATACCATCAGCAAAGGTAATACAACATTATATTTTAGTAGTCGAATTGGTTAAATATACCTACAAACAAAACTACAAAAGCGTAAATTTTTTACAGAAGCAATTACTATAAAAATGCATGCCTTTTAATAAACAAACATGCAACTTTGTTGCAGGGTAAACTATCTTTCTCTTTATTTCAAATAGCCTCGGGTATTAACCTTAATAGCTTAGCAACTACGCAAATTACTGTCAACAATTATTGTCTCCCTACACTTTTGCATAATATAAGCAAGTAATAGGCATTAAGAAAATGAGGCTCAGAGCATTCCCCTGTGGAACGCCGTGAAAGCATTTACAACTATTAAACTTTTATCATTAATGTGATTGCGTTCTTTTCCTTTACGACTATTTTATGTATCACTTTGAATCCTGTTATTGCCTCCACCACAGAGAATCGACCTGTTTTTTTAATAGTATTATGTTAGTGACTGTGCAATCTCCCGATACACTGTATCGAATGCCTTATATGATTCGTGTACCAAACATTTTTATTGACTCAAGGAATCTGGTATATTCTCAATGTTTATTAAAACAAGAAATACAAAAATATTTTATGCGACACGTAATATAATGGTGAAGTAAGAAAGTTTTTTTTGTAGTATAAAGACGTTATATAGGCGACCCGATCCTGTCAACACCTCAGTAATTTTGTCACCGAGATATCTTGGTTTTCCGTCAGTTTCGATCAATAGAAAGTAGCTGCATGCCTTTCGGAGCAATCACAACCCCGAGACAAACCTCCCCCGCAGCGACACACAATGACAGTTATACTATAATATAACATACGGCACATACCTACATACTTGTTGTTATCAATTACATCACAGTGCGTGCTTCAGACTAAAGTAATAGGTAACTACTTATTTCCTCCGCCGGGAAGAGCAGTGTCGTTACTCCTAAAACTCTTACACAATTAGGCTTATTGGGTATTAATTCGAACAAACGTAGGTACTTAGTGTGAATTAATGCGTTGTTAGCTCTGATTTATGGATATTTGGAAGTTCCCAATTACTCTAAAAGTAAAATCAATTAAAAGGCCGACACAAAGGAGGATGGAGAATTTAAATACAAGTTAGGTAGGCTGCCGCTTTTACGAACGATGTTGTTTATTTTATACTATAATACCTATAATAAAGAGGAACGATTTGATTGTTCGTTTGTTTGCATAGAGAAGTTTTTAATGAAACTCGGTATAAAGATTGAATAGACTTTGAGGAGTAACATAGGCTACCTTTTACTGCAGGTAAATTCCTCATTACATTGCAGCAGCACATAGGCTTCGATCTGGACATTCGTTTAGAAAAATCCTCATTCCTACGGGAAAATCTGTTTATGCGGGCGGAGCCGCGTGTCAGACAGCTAGTGTATTATAATATGTTACAGCGGATGAGCGGAGGGACATTGAAAAGGGCATGTTGTCGTTATCCCTACGCTTTGCAGGAGGGTTGGAGATTACAGTTGCAGGAGTCCAATGTTCAACTCATACTTACGTATGTAAACGGTAGAACAACGGTTTGTTAATATTCTTTAATTGAAATGGCTTTTTATATGTGTACCAATCAATACAGAACCGATCAGCTTTTTATACACTCGGAAACATCCAATTATTGCTATCAAGAAAATAATTGGATGCATTTAAAAAGGTCAATTATTTTCCAATTTGCTTGAGGCTATGCCCCGTATTTTCATCATGCCTGCTTTTAATGTGTTCAATGACAGAAATTCGTTCTGAAATTGGATGAAAAATGTTAACAGCACAAAAATAGAAATGCCAAGTCAAGGAAATAAAGAAACACTTAAACCACAGTCAGCGTCAGAACCCGGCAGTTAGTCGAGTGCTCTTATAAAACTCCATCTAAAGCTGCTGGTTGACTAAAGAGTGTCAGTGGCCAAGTGGATAGGACCCTGGACTTCCATTTAGAAGTTCGCGGGTTTAAGTCTCGGCACGAACCATTGTGTTTTAAAATTAATAATAATAATCTTTATTGAACTGAATGCCAGTGTTTATACAATATTTTTTACAACAGTATGGATAATTTACAGCTGGTGGGACTGAGTATAAATGGTGCAGTTGACATTAAAAAAAAGTAAAAACCTATGCTATAAATGTCAGAATTTATGTGTTCGTTTATTCGACGCTCTTACGGTTAAGGAAAACATCGTGAGGAAACCTGCACACACTTGCGAAATAATGGAAGTAAAATGTCCAAAAGTAAAAATAAAAAACCCTCTCAAATACACACTAACATTTAACAAAATTGTTGTTTCCGTATTATATTGAAACTAGCGACCCGCCCCGGCTCCGCACGGGAAAATGTTTATTGTGGGTTATCCTTAAGTATATTATGCATGTATTATACATATAAACCTTCCTCTTGATTCACTCTATCTTTAAAAAAAACTGCATCAAAATCCGTTGCGTAGTTTTAAAGATTTAAGCATACATAGGGATATAGGGACATAGGGACAGAGAAAGCTACTTTGTTTTATACTATGTAGTGATACGTAACATTAAATGAGTAAAGTTACGTTATAGAAAGCATTAAAATTTGAATATCAATAATAATAATGATAAATTTGTTTGTGAAATCATAAACTAGAACCTCCAGATGGACTAATGGGGTGAACCAGGGTTGGAGGGATATAAAAAGTGGTATAGATCCATGTTGAACATTCCTTTGACTACCAACAATCCCATAATAATTGTGAGACACAGTAACTGACTGTTATGAAACTTACTAACTTTGAAACTAATAGGTCAGCTGACATTTAAAAGAGGGTAATCCTGTGTACTGTAAATGCCAATTGGATCTTATCAATCAAACAAACAGTTATATGTATTATGCAATGTTTCGTGTCATATGTTAACCTATAATGTAACAAAAAAAATCTAAGTCAAGAACGACGTTATAAAGTTATTTTTGCTGTTAGGTGAAAGTGCTAAATATAAAACAAGTCGACTCTAGGCAGTGGCGTAACAGGAAAATCAAAGAATAACAAATACATTTAGAAGAGAGCTGATGCCAGAAATTGACTAAGAAAGGTAAGTCTCAAAGATTTTCTTTACAAATTTCCTTCCATTATGGATTTAATAGAATCAGATCTTTTGATATCTAAATATTTCCCTTCTTTCTTGTGACTGATATAATTCAATGATAGCCTGAAAGCAATTAATGAGTTTGCAACCATGCCGCGAATACATTATCTTTTTATAGGTATTGCTGCTGTGTAAAATATCCCCAATGTCAGAAAACAGAAAAAATATTTGTAGGACATCACAACACATAAAACGACAAAAGAGAAAAAGGAAAATATAATTAACTACCAAACTACACAACATCAAACAAGAACGATATAACTACGTGCAAACATCCCCTAGTGATGCGACACCCACACAAAAAGTGACTCAGCAAAATGCCGCAGCCCGCCGTAATAATAAAATAAACTTAAACCTTATAATAATAATAACTAAATAGATTGTACATAATTTACTTCTTATATCTATATGTGATGCTGTTATTTATATTTAGAATAAAATAAAATTGTGGTCAGAATTGTTCCGAAAATTCATTTCAGTGTCAGTTGCACGCCAAATTATCTACTTTATTCACAATCCTTCAAACATTATTATTTAACTAAAAATTGGCTATTCGCAATTGATGTACGGACTATGTTTATTTTACTATAATATATCTACATACAAAATTTATTTATTTATTAGGCCTACACCAGCAGGACACATATTGAATATTTACTAAGATTGTATTATTAATTCTGGTATATGTCCCAATTTAGGTGACACAGCATTGGCATGTTGGCAGACATGTAATCTAATAAAGTAGGTGTCTAAAAACAAGTAACAATTTGGTACAACTTAATTGCAGTGTAAAGCTGGTAAAAAAAATTGATTCAGAAACAAATTCTTTACACACCGTTAAAAATACAAGTAAGGGTTTAAAATTAATTACATTCTAGGGTCAGCTATAAAAGTGTCACTGTGATGAAATGAAAGCTTTCAAATTTTAATGCTATTACAATTTTATACAAACCTACCTTAGTGAATATGCATGAAAATTAAGCTGAAAAAGACTATAATATAGGTCGTATATTTGCTGAATTTTAGTTTTTCATTATCATACTTTTGTAACGATTGTATGCCGATACTTTAGCGCATTCTTTTTTTATTTATTTAGCTTGTGTCGAAAAGGTAGGACCAATCAAGCTTCACCGAACTAGTTCACCAGTTTTGTTATAGTCAAATTGTGACATTCGTATTAATAAGGGATCTTCTTATATTGTTCGATCGGATATTGATTGCACGGATAGCAGTCGATTATAATTCTATCCCACTAGACTTCGATAGATAAATACTCTCCTGCATAGAACAAAACAAAACACAACACATATTATTAAAAAAACATTAGTCTTTATGCTTTGTGTTTGTTATATAGATTTACATTGGGCGTAATAAATTATAGTAATTAAACGTTATGCGGATTTATTACTAATCTATTAATTGTAATGCGACTATAAAATAGGCGTATTTAATGTATGCTTTCTAATACAGACTGTCGCGAAGATTGCGAACGTACCTACCATAGAGATGTAGACGAGGCTCTTTGCCGTTAGGTTGGTAAGTTTGAGTTTGGATGT
The DNA here is from genome assembly GCA_948473455.1 of Teleiodes luculella. Lineage (NCBI taxonomy): Eukaryota > Metazoa > Arthropoda > Insecta > Lepidoptera > Gelechiidae > Teleiodes > Teleiodes luculella. Next base: position 14,086,597 of record OX419585.1, on the reverse strand, counting down.
GTCAGAAATGGCACATGCTTTTAGAGGTTAACTGGTGATTAAATTTTTCCAGTTATTTTAACGTTCTCAAATAGTTGAGGGTAGAATTGTTATAATCGACCGGAGTGAGGTTGGCGCGGTGACGTTTGACGTACGCTTAAATAGCGTCGCCCAGCCGGCACGCGCTTCTTGGGCCTCGAGCGGTCGTAGCGAGAGGTCGTCAAGGAGGTGAGAAATAACCGCACTTAGATATTGGATATAAAGTAAAGATGATGCAATGAGGTAACGTTAAAGATAACGTAAGGAAAGCCGGTGAGTTAATTTCCTTCCTAAACTATGTAAGTAATTTCTGATATATTCCTTATAGCCACGTTGTGGTGTACAGAAAATATGTATTGTCTAGATTTCAGCTACAATAAGAACTTAAGAGAATCAGATCTACGAGAGAGAAATGGTTACAGAGAGTTACCATTGAAACCGGAGGAGGGTTCCTCAGTAGTGTGTGTAAAGAGAGCACACTACATTGATACTGTCACATTAGAATAGGTATAGATTGCTAGACTCACTGAAGGTGAGGCAGGATGATGATAAATATATAGAGAGATGATAACTTGGCTGGTTAGGGAAAGACTATAAGGGGCAGGTGGAGGTCTTTCAAGAGAAGAACATAAAGTTCCTTTGTGACAGTGTTAATAGTAAGAAACCAGAGAGACAGAGAGAGATACAAAATAGTAAGATGTCTGAACTGTTTACATTTCATTATGTAATTATAGAGTTTATGTATAATTTCTTATCGCAGGTGGTAACTTCGCGATAAAATGGTGGAGATGCTTTTTTTTTCTTTTGAGGTCGGGAGGCCTGCAAGTAGGGTTTGCAATTCGAATATTCGAATATTCATTTTATTCGAATATCCGCCCCAATTTCAAATTCGAATACTACATTTCATTTATCCGAATATTCGAATAGTATTTAAAGTATATAGGCACTAATGCTTTTTTTAATAATTTAATAACAACATCCCTGCCGTGACTCTCGCACGTTGTCCCGTTATTGTGGGTTGCCGCTGATGATAAAACTGACAGATCATGGCTCATTTTGCGAAAGAAAAGGCATCTATTTGCTAATATCTTCGCAGATTGGCTGCTTTAAGCAAGATACCACATAATATAATATATTTTTCTTTGCGACTCTGTCACGCCAGAGGTTTGCATCAAGCAGAGAAATGTACTCAAAGACCTTTGTTTGTGCCCTAGGCGTGAACAACGCCAACAGTCCTCCCTGATGGGGCAGGTACCTATAGAGAAACTGCGCACCCGAGTTGTATTTAGTATTGACACGCTTGCACCGCCTCTTTCTGTCATCTGGAGTGGTTTCTGAGTCATAGAAGCCTGCTAATGCCTCCATAATTTCTGAGCTTATGAAATGAGTAGGTGCCGAATCAGAAGCTCCTAGCATACCATCTTCACCTTCTAAACAGTTTTCTTAGTGACCAGCAGTAAGGTTTTCGCAAAGGTCGTTTACTGGAAATTTCCACCTATGTAGCGCTGCCACCGAGAGACACAGCAAAGCCATTGCTATGCTTATTGACATCTGCTGCAAAACACCGGAACAGTTGCTCCATTGATACCAAGCGGTAGTTCGATTTGTATGGAGTACTGCTGTCATCCTTGGGATTGTTCTGCCAAGTATCAGCTAAATGCATTAGACTCTGTGGATTTTACAGCCAAGATCAAGATGATCTCTAGCTCATTGGCGACGATCAGCAAGTAAAATCCAAGCTTCAAAGCAGAGGATCGACGCATAGTTGCCAGTCTTTTGGTGTTTTACAAGGTGTATGTTCCAAGGCCTTCTATAGTTTTACCTCCCATTTGGTTACCGGAGTACTACACCGCGCCATCCAGGAAAAATATCTATGATTACGATTTGAGTGGTGAGGGAAAGGGCTCTAAATACCCAAAGACCACTATGACCCAAGGTGGATCTATTGTAGTCAGCCCTCCTCTTCCAAACCTACAGCTTTGAAGAAGCTGACTGTTTTGGTGGGATTTAGGGTTCGGGCTTTTTGGGGGGCAAGCTTGTGCACACCCAGCACTCGACTCCTTTTGTTGACGAGAGCATCACTTTCACAGAGGACGTGAATAGGAGTTTCCTCTTCGTCTGCACAGAATCTACAGTAAGGGTTTTCTGATAAACCCATTCTGTTCATGTGCTTGTTGAGTTTACAATGCCCAGTAAGGGCCATAATGAGTAGACGAATGCTCAACCGGTACAGTTTTAGTATCTTGGTTCTTGGGAGGAATACACACTTGTTTAAATTCGTCTAAATTTGCACAAAACGCATTAATAAATATTAAAACTAATTAAAATACTTGTTTTTACATGAAAATAATTATACTAAAATCAAACAAAATCCCAGTCTAGTTACTCTTGTTTGTCTTGAATTATTATTGCATTTTTTTGATATTTTCAGTAAATGTTTAAAAAAATATTCGAATATCCGGATATTCGAATATTTAGCACTAGAAATATTCATTTTATTCGAATAGTGAAATCGAACGAATATTGCAAACCCTACCTGCAAGTTTCACATGTGTACTTGATTATGTACTAACTTGATTGACTAAATTACAGATGATCCAGCAGCCCGCTAGAATGAAGTTTCTAGCGGCCAAGAGATATAAATGCCAGCCCGCCAGAGCGAAGGTTCTGGCGGCCAAGAGATATAAATGCCAGCCCGCCAGAGCGAAGGTTCTGGCGGCCAAGAGATATAAATGCCAGCCCGCCAGAGCGAAGGTTCTGGCGGCCAAGAGATATAAATGCCAGCCCGCCAGAGCGAAGGTTCTGGCGGCCAAGAGATATAAATGCCAGCCCGCCAGAGCGAAGGTTCTGGCGGCCAAGAGATATAAATGCCAGCCCGCTAGAATGAAGTTTCTAGCGGCCAAGAGATATAAATACCAGCCCGCCAGAGCGAAGGTTCTGGCGGCCAAGAGAAATAAATACCAGCCCGCCAGAGCGAAGGTTCTGGCGGCCAAGAGAAATAAATACCAGCCCGCCAGAGCGAAGGTTCTGGCGGCCAAGAGAAATAAATACCAGCCCGCTAGAATGAAGTTTCTAGCGGCCAAGAGATAACAAATACCAGCCCGCTAGAATGAAGTTTCTAGCGGATTACAGAGAATAGAGAGTGGCCCTTTGAGAGTTTATAGTGGTCTGTAAGGCTACCTATTGATGTACCTTGTTATAATTATCTTGTTACATATTCAGAGTAGTAAAAACACAAAGTAAGTAAGTAAAGTAAAATGTTACTGCAAAAAGATATTTTATTTATTCCCTAACAGTTTATCATTCAAATGAGATTTGCATTTTGTACAATGTTTACTTTTATTTGTTCCTCCCGTTTAACATACCTACATAATGTGTTTAGAGCAACAACGAAACGACATCGTTGGTCTGTTCCGAGACGTGCAGTCGTCGGCACGTTAAAAGTAAACATTGTATTGAGGTAAATGATCAATTTGCATAGAAATAATTAACAGAGATCTGAAATTATCATTACTGATACCTGTAAGACTTGCAACAAAACTTAGTAAATTAAATCTACTTATCTACTAATTGAAGTAGATATACCTGACAGTAAGTAGAAACTGTTATTGATGCATCCCGGAAAGTATTTATTTTATTCAAGTTTGGGTTACTGTGTCGCGGCTAGCTTAGTCTAAGACACTTTAAGGATAATAAATAAAAGATGCAAGTACTTACAAACAGACTTTTATTGTGGAAGTTAAGATAGGGCGGTAGCAGAGGGCTTTACGCGGGATCGTACAAAATTATTACTTCACTGTGATCACCTTTAGTTCATTTCATTATACACTGAGAGAATAATTAGTTTACTTGAGCTTTAGCACTGTCACTGTCGAACTACTGCCCTGAGATCCGGTTTGGCGATGTGCATCCAGCGGCGAAGAATCTTTCGATGTAGGTAGTCTTCACTCCAAACCAAGGGACAGCATCATCGAGAACAGTTGCGAATTCATCAACTTTCCACAAGGAGATAATCGCACGTCTTCAGAAATGACGTAGTTCCTATGAACCGAAAGACAAGCATTAGGCGTCAGCTAAAATATGCCGGTCTTGCGTACGCCACGGATACCTAAGATCTAGGGCTCGTACAACAATAAAAACTAATTTGATTGTGGCGTACGCAAAGAAAGCTGAGCGGAGTTACATAAAAAACAATAGATATGCAAGAAGCAAAAGAATACGGTTCGTTAAAATTTAAATGGCGGTTAGCCCCACGGTTATTATTTAAAGTAAACAACTTTGCATAAAGAATACAGATAACGCAGTAAGAATCAATTCACACTTACCCGAAAAGCGGGGAAATACGTCTTGGTACTTAAAATAACCAGAGATATTTAAAAATATAGATTATTGACGATAATTAGAATCGCTAAGTTTGCACGAAGCAGCGCGTGCTCACTCGATTAAGGTTCGATTCCAAATGACCGAGCGCAAGGTCAGAACAAAGGCGAGCGAGAACAAAGGACGATGCACGAATAGGGATGGGAAGCTGTCGATAAACGCCGTCGATAAAAGAACGATAGTTCGTTTGAAAGATCGACACCTTATTTCTTGCTATTTTTTTAGATTACATTACAACTGTAAGCTAGTGATGCGAAATATAGATTACTCAAAAGAGTTTCGTGTCATTTAGCTTATGACAGCTATTACAGACGAATTATAATTGCGTTTAAGTGTGATCCAAGCAAATTCAAATCTCTGAAGCAGGATATATGATAAGGGCGTAAAGAAGGGCTTGAAGTAAAAAAGAAAAGAGTTGATCTTATTGGAGGTAGCGTCCGATTAAAACGTAAATACTTATTGAAGAAGATTAGACACGAGATCGATCAAGAGAAACTAGAATTGCAGAAAAGAAATGATTGGCCATATGATAAGACAATCGTTGTTTTTATAGAAAACACAGAGGAGAAAAGGTTGACGTCAAAAGAGGATGAGTCTGACCAAGTTCTCGATATAGAATATTATGGAAGCAGAACAGCGCCGTCTTAAACCAATGTCAAACTATTGACTTCATTCAGCTATCAAGATGATTGAAACGGAGCAGCTTCCAGCCTTCGGATCCCGCCTTCAAGATTGTAAGGAACTCAAGATTCATAAATAATTTCGCCCTACAATATTTGCAGCAAGATTTTATTGTAGATATCATAAATACGCTAAGCTGAGAATTGATTAAGAACGATGAGACATAATACAGCATATGAACCTCGACTGTTAGCAGAGTCGTTCCATAGATGACGTGTGAACAATATTTCAATATTTATTTACTTACAATAATTAAAAGAGAAATCTATAATTCGAGCCATGGTTAAACAACTAGCAAAGAAAGAAAAGAGCGAGTGTTCCCACCGGCATTACAAGAGTACCTATAGTTCTTGACTAGAGAGAGAGGAGAGGTGAGATAGACCTGACTCATTCTGCACTATTATTACCAGCATGCCTGGCGGGTAGATCTCTTTCAAAAAGTTGTAAGAGATGGGCGAATCGTAAGTGACGCTGTATGACCAGAATCCTTATAATATAATATTCAATGCTACTGATTTTAGTTCAATGCGATTGCGTAGCGTTGGTGCTTGCGTTTTTTTTTATACATTCGTAGTCGTACCTGTTAGAAAGAATATGGTTTTATACGACAACGAATGTGCGGTGTATTAGATACCACGTAAGTCATTCATTTTGTTGGATACGCGATTATGAGTTTTAATGAGGATTGAGGACGTCGTAAGAGAAATGCCGTAACAAAGTATTCAATTGAATTCATTGAATTAGCTCGTTTCTCTTTTCGTCGACTCAAGCTTATGACATTAGTCACCAGTGAACTATATAACATCACTATTACATGCATGACAGCTGCGGTTTGTGTTTGTTTGGTTATTTATTTTCTTTCTTAGATAGCGGAACTGCAAGCTTTCTCACCAAGAACCAAGTTAAAATAATGCAGTAAAAATAATACTTAGTACCTACTGTAGTCAAGAAACACAATCAGTTCAAAGAGTTTCCACAGAATTTAATTTTCATCAGAGGTGTGTACATAACATTAAGAGGTATTATGTATGTGTAGTCAAACATTCAAGAAAGAGATCTCAACTTCGAGATACCTAGTACAAAGCCTAATACTTACCTACCTTGAACTAACCAGGGGCTAAGAAGATTAGAGTGGAACTAAATGCTGGAAGTAAACAATAAGTAGGTAGGTTCATTGCAATAAGTAAGTACCTACCTACCTACCTAAGTACCCAGTTACTTTACAAGAGACCTGAAAAATTGTTAAACTTCCAAAAAGGTCAACCCGTGTATGAGGAGATAGGTATTATTTACTGAGTTACATAGAACTCTGGTATGGATTTGAGCATAACTTACACAAAGGACAAAAATTTATCAGTTAAAATTTACATATAACCCAGGCTTGTGTGGTTGTAAAGTAGCTATTAGTTTAGAGAACATGAAAATTATGTCTGCCCCCTGGAATATAACAAACTTATATAGAAAAATTTGCAAATCGTTAAAGGTAAACAAGAAACAAAGTTATAGACCAAGAGGGCAGAGAGGTAATAGACAAACTGAGAAGCAGCTGGCCTACAGAATTAGTAAGCCTTTCTATTTTTACAAAATGCAATATTAAGATACTGAAGAAGAAGAGAGAATTAAAAGGTTGGAGATCAAAAATGTCTCGGATAAATTACACAAAACTTTCCCCAGATATAGAAGTAAAAGGGTATTAAGTACCTACCTAGTGAGGTAGATAAGGAAATAGATTTATTTTATTTTGGTAACAAAAAATATATGTTGAGTACTTCAGTAGGAGAGTAAAGTATAGGTAATATTAACAGGAACTGGGAGACTGGTCAATCAGTCTGTTCTGTAGACTTGATGTTGAATAGTTTCTTCACAGAATGTTTCCTAAAAGAACAGCTGAAAACAGAAGACAGAAATCATATTCACGGCCTAAATGATGTAGAGTGATACCATCTCTCTATTATCTACTGTATTAGAATAGAATTAGTAAATAGCTATGCAGAAGAAATTGCATAGTCTGTGATGTTTCGACAGTTAAAGATCAGATGATTCTATAAGTGCTCTTCCTTAAAGGTGCATCTACACTAGCCAAATTGTTACTTCAATTTAAAACTAGAAAGATTACTGAGTACTTGAGATTAAAAGACTTTCATAGAAGTTAGATAATAGAGAGATGACAAGATTAAAAATCAAAATAGTATATTTAAACCCGTTAGCAGTGACTGTCCTGTTTGGTACTTATAGTCAAGAATGAAGATAAATATTACGTGAATGGACTAATATATATAAATAATGTTTTCTGAACCATATTTCAGGACGTCAAAGAAGTTACAAAGGTACCTACAAAGGGTAAAATGAAGTTGTATCAATAAGATATATTAAATATAGATAGGTACCTAACACGAAGAACAAATGACACATGACAGATGTGCCTGCCTCTGTTTATGTTGTAGTTTTACTTTTAACAGATACCTACTGCAGAAGATAATAAAAGAAAAAAAGAGAAAAGGAAAAAGAACAGAGAAGAATAGAATAATCACTTACTTAGGTAGGTATATAAACACTGTGCTTGTGGCAAATAAACTGTACCTACAGGTGGACAGCCTTGTGGCTAAAGGCAGCAGTTTTCTATCAGGCAGTCATGGGTGGATAGAGGAGATAAACGCAAGCTGGTGCAGGTATCTATCTATAGAACTACATTTTTAAACTAAGATAAAATAAAAGGTCTAATTTCCAGAACCCTACAGCTTGTAAGGAAAAATAAGCTACCTATTATACAACTTATAAAAATTGTGAAATAGCAAGTAGGTAGGTACCTACAACAAACAAGGCGAGAAAGTCTGAGTACCTATGATTGAGAGTAATAAGTACCTACTTAGACTAAAGTGATGACGTTCTTAAGCGACGGAGTAGGTAATACCTACTTAAAGTCGACGAGAGTAGAATAAAGGACAACAAAGAAAGGGTATAATAAATCCCTGCGATTCCTTATTGGAAGCCATTTCAACCGGACTCGATAAGAGGAGACATGATCGTACTACTGGCGTAAACTGAAGATTTTAAATCAAAACGCATATAAGTAGGTATCTAGATCGAAATGTTCTCGAGCATTGTGAACATCTCTTCGTTAAGGTCGGTTTAGAAGAATTTGTGTAATGAAAGATGGGTAAATGTAAAGGTTGAACCAGGGAATTTTCATTTCAAGATTGATTATTGGAGTGGTACTTAAGGCTATTCAACTGAAGACTAATATCTGGATAAAAACTTATTGCGAGTTATAATAAAAATAATAAGAAAATAATAAATCCTCAAACTGGTCGAAAGTCATTTCTTTCCGTTGAGGAGGGTCTGGTTGAAAAGTAACCAGAAGAAATAAGAACTGAAAGAGAGGCTAGCTCTGTTAAAAAGCCATGAGATATCTGAAGGAAAAGATGAGAACAGACACTTTAAGGATTATGATCAAACAAATTATAAGAATTGATTTCGATAAAACGAGGGCATTGACTGATCAGGAGCCCAATGCCCATTAAGGAGGAAATCCGATAGAGAAAGTAGTGCCGGATAAGTTGTACATTGAAGAGAACTGATGACTACCTACATGTCAAAACAAGCCCTGCGACTTTGCGAACACCTGGAAGAACCAAGAACGACGGAGCAACGATCTGTCAAATGGGAAGCCCAGTCCCGGCATGAGCTGGCCAAAGTTGAAGATTACTGCAAAAGAACAGTTAAGAAGAGAAGTATGCTGCAAGCCCTGTATCCCTAAGCATACCTAAATAAAAAGACGCGACGACGATGATTCGGATAGAAAGTCCGTTTACTAGATATTCAATAAAACGAATTAATGGATGAAAGCAGATCTAATTTTACAAATCTTCTTATAATTGTCAAGCTAAATAAAATGATAAGCATGTCACCAAGCAACGAAGAGTTTAATGAGAAAGAGCACCACGGTGATTCTGCGAAATTGTAAGTTGATGTAAAGAACTCAAACTTTGAAGATAAACAGAATAATTTAAGGCTTTGATTTAAAGATCAAAGAGCTAAAGTGAGAGTAAAGAATTAGCAGTTCATCCGTTTACATCCCATCTGACAGTAGCCCTAGTACCCTTTAGCAGTAGAAGATATTGAGGTTGGAACAACATTGAGAATTATGAAAGGAGATGAGATTACCATCGACTAGAACTACTAGAAGAAGATAAGTTGGGACGCATACACGCTGAGATCGTGCATAGTCAAAGAAAGAAGAGATAAGTAGAGGGAACACACCCAGAGAGATCGGTAAGAGTGAGTTAAGATGATTTACTAGAGTTGATACCCTTAGATATCCTCATACAAGAAAATGGTATTACCATGTTCACGTATCGTGTGGGTTTAAAGGCTTAACCAACCTAGAGTCTTATCTTGATAGATCTTTTGGCTAATACTTACTTAGTAGATCGATGTTACTGGTGAGGTTACAATAGAGAAGGTAGAGAATAGTACCTGCATAATTGACTGCTTACACTTTCTCCTGAAGTTGGGGAGTGTCGCGAAGATTGCGAACGTACCTACCATAGAGATGTAGACGAGGCTCTTTGCCGTTAGGTTGGTAAGTTTGAGTTTGGATGTGTCAGAAATGGCACATGCTTTTAGAGGTTAACTGGTGATTAAATTTTTCCAGTTATTTTAACGTTCTCAAATAGTTGAGGGTAGAATTGTTATAATCGACCGGAGTGAGGTTGGCGCGGTGACGTTTGACGTACGCTTAAATAGCGTCGCCCAGCCGGCACGCGCTTCTTGGGCCTCGAGCGGTCGTAGCGAGAGGTCGTCAAGGAGGTGAGAAATAACCGCACTTAGATATTGGATATAAAGTAAAGATGATGCAATGAGGTAACGTTAAAGATAACGTAAGGAAAGCCGGTGAGTTAATTTCCTTCCTAAACTATGTAAGTAATTTCTGATATATTCCTTATAGCCACGTTGTGGTGTACAGAAAATATGTATTGTCTAGATTTCAGCTACAATAAGAACTTAAGAGAATCAGATCTACGAGAGAGAAATGGTTACAGAGAGTTACCATTGAAACCGGAGGAGGGTTCCTCAGTAGTGTGTGTAAAGAGAGCACACTACATTGATACTGTCACATTAGAATAGGTATAGATTGCTAGACTCACTGAAGGTGAGGCAGGATGATGATAAATATATAGAGAGATGATAACTTGGCTGGTTAGGGAAAGACTATAAGGGGCAGGTGGAGGTCTTTCAAGAGAAGAACATAAAGTTCCTTTGTGACAGTGTTAATAGTAAGAAACCAGAGAGACAGAGAGAGATACAAAATAGTAAGATGTCTGAACTGTTTACATTTCATTATGTAATTATAGAGTTTATGTATAATTTCTTATCGCAGGTGGTAACTTCGCGATACAGACCTAGGCTGTATATTAACCTGATTTCGTACCTTACTAACATTGATATTGTAGCTTTTAACGGCCCATTATGTTGGCGCTCCTTCGAATGGTCCCAACGTTTGTTTGAGAACAAGGGCCCAAGTTTGAGACGACGGCAACGGAAACGTCCTTCACTGTCACTGCTCCAAGAGGGTTGGCAGGCCTGATAACATCGTTTGACTAACTGTCTTTACTGTGTTACGCCCTAGAGCGTTGCGTAGACATATTGTAGCAGCTACGGTGTACAAGGCAATAATCATTGGCAATTATTATTTCACTGTGCTACGCCGCAAAAATGAAATGAATAAGCGTTGCGTAGCCATATCGTAGCAGCTACAAAGTACAATAACAAAAGCTTAAAATTGCTACAGCGTAGAGCGTAGCAACTGTGAAGTAAAATTTATAAGACAATTTTTTTCCCCGAAATCTTTCTGACGTCATTTTTAAATGCTTCTTTGAATAATGTACAACTTAATATTTTGAGTAATATGAACGAATACTCATTCAAAATGTATATTCTGATAACTTTAATCTCGCGTCAAATTTCCAATTTTACCGTCTTAAAAATACATAGTCGTTTATAATGAATCATTCATATTGAATATTAGAGTGCGCTATAATTAAAACTCCGAAAAATGTAATATAAAACGGCTTATTCATAGTAGCAATAGCTATGCGCCTTTATGAGCCGTACAATCGGGGTTTTACTAAGATTTACCTTTGTAACTAATGTTTGATCCTTGGCCTAAACCTGAAAATTATTACCAAGGCTCTCAAACTCACGAAGCTTCAATGAATTAGTACTAACATTCAAAATACATTGCTTAGTCGAATAAGGTTTAGCTAAGAGAGTTCACATTTTAGACTAACTGAATACGTAATGAACATGAAATTGTACTTGTGTCTTCTAGATTGTAGTTTTCTGAAATGGATTCAAGATATTTTAGTAATAAAGGTTGAATAGTACCCAAGTATTTTTGGAAGAACTAAACATATATAATACATATCATCATCATCATCATCATTTTAGCCAGTAGACGTCCACTGCTGGAAGGACTGCGCTCTTCTGGAAGGACATGCTTAGTCAATCCATATGGTCAGCTTTTCCAAAGAAACTTATTTCAAAAACGAAAAAACATTTTTTATTTCTTCATACAAACTGTCCGAATTAAATTAATATTTTGTATGGGAGAATTTTTTTTTTATCAGTAAAGTTTATTTTAGAGCTGTTCTATCAAAATGCTGTTGTATCAAAATCATTGACAAAACATGTCCTTTCCATATTTGCTATGCCAAAATTCAAAATTATTTTATTCATAAAGGCTCTCTCAGAACACTTTATGACGTCATTTCAGAAGTTAAAAGCTTTGCTCAAACCAAGCCCAGCTTTCGTCTCAAACGAATGTACAAGTCTAAGCAACAAAAAAGAGATCAAACAATCAAAAAGAGGCGATGCGATATCAGTTTGAACATAACTGGCGGGTTAGCGCAATGTGTGCGCTGGTGGAGAAGAACCCGCGGAAGGAACTCCACAGGAAATAAGACCGGTGAAGCTTGATTTTTCGTACTTTTTCAATTCAAGCATAGGTCAATAAAAAAAAAAAAACTCCACATGATCGCATTCCACTTCGCAGCGCATCGCAGCCGTCACTTGCACCCTTTTATATTGTCCATTTGTTCCTTTGCTGTCACGTTTCCATTCTGTCACGACAGACCCTGACCCAAACGATAGTCCATGCTATCATTGAACTACTATTGCACTAGCGCACATAGAAACGTCACTTGCTTACCTCAGTCATAGTAATATGAAGTGGTATCCGCGGACACCAACTGTTATGGCGATTGTCTTTTGTTTTTAACACCCGACATAAAAGATGGGTGTTATAAGTGTGTGTCTGTCTGTCTGTGGCATTGTAGCTCCTCGGATGCGCCGATTTCGATCTAGTTTTTTTTTGTTTGCAATCGAGAGCGTTCTTAGCTATGATCCAAGAAAATATCTTCGCCCATTTGAAGATACAATTCTTTTCTAGTTGTTGAAAGGATCAAGTAATGGTTTTGTGGTGGGAGTTTTAAATTTTTATTCTTCTCTCAGTGCACTCTGCCCGATTCGAGGTGTCTCCTCTGGTACTTATGCGTAATTCCTCGATGCATGCTGTGAATCTATTCGCAGGTCGTTCGTCAAACGCAGGCTCTGCATTTGTATGCTTGTGAGATGCGCGAATAACTCTGAATGCCTTTTCTTATCCGACCTACTACATTGTCACTATATACTGGCGTTCCCCTGAGGCTTTGAGAATAATAAATAAATAAATATGTGGGTACATCTCACACACGGCCATCTGACCCCAAACTAGGCAGATCATGTACTACGGGTGTCAGACAGCTGATAAACATACATATACAACATCCAGACACAAGGCAAACACAAGTGCTCAATTTCTTATGTCAATCGTTATTTTCATCATTATTACGTCCTATCGGCGAAATGTCCACTGCTGGACCACAGAATACCAAATGGCTGGACGGGCAATGACCTGCCAGTGATCTCCACAACGATTCATACAAATCTGGCTATCTTCTATTAAATTGCAGATATACCTGTAAAAAAAACACAGGATTATATGGCGTGCGTCCTAGATTCAATTTAGACCTTACATTTTCAACTTTTTTTTGTTGGTTACTAGGAAACGATAAAGTCGTGAAAGTAACCTCGTTTTATGAACATTTTATGGGTCGTTTCGTTTTACTCTGGTTTCCCGGCTCAAGGCCGGTTACATACCTTATGCAGTTAGGGGTTTGTTTGAAATAATAACGAACAGGGTTAGTAGGTTACCTGTTTACGTAAACCGAATCCTATTATGGCCATTTAGACTTTGAAAGTAACTAAAACACTTATTGAACACAAAAAGAACATTTGTTTTGACTTTTTGAACTGATACAGTTGTTATATTCTAAAATTAGTACAACACTATACAGTCCACAGCTGGACTAGCGCTTTCTTAGTCAGATTATGCCTCAATAAACACGATTTGGGGATCGCAGTTGATCACATATAAGTTATAATATAATGTATGTATGGATGGATGTATGATCGATCATCCCTCTGTATTACGGCACCTACAGTAAAAAGAGTAAGTAAGCAAAAACACTTAAGAGAGAAAGAGCCACTGGTCTCCCTGAATCACTTGAGTCCTGTAGATGGCGTATCATACTTTTGACTTTATACCCGTTGAACAAGAAATAAATTCGCAAGTTCCGCTTATTAGTATAAACATAACTAGCTTTCCACCTTGCGGCTCTGCCGCGAGCTTTTCCCGTGGGAAACAAAAAATCCCGCGGTAAAAGGTAGCTTAATGTTATTCCCCAAGGTCTATTCTATCTTTATGCCAAGATCATTAAAATCGGTTCTGTAGTTTCGGAGCCTATTCAATGCAAACAAACAATCAAATCTTTCCTCTTCATAATATTAATATATCCTTATGACTTGCTTGCTTAAAGCGATGCGGTCGCCAATAGTCCTTTTAATTTAACGTACCTACTTTGATTCATTATTCTCAGACTAGGGATCCAATCCAATGATTAACATCAAGCTTAGGTAGCTTAGCTTGATCTGCTCTTGGCTGTACACAGTACGTGTTCCAATTTCCCTAACTTTGCATAATATCAGATAGCAGCCCTTGTTGACGTTAGCTGATCTAGTAAGCAAGGAAATATAAGCTGCCGTCGTCTGAGCTGCAGTTTACAGATACGACGAACAGACTATGTAAACATTTGCGATCGAAATGCATCGTTCACTTTGGCGAGGAGAGAAAATTCCCGGGTCGTTTTAAATGGGCCGTGAACCAATACGGAATTTTAATAATCGGTGCCGTTTCGTCTCATTACCTGTTTTTACGTTTTTAATACGTAAAGTACTAACTATACTAGTAAAGGGTCGTCCAAATTTATTGCACGATATTAATTGTAAATAAAACAAAAAGTTTTCACTTAATATTTTATATTATGATAGAAGGATCTATGGCAATTATATTTTAAACAAAATATTGGCCAGATGCTCGCCACGGCTTCCTTTAGGCCACCTTTAGACGCTTTGTACAAAAATTTGCACACGCACGCTGAATATTTAAAAAAACCTGCTTAATAGCGATTTATCATCGCTCAATTCTGGCGAAAATGTAGCCTATAAATAAATATATGGCTTCAGACACATGCTTCCGGAGTATTTGGGTCGGAGTTGGCAATGTGTCGGGCCCAATCATGTGGAAACCGGGCGGCCGTTTGACAAACGACGCGACGACGTCCCGCCGTCATGCCTTCGTAATCTGACCGGGAATGACCTTTGCAGATTGACATGGCTTTATATCAGCCATTTTGGAAATCAGGTACATTTATTTGTAGGCCGTCGTAATAGTGAACTTTGGTATTACACAATAATCTGTACATTATTTAACGAAGGAGATACAAAATGTAAGAAAAGACAAAAAAAAGTGCGACTGAAATTCACTTGGAGAAGGTGTGGCTTGTACGAAAGTGATCATTTTCATCCGAAACAGCTTGTTTAGGAGCGATAAATTAGATTTAAAAAATGTTTGCTTATAACAGAAGAAAGGGCTTGTTTCAGGTTAGAGCTGATAATTTCAAAAGCTTTTATGATCGTGTGAGCTTCTAAGGTAATCCACTAAGCTCATCAACTCGTTAGAAATATAACTTTGCTTATTTACACAAGGCGTAAACGCCGGCTTAGCAAATACTGAATATATATGCTTGCTCAGTCAACGGTTTTATCCAACAGTCCATAGAATCTTTTCTCGGTAACGAAAAAAAGTCATTGTCATACGAAAAAATATTTTTTTTATCTGGATAAAGTTTCTTTGGCAAAGGTAATATTATCCATTTTCTAAGCTGTTACACTACAAAAATATAAAAAAGACGTTTACAACGCATAGTATCTATAAAAACTACACCCTCTATTCCCCTCCATCATCATCATCATCATCTCAGCCGGAAGACGTCCACTGCTGGACTGCTGCCTCCCCCAAGGATTTCCACAATGATCGGTCCTGCGCTGCCCGCATCCAGCCGCTTCCCGCGACCCTCACCAGATCGTCGGTCCACCTCGTGACGGGTCTGCCCACACTACGTCTTCCGACGCGCGGCCGCCATTCAAGAACCTTTCTGCCCCAACAGCCGTTGTCGGTTCTAAGCGTATTCCCCTCCGCATATTGTAAAAAAATGGGTTCCGAAAAGATAAATAAAACACCGAGGCCTTCTAAATAAGGGTCATTTATTTGAGCCGACAGTTTAAGAAGCTCCACCGCGGCGATCTGAGAGCAAAGTTTTTCTCATGAAGCAATTGTGTGAAAGTTCCCTTGTTAAGTAATAAAGCGGCTTCCTCTGAGTGGATTACGAGAAAATAGCGCCGTAAGCCGATGATGTTACACCCGAGTAAATGTTAATACTGCTTTCACTTGCTATACCTTATTTATGAACTTTCAAGTTTCTATTCTAGATACTATTATTATGTTAGTTAAGGAATAGGATATTTTTTTACGATATAAATCTAACTAGCTGTGTCTTCAATATTACTAAAAATAAATCGCCGGAATGTATGTACGCGCATTATTTTAGAAGCGGCTGCATTTTGGAGAATTAATTTTTTGACGTACGAGTATTCAAAACTTGTATATTACCTAATATTTTAAGCACCTTTTTTTATACAAATACAAGTAAACAGATCCAAAGTCTTAGAAAAATATACTTGCTGCCGAGATGTAAAAATTCTAAATAATTTAATTGAAAATCTCCAATCAAATGCAAATAAATTAGATAGATAGATAGATAGATAGATAAAACGTTTATTCCATCAAGAACACACATGAACATATCATTAAAGGAGTAAATTTAACCTAACTTAACTTAACTACAAACCTTAACTACAAACTAAAGATATGCACATGTGTGTGTGGTGATGTGAAAGGGTCAAGGCTCAGTGTATATATTTGCCCAGAGGGCAACACTGGTTTTCAGCCCTCACCCAGGAGTGTAACGCGGGTACACCAACAAAAATAACAACTTACAAATTAAAATTAAATGTGCATTTGACATCTCCAAACAGTGATAAGTAATATAGATGAAAATTTTGTGTGACACGGAAAATATACGAGAGCTTCCAGTGCAGTGCATAAGTTATGGTGGCAGAAATACACATTAAAAAAGAAAAGAAAAAATAATTAAGATATACAGAAAAATTACATAGAAGAAAGAAAACGCTTTCACGCCGCGCTTTCACAGCAGCCTAAATCCAAAACTAAGGAATTGGGTTTTGTAAATTCAACAACAGTGACTTAAGATGTTTTTTGAATGTAACCAGTGAAGTCAGAACCCTCATAGGAGGCGGTAGGTCGTTCCAACATTTTGTTGCTTGGAAACGAAAGCTGCCGCGAAACGCTACGGTCCGATGCAAATTGCTTGCCAGTGGTGCCCGTGCAGTTCTAGCACCGTATCTAGCATGGAGTTGTGTGGGTTTCAACTTCTTAAACAGGTACTCGGGCTTCTCATGCTTCATAACACTGAACACCAGACTAGCGAGGTGGAGTTGTCTGCGTGATTCCATGTTTAACATACCCGCTGACCTCAGATAAGGAGAGATGTGACTTCGTGGTGGAATTACGAAACAGAATCGGCAACAGGCATTTTGCACACGCTGCAACAACCGCCGCGTTCTAGTGAGCAAGCGAGGACCAAATACTATATCACCATAATTGAGCCTAGACAATACTAGGGATTCGCATAGCGTTATCCGGGACTTTTCTGAAAGTAGGTTTCGTATCTTATACAATACCTTTAACCTAAACATACAAGTCCTTACAAGGCCCAAAACATGCGTTTCAAAACGCAGATGGCTGTCAAACGTAATTCCCAAATTTCTACACTCTTCGACACGCTCTATAATTTGGCCCTCGATGTGCAATACAGGGTTTAATTGTGAAATTTTATTAACTTGCATTTTTGTACCAAGCACAATGAATTTTGATTTGGTGGGATTCAGCAGAAGAGCATTTCTACGAGACCATTCGGTCACCCTGTTCAGGTCGTCATTCATTTTACCCAGGGCAATAAGTATGTTTTCAGGCTTATCAGCAATGTACAACTGCAAATCATCAGCATAACAATGATACCTACTGTGTTGTATCACCGATAGGAGATCCGCACTATAAATGATAAATAGCAGTGGTCCCAATATTGAGCCCTGGGGAACTCCCCGCGTTATTGATTTTAGATCAGACTGAATACTTCTTCCGTCAGCCCCTGAAATCCTGACAGATTGTCGCCGCTCATCGAGATAGCTCTCGAACCATTTGACCGATAAGTCGTCCAAACCATAGTACCGCAACTTATTCAAGAGTAATGGGATATTTATACTGTCAAAAGCGCGTGAAAAATCAAGTAGTGCTAGTATAGTTCCACGACCTTGGTCTTGATCAGACAGTATATTATCAACCACGTCGAGAAGAGCGGTGCCGGTGCCACGGCCCTTTCGAAAACCAGACTGATAAGGCGGTAATACGTTATTTTCTTCAACATATTTAGAAAGTTGAGTATGAACAGCCTTTTCTATAATTTTCGAGAAGAATTGTAGTATGCTAATGGCCCTGAGATGTTTAAGTTCGGTGGGATTATCGACTTTCGGTAGCGGAGTGACAAGTGCCTCCTTCCACAATGCGGGGACAACGCCAGTCATAATGGATGTGTTAATGATTCCTGTGATAACTTTGAGGGTTCTCGGGAGCGTTAAAATGATCATATCCCTACTCACTCCATCACTTCCAACAGCATTTGAGGTGATTGAGACAATGATTTTATAAATATCCTCCTCATTGATTGTACTCAGTGAAAATGTTGATGTTCCATACCTGTTAGAGCCAAAATAAGACAACTGCGAGGCTGGTATATCATTGCTGCAAGGAATGTTCAAGAAGTGATCATTAATTTCATTAGCATTACTGAAGCGTTGTGGTAAGGTGTCGTTTTTACAAGGGTCAGTTAAAATTTTATTCCTCATATTGTTCCAAAATGCTTTCCCACCATTGGCCTGTGAATTTACGCAATGATCAAAGTATGCACGTTTCTCACTGTAGATGCTTGTTTCAACCAACTTTCCAAGTTCTTTCCAGGATTTCTTATCAGTGTCTAATTTGGTAGCACGATATCTACTGTGAGCCTCATTTCTCAGATCTATCATATGTCTGATGTTATCAGTAATCCACGGCAATGAATTATTAAAACTTCTCTTAACTGTTTTTAAAGGAGCGTGTCGATCAAATAGGGATAGCATGGTTGTGTTGAAACTTTGAACCATGTCCTCGACTGTAGATAAAAGTAGTATGGATTCCCAATCAATAGCATTCATGTCATTGTTGAACCTATCAATGTCCATGCTTTTAATAGGTCTGTAAGTCCAACATCTTGGTGGCAGTCTTTCCTTTTTAATTGATAATGTTACATTTATCATCGCGTGGCCAACAGAACCCGTCACGTCCGTCACAGTCACTTCGCGAACCGGCGCATTTGTACATACTACGTCAATAAGAGTTGCCGTATCGGTCGTAAAATGTGTTGGTTCAGTAACGATCTGCTTAAGACCCATATAAGTCAAGAATTGCTGAAATTTGATTATGTTACAGTTTTGCATGTCCAATAAATTTATATTAAAATCGCCGAGCAAAACTATGTGGTCGAAGGCAGAAAAAGAAGTAACGGATTGGGTTAATGCATCGATAAAGATATCCACATTCACCCATTGTGGTCGATAAGCAGTACCAATAATCAATCGCTGCCCATTGAGTCTCGTAGAAAGCCACATCTGCTCAATATTTGCATCAACGCAAGTCTCATACCGAACGTGTACATTACGTTTTATGTAGAAGGCAACTCCACCGCCCCGCCCGCCGCGCATGTGTGCCGGTCGCGGTGTGCTCCGCAGTCTATACCCAGGCACGGCCGGCGCGCGCGCTTCTTGCCCGGCCGGCAGCCATGTCTCGTTTATTGCAACAATATCGGCATTAAATCGAGTCATGGCAACCAAGAGGTCATTATGACCAGTCCCCAATGAGCCAGCGTTGTACAACGCCAAACGGAACAATTTACTATGTGGATTGAATTGATTTATGTAAAAAATACAATACAAAATGGTGTGTACCACAGCACAACTGTGCACTATGAAAACTTAGGCTGGTTTCAGAGCGACGCGTCTCGGCAGCGCTGCCCAGCCGCGCGCGCCTCGCATTACACTAGATTGTATGTAGCGTTTCATAGTGACGCGTCTTGGGCCGCGTCTCGGCCGCTTATGTTTAGGCGCGCCCGAGCCGCGCGCGCCTGGGCAGCGCTGCTGAGACGCGCCGCTCTGAAACCAGCCTTAGTTCGGGGGAGATACGAGTAGCAACATGGAAGGGAAAAAAAGAACGGAATTGTGTATTGGTGTCAATAATTGGTGAGTACGTTTGATTATATTTAGTCAACTTAGAATATTCGTTTGAAACTAGCTTCATTGACATTGCCCCAAAAGGTCGGACAGACATAAGTTTTTCGGTGCATTTAATTGTTTGTTTTTTTATGGTGATGCAATTATATAACGCTACTTTGTTTTGCAGATGGCTTCGCCCCGGGCCCTTCCACATCACAAACACACAGACACACATTTGGACGATAACAGAATAGCAAAAAGAACAAAAACAATTTCGCAGTTCAATGCTACAAAAACACACCGAAAAAGTGAGCATAATAAGTGCACAAAATACATAAAATTTAAAATACACCGAAGTTATGCTTAGACACAGATTATTATTGCAACAGTGATAAATCAAATGTATGTAAAATTTTTTTTTTAATTTCAGGTGCCAGTTACAACGCACAAGTATGGAAATACATGCGGACAGTATATCTTTGGTCGGATTGTCCACCATCCGCGGTACAAGGAATAAAAAAGTAGGCACCACATTGTTAAAATTTTGAATAATTAAACAGTTACAAATATATACAGAATTTAGAGGAATATATAGTAATAATAACGCTAATGTGTAATCATTAGGCCAAGACAAAAAAGGTAATAATGAAATCTTTTCAATTTTCAGGAGACCCAACCAGTTGTGGACCAAAAACCCGGCTTATATCCGCCTCCGACCGCAGACGATGACGAGGTGCTCCCTGTCCAGAGTGCTGGCGCGCAAAAATTTTGCCATCCCGCGTCCAAACGAATCGCCAGCTCAGACGACTGGCCACCTCACGTACTCTCCGAAACAAATGGCGATTAGCACGGGTCAATCTTTCGTTTAAATAAAATTTACGAACTGGACCCGGTATACCAGTGCCCTCGGTCGTTGCTTCACGGCGGACACGTGCTTCATGCAGCAGTTGGTCACGCACAGCGCGCCGCACAAGTCGGACGACGATGGGACGTGGACGACGGACCGGCCCAACCTCGGTCTGGTCTGGAGGGACTCCTACTCGCGTGGCACATACAATGTCCTGCTCCGCAAGCTGAATCCCTAGCTTTTTGGCTACTGTTACCACCACATGCTGCAGACTCTCTCCTTTCTGTTCCGCTATGCAAGATATTTCTACGTCATTCTGCAGTAGCTCTTGCTCTCGATCATTTAGCTCAGCCCTGAGAACATCAATCGTATCAGCCATTTTCTTACTGCCCTCTGCCGTCCCCTCACGTGTATTAGCTTCCAGTACAGTGACTCTTGCTGTCAGCTCATTTAAACGACCTTCACTGCTTCCCACTCTCTCCACCAAATCTGCAATTGAACCTTGCAAAGCTTCGGCCTGTACTCGCATAGCCTTCAACTCCTTACCAACATCCTTGAACTCCTTTAGTATAGCCTGATTTTGGACTCGTGTCGCTTCCATTTCTAGTCTATAAGCCCGTATTTCAGTGATCAGTACTTGCATGTCAGAATCGGCACCACGTCTCTCCGGTTGCAGAGTATCTAATTCACGGCAACGTTCCTCAGGTGTCAGTGTAGCAGCGCCTCGACGCCGAATATTCACATTAACTGCCTCGTCTGCTCCTCGCAATGGCGTGTTGGTGTTATCTAATTTCGGCTCGTTGCATTTACAAAACTCACACTTCCAACGTGCTGTCTTCCCTCCAGCCAGAGCACTTAATACTCTCTCTGACACATTAGCACAAACATAATCATAGCATTCATTACAATTAAAGCAACGCAGGTATTCTTCGTTATTGATATCTGACTTACAACCCGCACACTTCAACAATTCCTGTTCGTCTTCAGAAGCCATCTCAACAAAGAAATAAAGTTAACAAAAACAAAACAAAAGAAAAATTTAATGTTTCCTTTCTTTATGTCTTCTTTTCACAAGTCTCGAACCAGTTAGCAGGGCAACCAGAACAAAGAGTTTTAAGATGCAAAAAATAAATAAAAAAATTCCCCGTCTCTTGGGCTCGAACCTCTGTCACACGAATCGCACCACGGCACCACCGTTAACAATTGCGCCAAATCGTTCAGTGCTGTACTAAGCGAATTTGTCAGTCTAATCAATCGTGGACAAATGTCATCACACAGTTCGATGTACCAGTACCAGGTAGTACCAGTTACGGACACTACCGCCGAGTTTAATATCACCAACGATCACTCAAACGGACTAAACTGTTTTTCACTTATTCTCCACAACTAATATCTACACAATTCACTAATTTCACAGTTTTTTAGCTGCAGATAAGAGGATTATTTTGATGTTAATTGTAAGCAACAATATTCATTTTTTACTGAGAAATATTTTTTGAAAACGGAGCGTAATCAAATACATCTGACCTTAGACAGCGCCCCGCGCGCACCGCGCACAATTACCTTATGCGATTAATCTGGGGGCACGGGAGTGCCCCCGCCAAGTCGAGCGCGAAGCAACACTGCCGTACCATCTTTACTGGAACCATTTCGCCGCATTTTCAGGCCCCTATTTGAGAACCTCTGGATAAGACCAGAACGCAGAAATTTTCGTCATCCACTAAGCTATGATCACATACTAAAAATCCGAAATTTCAAGTCTGTAGGTCATTTAGTTCCGAAGTTAAGCGAAAGCAAAGTTTCGCATTTTCGACACTCACTCATGATCATCAAAATAGAACTAGTACTTCCCATAAACTCAGCGACCTGAAATTTGGTACAGAGTTAGGGTTTAATGGCTACATAAAGGGAAAACTATAAAAACTAGGATAATCGAAGATCTGGAGTACCTGGTGACCCTGATTAGAAAACACAAGAGCCTAACCAAACTATTAGAGATCGAGACATACCACCTTTACAAAAAATATTCAACTTGGTGGGCCGCTTCATTTGATGTCAAAATAGAAGGCCTGAAGTATCTGATGAAGAACCCTCGGCTGGTTTCAGCTGTATTAGAGATATGGTACCTAACGCCCCCTTCTGCTATTGTTACTTAAAAAAATCGACTGTCATTGCAAAAATCCAGCATAGTACATCTCCTAATTTAATCCAGCCTATAGCGTCCCACTGCTGGGCGAATGCCTCCCCTTCTGCTTTTAATACGTATATAAATAAAATTAAAGGAAAACTATGGAAAAGACTAGACTGGCTTTTATACTTATACTTACAAGTTTACAAGAAGAAATAGTCGAAAGATCGAACGATTAACTTTATTCTACTCAAACATTATACAAATTACACTAAATATTAATTCTAATGAAGTCGGTTAAAAATATGATGGAGTAGTGGAGGTGATACCCGCACACGTCGTTAGATGGCGCTGACTGTGTTTTAAAACGCGCTTAAGAAAAGAAAGATTTGTAATAATAAAAAAACAACTTCTAAAAAGAAAAAAAACTATGTGAAATAAGAAAATCTAATAAAATAAATCAATATACCCACGTTTCTACAAAAAGAAGTGAAATCTCACCAAAAACATTCTGTAAAAAACTAGCCAACTCTCGATGGAGCTGCTAGTTTATCTCTAAAAAGTAATGAAATCTAGACAAAGTCGTACCAAGTCTAAGGTTCATTACTGCGATTTCTTTATTATTATTAAAGTTAATGTTGTGTTACTTGGCTGTTGAAGGGTACACAAGGAGTTTTATAAACCAGGTGCTCCATGATTCCATTGCACCAATCTGTCGCCAGAACCGCTACTCATTGACGATGGAAAATCAACGGCCCAGTCACACAACATTAACTTTAATAATAATAAAGAAATCGCAGTAATGAACCTTAGACTTGGTACGACTTTGTCTAGATTTCATTACTTTTTAGAGATAAACTAGCAGCTCCATCGAGAGTTGGCTAGTTTTTTACAGAATGTTTTTGGTGAGATTTCCATTTACTTTTTACGAAATAAAAATACTAAATTGCTTGTTTCAAAAGTATGTCTTTTTCTTATAATGGCACTTGTGTCAGTGTCAACTAGGTAAAGAAATTATCGGTTTTGTTCCCAGATAATAACGGAAAGCCGCTGCCTCGTCTTGGCTGCCGACACGCGCGCAGAGATGGAGGCGTGGTCGGGGGCGCTACAGGGCGCCTTGCATCGGGGCGCCGACGTGGCGGACCTGGTCGCTAGACTGTCTTCAGGGGACCACCACTGGTAATAACACGACTAATTAGTATAGAGAGAGGGGGCGCTACAGAGCACCTTATAAGGCGACGCCTACGTTGCATATCTGCCCGAGTAGCATAAAGCACTGTGACAAGAGATTATCTCACAAAAAAACTGATCTTACTACTGGTAGTGAGACTTGGTAGAAACACGGGTAAAAAAGGGTAAAAGCTGTAGAAATCCGCCATATTGAAACTACTGCTGGATAAAGGCCTCCCCTAAGGATAAATTGGTATCAGTCTTGAGATGTGAAGCTAAACCAATATCATTTAGGTAGTTTAGTTTTCATAATCTCTTAAAATCTGCATTTTAGTTTCATGGTTGTCGCTGCGTAAAGAGAAACAACCAATCAAAGTTCGCTTCCGAAACATTAGCTACCGGCGAAGGCAGTTTAAACAGTAGGTACGTGACTGGGACCGCTATGAATAAAGAAAGAGCGTGCGCGGAAAATTAAACTTGACTTCTGGGACATTAATTCTTACGCCGACCCTGTTTCATTTCACGCAGCTGTTTAAATTTATGATATTGAGATTGTATCCTTTTTTCTCATCATATTTGGACAAAGCGTAATATTTTTTTTATATAGGCCATAAATTTTCGGTGCCGCTGAAGGGCGTAGATAAATCTATGAACCCTTGCTTTTATTACGTAAACGTTAAACGTATGTTATGCCTTATATTATATTGGTGATATTGCAATATTATTGCGCCGCCAATATACAAAAATTACCTTAACTTGAGTATAGTTTTCGTACTGCTCCTTCCTTGTGACTCGAACGATATTTCAAGTTTCAAGTTTCAAGGCATATAGCAGAAGGCTAATTTCATATATTAATATTGAAAAATTGAAAAGCTTTCTGCTTCTTCAAGGTCCAAGTCCAAATCCCTTAAAAAAGGAATCCCTTTTGGCCCGTTACAATTTTTCTTTTTAGTTGCTTTTATTTTTATTTTAGATATTAGGCTGAGATTTTCTATCATAATTTAGTCAAACGCCCACTTATGATGGACTTCCGCCAAAGATCTCCACAACTGTCGGTACTGCGCTGCCAGCATCCAGCGACTTCCCGCGGTTCTCTCGTTATCGTCGCGTCGGCTCATCTCGTAGGGGGCCTGCCTACGCTACGCTGCCTTTCGCTGGCCAGAGTACCGCTGAGTTTTCCTAGCTCCGTTGTCAATTGATACCTATTAGAAATCTGAAGCCTTTTGGTGTCAAGTTTAGTGGATTCTTGATACCTATCTTGCGACATTTAAATCAATTTACTACTATTATATATTCTGTATCATAGAAGCATCGGTGGCCAAGTGGCTAGGGCCGTTGACTTCCATTCGGAACGAACCTTCGAACCTCGGCACGTACCAATGTGTTTTAGATTTTCGAATTTATATGTTTCAACGCTCTTACGGTGAAGGAAAACATCGTTAGGAAACCTGCACACGCCTGCGAAGTAATTCAAGGGCCGTGTGTGAGGTTGACCAACAATGAGCCAGCGTGGTCGACTAAGGCCTATTCAACCTGATTACAAGGTAGGGTCGAGGCCCTCGGTGGGGATATGTTGAGCTGTCAATGATGATGATGTATTCTGTGCTAGTGGTTCCTGCGTGCTCCTGCTTTAATCATTTCTGATTCCTCAGGTACGCGGCGACGCACGCGCGGCCTACTTTCTGCAACGTGTGCCGCGAGCCCCTGGGCGCGCTGGGCACTGCGCACGCGCTGGCCTGCGAGCTCTGCAAGTTCAAAGCGCACAAGCGATGCGCGTCGCGCGCGCCGCCATCTTGCAAATGGAGCACGCTCGCATCGCTCGGACCGCATCTCGTTGAGGACGCCGAAGGGGTGAGTGGAAATATCCACCGAAAACATCCTTTATTCCATGGTCTGTTCTATAATAACACTAAATTAAAAATAATAATAACCCCCGACACAAAACCGTTGCTTGATCCTTTCAACAACTAGAAAAGAGCTGAAAATCTTCAAATGGCTGAAGATATTTTCTTGGATCATAGCTAAGAACACTCTCGATTTTGACACCTTGCAAACAAAAAACTAGATCAAAATCGGCGCATCCATTTAGAAGCTACGATGCCACAGATAGACAGACAGACACACACATCAAACTTATAACACCCCTCTTTTTCGTCGGGGGTTAAAAACAAGGGCTAACACTCCGACCACGTGACTTGACACAAGCCTACGTCATCTGCTGTTCATCCTTGTCGAATAATACGCATTCGACAAAGATGAACAGCATGATGACGTAGGCTTGTGTCAAGTTTAATAGTCCGCGAAGACCTTGTTTTTTTTAGACCATGCTTTATTTCAACTATTTCCATTGTCGCGGTAAACAGATAGTAAGGAGAATAAAAATAAATGAATTTGCGATTATTTGAAAGTACAATCGGACACAAACAATGAGCTCGCCAAACTGCAGAGCTTGCCAAATACAGCAGTTACTTGGCGGACACACAGAAAAATCTCTCTATTGTTACAGATTTTAACCACTAGCTAGATGGGCAATAGATCATTAATTCGTAAGTGAATCATAAAACTTCGAGAGAAAATTGGTGGATGGACAAAAAAGAAAAGGATATTTACTAAACTGTTTTATATTTGCGTAATTGGCCATTCTTTCACACGTTTTTATGTTTACTATGAACCCGGAGCTATCATATCGGTTTTAAAGAATACTTGAGAGGGATTTTCAAGGAACCGAAATTCCTTTGAGCCCCGGGCCCTGTTTCCTCGCCTCCTTCGAGTATACAGATGGTACTGAAATCTCAATCGTCGGATTTGCAATAAGGGCTCATTCAATATTGATATGAATATCTTTCTTTGCAGGGAATATACTTATATCGAAGACTGTTACAACAAGACACGTTGAGGATTGTATGTAACAATTTATCTTTTCGCCCCCGGCTGCTCGCGTTAATATGTTTTCCAGTGAAAATGAGGTGATTTTTCGCTATAAAAATCTTCATACAATCCTTTCTGACAATAATGAGCTCTCGGAGCCGCAAGGATGTTAAAATAAAACATAAATAAAAGCTAGCATTAATGCTGGATCACGTTCTAGAAGAGAAAAATTTACGGAAGACGAAAAAGAGTTTAAAAATCCATAGGGTTAGTTTGCTTGAAGGACAGGCTTTCTCAATTCCTTTTTTTGTTAAAACTGTAAAGATATTTTTTTAATTATAAAAATATTTCGAAAATATGCAACGCCCCTCTAACATACCCGGTCCACGCGTGACAGACATAAATTTTGTCGTGCTTATCCTATTGGAGGATATTTCAATATGGCGGGTTTTTTTGACTGATAAATGTGCGACAGTGGGACAATACGGGCTAGAAAAAAAAAAGTGCGACAAACTTTTGTCATTGCACTGCATGTTACGGGGGCTGCTAAGTAGAGTTCCTTCCAGCGAGTTGTTCTCCACAGAAGACAGCCAAATTTTTAACTGACAAGAGAAGAACATGTAACTGACCTAACTGAGTAATAAATCCGTAAATTAAAAATAAATTATTTGAAATAGGAGGTTTTTTAATATTTGTGCCCTTGCGGCACTCCACATAACTGATAAATAAATTTACTGTGACATGCTTTGTAATTATTTTGCCACGGTGTTGCCTCGTCTTAAAATATGCTACCGCACGCAAATTTCGCAAATATATTCAAATAGTAGCATAACACAAGATTTCACATGCGAATGTTCGAGTATCATGCATGACGCAAGCCGCACAATGTTGCCCCAGTGTAAATAAGCTAAAGAGCCACATCTGCACTAACAGGTCACGTTTACAGATAACGAGCCACCGGGATTCACTGGCGGTGAATAGATACCTTAAACGACGCCAATAGAACCCTCGTCTTCGCTCGGATATAACGATCTTACTAGTTTAGTTACAACTTTTCGAACTTTCCAAAGGAGGCTGCTATCTCGATTTTCTTTACCATGGTGTTACGTCTGCAATAAACGTGACATTAAATTTTCTAACAATCGGTTGATTAGTCCATAGATTCCTTCCACCAGTGTCGTGCAACCTCAACACCGACTCACTAATAATAATACTACAACCATAATTATGTGTTACAACCACAGATTTGGTTACAACGAAGTAGTTTTAGTATTACCCTCACCTCAATTTAGGAGGTACTAGCGGTAGAGTAATTTAGGGTAATAGCGGGTGCTAGCGGAATCTTGCTATTTTGTATCGATTCGACCCAACCTCCCAAAAAATAATATAAAATACTAGCTTTCCGCCCCGCAGCTCCGCCCGCGTTAACAGGTTTTCCCGTGGGAAAGAAGTATTTTCCCGCGGTAAAAAGTAGCCTTTGTGTTATTGTGATGTATAAGCTATATTATTGTAAGGTTCATTAAAATCCAATGAGTAGTTTTTGCGTGAAAGAGCAACAAACATACATCCATACTCACAAACTTTCGCGTTTATAATAATACATAGTAGGATTATCCACATCCCCTCATTAATATTGCTGTAGAGTCAACTAGCTATTGAATGAATCGCTGTGTAGTAAATGTATTGAGTGGTCAATAGTGTAGGTGTATAGTAGTGTTCTGTGCTGTAATAGCTAGCCGACTATACATGAAAATGGAAAGGGAAAGCTGATATTACCTACAAACAACCCTAACGTCTAACAGCCTACCAGCCTAGCCCTAACCATACATCTACAAATATATACACAGATAAATAGTACGGGAAGTCTGCTACCAGGAGACCTAAGGTAACAGACGGACAGGGTGGAAGGATAAGGTAATAGGGAATGATTTTCTCACTGCCGGTCAAGCAGGCTCACAAGACCGTCACGTACTAAGTACGAGTGGCTAAAGGTGTCTTGGCCACAGTGAGAGGATGCTGGAACGGACGAGTTCCCTCGACAATGAAACTCCAGTAAGGTCGGAATCCAAAGAGAAACATTTATTAATTACCTAGCTATTT
Organism: Teleiodes luculella; assembly: GCA_948473455.1. NCBI lineage: Eukaryota > Metazoa > Arthropoda > Insecta > Lepidoptera > Gelechiidae > Teleiodes > Teleiodes luculella. The sequence goes on along the minus strand of OX419585.1, from coordinate 14,057,522 downwards.
ATACAATCATATTTACATGTGTGAGTTTATTTCTATAAATTACGCAAACATTAACAATATAAATCATTCGCACATTTATTGCTAACTATTGACGAAGCATCTTGTCTTGACCGATTTTGGGTTCAGGTCGTTGCACTGCTAGTTCACATGTTTACGACACGTGAACATCTTGCCGCCCCTCACGAGAGAAAGTCTTCAGTTCATAAAGTTCCTGCCGAGGCGGCTGTTTCCTGGTGGCCGGCCGAGCGTACACGTGGAACGATGTCTTCAGCTGGGGTTCAGGTGCAGATTGGCTGGTGGTCGGATCTTCGTCGCGTGGGATGTTGGTTGTTGCGTCCGCTTGTGCTCCTCTTCTGGCTTCTCTTATTGCCCGTAGTCGATGCACCACCTGTGGGCCACAACAATATATTAATACTATAAATAATGAAAATAAAGTCAAACTGCTGAAACAAGCTACGTAAGTTTGTGTGTTAATACTAGTCCACACAGTGTTATCTAGGGTTGTTTGTAAAGTTTTTTCTTTATCTATTAAGTGATTAAAGATATCTTTAGAACTATCTATTACTTGCTCTTTGGAAATATCTTTATAATTGTCTAACAAAATAGTCTTATTATCTAACTCTAAATGGGTATTTCTACTGTAGGACGCTAAAACATTGACTGTAATTATTCTCCTTGCTGCTAACATAGTACTAATTGTTTTTATAATACAATTTTCTGAAATTTGTATAATTCCTACGTCATGAATAGAGATCTCTTCTCTTTGTCCATCACATATAATAGAAACAGTTTGTGTTTTCTTTGTCAAATAAATCCAAGTATTTGTCATTTGAACTTGTTTCCATATGACGTCACTAGTAATATTGTAAATTCTATTCGGACAGTCTGTGCTATTTTCTGTTTTAGTTATAAGTTTAACAATGCAATTCTGCTTTAATTGCATGGTTTTTACCGCCACAGGAAAACATATAAAATCGTTGTATTTGTGAAGACAATTCTTGAATTCGTTATGGGTTAATTCAAAGTATCGTTCATTGTTGTAATCTAATCCTATAAATGTTTGAGGAATATCCAAGCTTTGGAATGTCCCGTCCCTCCTTTTTACTGGTACTGGAGTAATATGCATCAAAGTATATTTAGTCTTTTCTGCTATTGGAAAATAAGATTGTACTTTGATATGCGTTTTATTTTCTGATAGTCTAGTATCAATTAACTGTGACTGTATTATGTTTATATTTGAAGGTAATTTATCGTTAGCATTTCTTATTATATTCTTGACGGCTTTTGGAGTAACTACACTGTAAATAGTTGATTTTGATAAATAAATGTCCATTAGTCCTGAGTAATAATCCATTAATTCTTTTATGTAATTGTACGCTAACTGGTACGATTGCATTACTTGAATGTGAATATAATTAGTGCTTATTGACTTATACCATCTGTTATTGTTGTTTATGTAGTTTATTGCCTGGTTTAACTTAATACGAAACTTTTCCAACTTCCCTTGAATCCTTTCCTCGGTCTGGTTTACTGCTGTAATTGTGGTAATCATGAATTTTGTTTGATGATTTGCTGCGTCAATAAGATTTTGTTGATTTTTTTGCAATGAGTTGATGTCTCTATATACTTCATCGTTCACACCAAAGATTGACGTCATTATGTTTCCTAATAATCCTCGTTTTTTTCTGGAATGGTTAATTTCTGTCAAGTCGTCATAAGTTTTTCCGAATTTTTCTACTTCTTCTTGCAGATGGTGATAATATTGATCGCAATGTGTCTGACTGTCTACTGTTCCAACGTGGTTACATAGTGTCTTGAACTGATCTAGTGCGTTTTTCGTTTTCCTCCTAAAATCCAATATATTTGTCGCACGTAAGAAAGCGTGAGTCGATTTCCGCCATGCAACGTTTTTAAGTGCGCGTCATGTATTATCAAGAGTGTCACGTGGTGATCATATGGTAGTAATACAGGGTGTTTTTGTTCATATGGCAACTGTGAGTGTTGTAATCTGCCGCCTACCCTGATAAGTCCGTTTTCATCTATGAATGGATCTAAACTGGCCAATTTACTCCCTTTTTGCACAGTTCTTAATTTTGTTAACATTTGATATTCTTTTTCGAAAACTTCCTTTTGTACTTGCAAAATAATATGCTTCCTTGTATTATCTAATTCTTCGCAGGTCAGAGGTTTAGTTGTTTGTTGTCGTCGTAAAAATCTTAAACAATGAGATAATACTCGTTCCATTTTGGTTAGACTTGAGAATCTCTCCACCAAGTCGTTTTTGATAGTGTTCTTAATCAAAGTTTGGTGGCAACGTTTTGTCTCTTCTTGGGGTTCGTTAATATTTTTAGTCAAAACAATATTGTCTGTTCGTAGCCAATTTGGGCCTTTCCACCATAAGTCACAGTTTTGTAGTTTGCTGGGCTCTATCCCTCTGGATATTATATCTGCTGGATTTTCTCCGGAGATAACGTGGTTCCAGGTTGCATTTGGCAACGTTTGTTGTATTTTTGCAACTCTATTAGCAACAAAGGTTTTCCACTTATCTGCTTCACCTCTTATCCATCCCAGCGTAATCATGGAGTCTGTCCAACAAAAAACTGATATTTCTTTACAATCTAGTGCTGATTGTACATTTTTTATTAATTTTGTCAATAAAACAGCTGCGCATAACTCGAGTCTTGGCAAGGTTGTTTTATTTTTTCTTGGTGCTACTTTTGTCTTGGCTTGCAATAATGCAACATTGCATGTGTCATTCACCTTGATACGACAGTAAACTACGGCACCGTAGGCCTTTTCTGATGCGTCACTGAAACCGTGTAATTCTATCTTTTCTCCTGTGTATTCTATCCATCTTGGTATTTTGATATTTTCTAAGTATTTTAATTGGTCTTTTATCTCAATCCATTTTGCGGTTATATTTTGTGGTACTGCGTCATTCCAATCTATTCCACTATTCCAAATTTCTTGTACTAAAAGTTTCATAGTAATTATTATGGGTTGCAACCAACCAAGGGGGTCGAATATTTTTGCAATTTCAGATAAAATTCTTTTTGTCAGGGTTTCGTTTGTTGTGATAGTAATTTTAAATTGGAATTTATCTTCTTGTGGGCACCAAAGTACTCCTAATGATTTCCTCGTTTCATCTATTGGTAATTTTATCATTTTGTCTTCAATATCTTCTGCTGGTATATTTTTTAATAATTCGGTGCTATTTGATGACCACTTTCTCAAATTAAAACCGCCAGTTTGTAACATGCTAATAAGCTGGTTTTGCAGTATCCTTGCATCGTCCAAATTATATTCTCCGGATAGGATATCATCTACATAAAAATCTTGCAGCGTTACTTTACTAGCAATGGGATAGCTTTTCTCTTCGTCTTTTGCCAATTGCTGCAATGTTTTAATAGCAAGATATGGTGCGGCAGTTGTACCATAAGTGACTGTGGTTAATTCATATTCTTCTATGATTTGTTCTGGTAACCATCTCCATAGTATTCTTTGATAAGTTAAGTCTTCTTCATTTATTTTTATGAAACGGTACATTTTTTCAATGTCCGCCATAAATGCATACTTGTGTTTTCGCCATCGTAATAGTATCATATCCATATTTTGCTGTAATCGAGGGCCAGTATACATGTTTTCATTAAGGCTTATATTTGTACCTGCCTTGCTACTTGCATCGAATACACAGCGCAGTTTTGTTGTCAATGCATCTTCTCGTATTACAGGTTGGTGCGGAATGTAATATTTTCCTTCATAGTAGTTTGTTTTGTTTACTTTCTTCATGTGATTCATGTCCAAATATTCTTTCATAAATTCATTATATTTTTGTCGTAAATCTTCATTTTTTTGTAACTTTTTTTCTAGTTGTATTAGTCTGGCGGCAGCTTTCTGACGTGTATTCCCGTATTCTAGGGATGGGTTTTTGAATGGAAGTCTGACGGTGTATGTTCCGTCGTCATTTCTTTGCGTTGTTTCTTTATAATAATTTTCACATATTATGTCCTCGTTTTTCATCTGGTATTTGTCAGTCACTTCCTCTAATTCCCAGAATTTCGTAATTTGATTTTCTTCGGTACGTGTTATTAAACTAATGATTTTCATTCCGTTGCAATTTTCTGTAGGACAAAATCCTGACAATATCCAGCCTAACTCCGTATTTTGCGCAATAATTCCGTTGTCTAATTTTTCGAATCCTTGCAATAAAAATTTACTATATTCCTCGGCTCCCAAAATTATGTCAACGGGACCTCGCTTATAGTATGTTGGGTCAGCAATTATTTTATTTTCCAAATTGTGTTTTTCTAGTTGTTGTAAATCTTGTTTCGGAAGTGCACCAGTCAACTTTGGTAACACAATTAATGACGTAACTAGCTTGTAGGTACTTGAAAATCTTGGTTTCAGTGTTATATTAATCATGTAATTCGATGTTTTTGGTTTATCGTCTGCGATGCCCTTAATTTCAGCTTTTATCTTTTGTTTCGGGTATCCTAACAGCTGTGCTATTTCTTCCGTGCAAAAGGAAGCCTCAGAGCCTTGGTCACACAATACTCGTAATAATTGTGGTGTACCGTCGTTCGTAGTTGTTTGCACCAACGCTGTAGCTAAGAGAATAATTTTGTGTTCATTTTGATTTATTGATGCGTTTGATGTTACTCTATTTACTGTATTTACTGTATTTTCTTTCGGTCGTGGTTTTTGTGAATATGTTTTAAAGCTGCTTGGTTTGGAGTTTTGGTAAATCATGTCATTATTGTTGTTTGAGCTGTTTGTCACTTTTGCCTTAGTTGACAAATATTCATTCAAATTACGATGTAGCAGTGTGGAATGTGCCTTGTTACATATTTCGCATTTCTTGTATTTTTGGCTAACACATTCTTTTTTAGTGTCGTGCATAAGACACAAATAACACATTTGCTTTTCTTGCACTTTTTTAATTCGGTCATTCACATTTAGTGCCTTAAATGCTTGACAATGGTGAATATTATGTTCGTTTTGACAAAACCAACACTGTCCTTTTTTTCCTTGCCAATACGATGATGATACTGAAGACGAAGTTGATTGATTTTTAGCTGGTGATGCGTACGTCGTATAATAATTTGCTGTCTGTTTACTTGATTCTAAGCTTTTGAAACGTTTTTCCAAAAACTTCATCATATGTTTAAATTCTTGTAATTTATTTGGCTCTTCTAACTGGTCTTCATACTTCATATTTGTTTCTTGGTCCCACTTCCGACTTACTAATTGTGCCAGAATTGGATCCCACGTGCTAATATCAATGTTCTGATTTTTTAATGCTTCAAGGCTCTCATTTATACAGTCATGCATGTTACGTAACATTAGTGCGTTAGGGAATTGTATTTTAGGTAGATCCAACAATTTTTCAATAAACGTTTGTGCTATCTTTCTTTCGTCTTTATATCGGTTTGTTAACAGTGTAAGTGCAGCCTTATAGTTGGCCTCATTAACGGTCAGGTGTTTTATTAGCTTTTCAGCGTCACCTCGAACGTGAGTTTTTAAGTATTGCATTTTTTCTGTGGTTGATATAGTACAGTCGTCGTCAATAATTTTCTTGAATAAATCATAGAACGTGTTCCACGACTCATAACCTCCTGTAAATATTGGTATGGTGATTCTGGGTAATTTTGATGATGGTGTTTTATAGTTTTGTACGTCTTTCTGGTCAATTTTTTCTTGTAGTGAACTCACTACGTCTTCCAGTTCTTCCTGGGCGTCGGTAAAATGGTCATCTCTCATATATTCGCTGTCGAGTGTACTTTGTCCCATTAATAGTTGTAAGTGAGTGTCTTCTATTTCTTGAAATTGTTTTTCAAGCTTGGTCAATAATGATTGAAGTTGCCACGTTGGTTTGTTTTCAGCGATAGCAGTCACGGCTGTCGTCATCTTCCTTTTGAGCTGCTTCAGCCTATATTTTTGAATGTAGAGTCTGGGTGAAATGTCCTTGTCGTCATTTGCGTCATCGTTGTCTTTAGGGATTTCTATGTCTGAGATTTCTCTCAATATCTTGAGTCTTTCTTCGCACTTCTCTAAGTGTTTTATAGCTGCGTCATAGTTCGTCTTAATCTGGTTTTCAAAATATCCCATTGTCTTGTACTTATGTGCCGTCATAATTTCTTGTTCGTCTAATAGCGTATGATTTTGTAATGCTCTTTGGTAAATACTTTCTAGCGTAAACTTTCTGTCGTCAATATATTTCTGTGTCTTCCTTGTCGAGGAATCTTTCTTGATGTTATCCCATATCCTTTTAATTTCATTGTAGTCATTTTCTTGACTTTTTATTAATTCGTTAACTTTGCTAACTTCCATCGTTTCTTCTCTCTGTTTTCTCTGTGTCTTCTCTACTTTGCGTCTTCTGTCTTGAGCGTCCCTACCCTACTCCTATCAAATATCCTAATCCGTCAGTACCCACCTCCCCTACACCCTCGGCTCGGAATCACGACTTCTCAATGAGCTGGGGATTTCCGCTTGTGGAAGGCCAGTCACCGATCCGCTACCGACGAGGGGTGTCTATAGGGTTAGTATGATACTTTGTCTGTTTTAAAATATAACGAAACCGACGCGTTTTTTATTACGACGGCCTGCTATACCTGAGACGTCTGTCAGTGTTGTCAAATTATGCCCTAGGGGGACAAGAGGGTCGCGTAATTCAAAAAAATGCTCGAAGGACCAAAATGTAGAGTCAACTAGCTATTGAATGAATCGCTGTGTAGTAAATGTATTGAGTGGTCAATAGTGTAGGTGTATAGTAGTGTTCTGTGCTGTAATAGCTAGCCGACTATACATGAAAATGGAAAGGGAAAGCTGATATTACCTACAAACAACCCTAACGTCTAACAGCCTACCAGCCTAGCCCTAACCATACATCTACAAATATATACACAGATAAATAGTACGGGAAGTCTGCTACCAGGAGACCTAAGGTAACAGACGGACAGGGTGGAAGGATAAGGTAATAGGGAATGATTTTCTCACTGCCGGTCAAGCAGGCTCACAAGACCGTCACGTACTAAGTACGAGTGGCTAAAGGTGTCTTGGCCACAGTGAGAGGATGCTGGAACGGACGAGTTCCCTCGACAATGAAACTCCAGTAAGGTCGGAATCCAAAGAGAAACATTTATTAATTACCTAGCTATTTATACAATCATATTTACATGTGTGAGTTTATTTCTATAAATTACGCAAACATTAACAATATAAATCATTCGCACATTTATTGCTAACTATTGACGAAGCATCTTGTCTTGACCGATTTTGGGTTCAGGTCGTTGCACTGCTAGTTCACATGTTTACGACACGTGAACAATTGCATCTGTTTTTCTTTAGAGAATCGTCTTTAATTGATTAAGAAGCCTCTTTGGAAATCGATAATACTTACTAGTTATATATATGAAATAATTTGTGATGAATTAACAGTAACTTCAGTAAGGACATAATTAACAGACGATTCATGTTTCTACCGAAGCGAAAGGTTCGATCGAGCCCACTTACATATGAGCCCACCTAACTAAGGCTTTTGCTAGGGACTACTATTTGGTATTCTGTGCTTTTGCCGACCACGCTAGCCTAACATGGCATACCTTACATAAGTAGGTACATTTTCGCTTGCCTAATAGTATATACCTACCACTTAGAGTATAAATAGAAAAATTTCTGGGAGGGATAGAGTACGCCTAATCGAGTATGAACCGTAAGCACGGATATGAACAGTCCGAATATCTTCAGCGCGTTCGTTTAGTATCAAATGGTTATCGGAGTTGATTATTTTTCCCGGTGAAAATAATAAATTTAATATGAGAACATTTTGAAATGTGCAGTGATAAGTTGCAAACATGACTTGAGGAACAAATCAAAAAAGAAAAATGTTATTAATTTCACCGCCCATACAAAATCTGCCAAAGTTTGCTTACGCTTGACATAAAGGCAGCGGAGCGATGCGCGTGCTCTATCATTTTTATACTGTCATTATGTTATATGGGTAAGAATAGTCAAATATGGATAAGCACTTCCTTTCAAAGAACGAGTACTTATAAGATTACTGGATTCCTAAGATAAATTGGCTGTACGCCTCTAAAAGACCGATTAAATGAACGAATGAGCTTGCCATTCAACTCATTCTCGGAGGGACATCAGCTTGGGGCGGATTAAAATTGCCCTCTTTATGTTCACTGCCGCAAACTAGTTGCCAACTTCGACCGAATTGGATTGGATGATCGTTTAGTGGACGCTACTTTCTGAAAGCCTACTCAAAACGTAATGACTGTGCCCTTACAGTACAGGGCGTCACACCTACAAATGTTCCACGCTGTTCATCATACTAATATTATAAAGAAGAAAGATTTGTATTTTTGTGTTTGTGTGTGTATGTTTGTAACGAATAAACTAAATCTAAGTACTTTTAACAAATATATAAAAATGAGCAGGACCATATTCTGTCGTCTTTCTTTTATATGTTTATTTGTGTTTTTTTATTATATTTAATAAATATATCAATAAATAAGTACAAGTACAACAAGTCGCCTTTATTTGTGCGTCTTACGTGACTTTCAGTCTGTCTGTATACGTAAACGTCTTCTAGTGGACAAAGGCCTCCCCCAAAATTTCCATAACGATCAGTCCTGCACTGGCAGCATCCAAAGGCTTCCCGTGACACTCACCAGTTTGTCGTTCTACCTTGTGGGATATCTGCCCACGCTACGACTTCCGGGTTTGCGTTCCCATTGACATGGAATTTTAAGCTTTTTTTCCATGTGGTCCCTCAATGGGAACGCAAACGACTTCCGGTGTTTTGTCGTAATGCAAGAGAACCTCAGAGTTATTAAACTGTAAAAGGGCTTCTGACGTGTCGAATGAAACGACTATTTCCCTATAGGTATTAGGACCGATTGCTTAGCGTGTTTTTCGAGACACAGAACTTTTCAAAGTATCAGGTTACTAAGCCTGTAATGCGCAACCACTCACTGGGAATGAAGCTCGAAACCTCCGTACAGCTCGTCTTTAGTGAACACTCGTCAGCATTTTTTTTCATGTAAATATGGAATACTTTATTTGTAAAAGTCTTCAGTGAAAAGTACATAATTTATTCGGTCGTATGAGTAGCTAACCTTAACTTCTTCGCATGTTTACACACGTGTTCCAAAGAAGTCCGTTTACACGAAAGTATAGCTGATATTCCCAAAACTTCTCGTGTTGGCGTCAACCGAGTAGCAAACAGATAACGAGGGGGATATTTTAATAGGACCAACTCGAAGATCTTTATATGAGATTCGTAACTTTCTCCAGATGAGTACCAACTTTTACCATCAAAATGTTTCTGAACCACAGAGCAGATGAACAGGGATGAAACTTGATTTGTATTTCTTTGAGAGTTAGTGATATTTTATAGCAGACCTACAAAAATTTTAACACGCAGATGTTTATCAAATTTCCTGTACAGATTATTTCATCATCATCATCATCATTTCAGCTAGTAGACGTCCACTGCTGGACAAAGGCTTCCCCCAAAGACACACGCACACAAATTATTTAGTACACAATGAACCGTTACTAGTGTGAAATCACTTCATTCAGGTAATAAGTTAAATGCTGTATAAATAAATGTCTAATAAAATCTAAAACAATTATAACATAAACCCACTCTAGGCAAACATTCGTCTGATGAGCACTTGTATTTGCCTTGTGTCTGTATTAATATAAATATGTACCTATATCTAATCTAGTACCAAGTTCCGATTTTGGCAGATCTTTTAGGTAAAGCTGTGTACATATTCTTACCGGCCGCCGGCCTCTCGCACTAGAGAGCTGCACAAACAGACCATTGCCACTCATCTCAAACTAGGACAATATTTGATCGCACCTAATGGCCGTGTCTTAGGGACTCCACGCGTTATGGTATTTTCGGCGGATTTTTCCCGACTTAAATCTTCATATCACGATTTTATTTTATTTTTAATCCAATATACCTAAAAAATACTTATAAAAGTATGACTGGTAATTTCAAAACATTTCTAGCTAAAACTTGATCAACTGAAAGTCCCTTAGCGACCAAAACTTTCATCTCTGTGTTCAGATTTGTTTTATGTTTTGATTTTCAGTAACAACTAATAAAATCACTGAGAACTCTATTTCAAACATTTTGACCACACGCTTCACTGTGCATCCTTAACCTTTGCTACAAAGTCAATTCATTGGGGATTTTCATCGGCTATTGTTTTTCACCGATGTCGAAAGGGCATATACGAGTAATATATAGTTCCACGAGTAAATTATCACTACATAGTATAAAATAAAGTCGCTTTCTCCGTCCCTATGTCCCTATGTCCCTATGTCCCTATGTCCCTATGTCCCTTTGTACGCTTAAATCTTTAAAACTACGCAACGGATTTTGATGCGGTTTTTTTTAATAGATAGAGTGATTCAAGAGGAAGGTTTATATGTATAATACATGCATAATATACTGAAGGATAACCCACAATAACCATTTTCCCGTGCGGAGCCGGGGCGGGTCGCTAGTTTTTGTTATAATGCTAACATTATAGCAGTTCTCTGTACATTTCGCTAATGTTCAGTGTATTGCTCAATAGCACAAAATACGTACGGTTCACACTTGTAGGTACTTACGAAGGTAGGAAACCCCAAGTTATACTCCAAGGAATAGGAGTATGTGTACAGTAAAGGACTTCAGTGATAGCAAAATTGCTGTACCTACGCGCCATGTGACCGCAGACTCTAAGAATGATAGTAAATGCATGCGTTCATATCGACTTACTAAAGTTTACTATTCAGAAATATTCACTGTATAAACACTATCAGAATTTACCAATAAATACTCGACTAAACAACAATAACACAAAACAATAACAATATGACTGCCATCTTTGGATGCCATAAATCGACCTCGAATAAATTGACAAAAGAACACAATTAAAATAGAAATTTACAGTAAGTTCTTCTTAATATATTTTTATTTAATTAACGGGTAATATTGAACCGATCTTAATCATAAATACAAGATATATTTTCGTACAGAAAATCATGGTCACTCTAACATAAGCTTTTACTCCTGAATTTTATATGTCTTTCTTACAGCCAATCTCGCTTTCGTATATAATAATATTTTTGCTTCTGTATGGCAGGGATTTAATAGCATTGAAGTGAAGTCAATTCTCACTGAGAAGGGATGCAATAAAAACTTAGTTTTTCTATAATAGAGCACATTTTAATACCATCAGCTATCAAATCATCAAATATGTTTTTATTTATTTTAAAGGCGTTTATTTCTACGTGAACGTGCGCTGTGTGTAGCCGTAGGGTACCTATCTATTTATATTAAATTATTTTTCATTATAATCATAGAAATGAAGCTGATTTAGACCCTTCCATATAATTTGAGTCTCGTAATATAGTGTGTGTTACCTGGTAATCAGTTATCAAATGTCTCAAATAAAAACAAAAATGTTTTCCCACCATATCCCATCGGAATCGCTCCCAATTTCCACTTAATACATATTGTACCGAATGGGGCGCGATGGATCGAATTCGCACTTTAACATTTACCCCAATCCCGACGAAATAAAAGCTAAAGATTTTGAAGACGGCTTTTAATAAATACATACATAGGTAGTGTACGAGACACATGAAATAATATTGCTGTAACTAACGGCTCATAATACAAACTGTAAAAGTTAATGAAGTAAAGAAATATATACTAAGAGATCGGACAACATAATATTATTATCTATAAAATAAATGGTTAAATAAATGGTGGTCATACAGAACAGGCTACCATACAAAAAAATTATAGATGAAGCAATTTAAAAAGATCATGTTCTCGAATATTTGATATTTCGCAACTATGTTTTGTCTAGCCAGACTACCTATATAGTTTAAAGAAATATTAATATGCTCTCAACTGTTCTATGGTTGTCAGTAGCGATCCACTTGAAATGAAACAGGTTTAGTATAGGTTTGGATTCAGGTAAGTAAATTGTTTTTGTTACTAGCCTTATGGCTCTGGCGAAATTCAATTTTAACTATATTTTAACCTGCTTCACATCTGAATTGTTTTTTTTAACAATATTTTGTTGAAAGCATGTTACTAATGCCACTAGTTTAGTCTGGACGTAGAATAATCGTAACAAGTCGCAATGTTTTAAGCGAAATAATCAAATTTTCAGTTGTTAGTGGAAGTATGAATGCAGCTAAAGTCTTATAATTTTAACTTGCAGATGCTCATTAGGCATTTTCTTGTTCTTTGCAGAATTATGGTTAGCTGTATGTTGCTCATGCTGTATCTTTATTTCTGTGAAAATTATTTATTTTTTGCACTTATCAAAACCATTATCTGTTCTGTTTTCCATTCAAAGATTCATGGCGGCGGCGCGGCGGCGACACCTTAACAATATTGACATGTTTATGAAAATAACAAGCCCATAACATAACAGGGTCATTGAACAAACGAATTTACCTGTCTATAAACGTTTGAGAATATCGTCATCTATCATCACAATGGCCAGCGTCACACTTTTTGTCAGGTATAGGGATAGTGCACAGTGATCTCAAGATCCAATTTAAAGAACCGCCAACCGAGTATGCCGGCCCCACGCGAGCCACGCGCGCCCAATAGTACGTGTCCCAATAATTCTTTCTCATATGCCTCAATCTGTTCCCAAACTTAGCATTCGGCCTATTATATAAATCTATACCGTATATAAAGAACGGTGTGTTCAGTAACTGTGCAGCTATCGGGCAAATAGATTGACTGATTAACCGTGCTAAGTAAGGAAATACCACATACTCTTGTATCTTATCCGCTACTGGCCCAACTAAAGTAAACGCTCCAATAATAGTTATCGTATAACTTATTATGTAACACATATAGGACCCTTTGGTCAATGGCTTTTTCAGTTTAGTGGAATAAGTCTGGGTCAAATGTACATCTTTCATTAAACTCAAAGATGTGTTGACGGCGCTGGTTGCTAGAAACGCTGTGGTCCTCGGATTGTAGTCATACAGCCTTGCGAGTCTGTCGCTGCAGTTGGCGGTGACGAAAGTTGACGCGTAAACCGCAAAACACCACTTGAACGTAGTCCTCTTGAAGAATAATGGAGGGTTTACGAGCAGCATCAGGCCGCATTCTTTGAAGGATTTCGTATAGGAACTTTTGCCGCTGGCGTTGGAGAAGACGGCTTTGTCTACCATGGCCACTACTGGGGATACGGCTAGAGCGGCGAGTACACCGCTAAGGACTTCCCCGTCCAAATTCTGTCTCATGCTTATTGGCATCTTGCTATAATTTGGATGTTACTTTTTCACTGACATTGATTTTATTGATTGAATAATAAAATATTCTATTCTATTCATTATCATATTTTTATACTGATTCAATGCAATATTTAGAAGTAGTGATGCCAACCTCCCATTTTTAGATAGTGAATAATTATGGTGAATATTATGGCATGGCTATTGTCATCTCTGATAGGTAAGTGATTTGAGTGATTGATTCAGTCTGTCTGACATGAAAACGAGGTTGTTGATAACATAGAGTTAGATTTTTTCTTGCTTTATGGTATTAGATAGGATCGGCCATATAGGATCGGATCATAGAGCTAGTTTTTTTAGGATCTTTTAAGTAGGTATACGTGTTATAAGCTCCGTGGTTATAAGTATGTACTGCCGTCATCCTTGCCTTGTGTACACATAGAGGTACACATAGCTGTGACACATAGTAGCAACATAAATAAAATAAATGTAATATTTTAAAAAACTAAAATACACGCTTCCTGTCCGCCATCTTGGACGTCTGCTATATTGGATTTAAGTCACGTGACTATTTTTTTTGTATTCCTGACAGCAAACCCTTTCATTTGATACCCATATCATGGGGGTGGATTTCAAACAGCCAGTCCGCCATCTTGGTATGGCCGCCATATTGGATTTTTAATGATGTTCTTTTCTTAGCTAGTCATGTATTGTTAAACTCTTTTTTTCAGTGGGTCAAATTACATACATAGTTACAAGTGAAGCTAATAAAAGCGTGTTAATAAAATGAACATAATTATATGGTTTTACGTAGCGCTGTTTTTCTTACCTCCCTAGGTTTTTCTGATTTAATCTGTGTTATTTATTTCCCAACTTATTTGTCGGTACACCAACTTGCGCAAAAAGTTATTATGTAACATTTAACAATAATTTAGGTACTACTAAAGATAACTCGAATAAAAATCTATTTATCTACATAAAGAGTATATACCTAGTTAAAATAAAAGCAAGAATCGTTTGAGCAATATTAATGAACCTTTCGTCCGTTTCAGACGAAGAAAATGAATAATAAATGTCAGATTAAAAAAATAACAAAGGAGTTTGATAAATATTAAGGTATATTTTATGCCAGAAATATAATTACAACATAATTTACAGATTAAAGGCTTGTTTTGTATCTACCTTATAATAGTAAAAGGTATCAACTGCAATGATAACGTACAGTAACCAAACATTTGACCTTGAGAGTTATTTCGTAGCAATCGGGGCGAATTTCGTAATGCGAGTGTCTAGACAATTAGACATATGCTGGCTACTGTACTTATACGCACGTAGTTTAGTATAGAAACATAAAATTTTAAAAATATTGATGCATTTGGCCTACAGAGAATCAAACGTGTGTCTTGCAACGAACCGTCGAACAGACCAACGTAAGAGACACCATTAGAATCTTTTTTAGCCGTAAGAACTCTATTGGTGGACAAAAGACCCACATTATTTTTAAAAGGTAATAGGTAACCGAGTTGCAGATGATTCTGGACAATAAAATAGCCATGGCAGCAAAACAGATAGACAAATTGACCTACGAAATCAGCATAACGTTTGTTTGTTAATGTTAGCTGTTTGTTTCAGAATATCACTATGCCACACCAATGGCTAGAAGGCAACTTGCCTGTCGCCGCCAAATGTGACATCTGTGACAAGACCTGCGGATCCGTGCTCAGGTTAGTACCTACTGAACATTCCTCAATATAAATTATATCCTGGAGATGCTTAGTGAATATTATTCATATAATTTACCAGAACATATTTCTACCTTCTGGAATATGTTCGATGGAAGTCCGTGCATCGGCTTTATTATTAATAACTTTTAGAGCTAGTCAGGAACTGGTCAAGCAGAACGGTGCAAAGCCCAAAATGTACATCTGACATCTGACTTGTTCTAATTGATTAAAGTAGCAATCAGTAACGAATTACTAGACTCCATTTTTCACTGTTTTTGATGAAACCATTTACATACTTGCACCTATATTTCTGTAAGAGCATGTACTGTAATCAAGAAATTATAAATACTAATTGTATGATTAGGAATTTATTATATGCTGCAATCATTCAGATATTGCTTGTGAAACATACATGCTTCTATTATTTCTCCGGCCTTATTCCAGCCATGCCAAGGCCGTACGGTACTTCCTCCTGAGTTCTTATATAGTACAATCCACGAGTACTTGGATCTGACTCTTCACCCATCAAAACAGTCCTGTTCGAGCACTGCTGCCCTAGGAATTGCGACCAATTGTCGCACTTTATACTAATGAACAACGACGGAAACACCACGCTCAATTTAAATACGTACACCGCATACAAATGACTGCACGCCGGTAAAATACATCCGGGCTGAACAGGGCCTCCACCATTCACGTAAAAATCCGAATGTCCAATTGGTTCTGGGATTCCTTCTACCAAAGTGTTTGTGTGAATCACATCTACGTACAACGCGTCAGTTTTGTCTAGTCTGTCGTTTATAGGCATGTGCGTGAAGCAAGGACCTGCTGGGTCAAGACCCGTTATCCGCCCTATCAGGCGTCCTCTTCTATGTCTGAAATACTGCCCGGCCCAACCTGCAGCATGAGCTCCCAGACTGACCCCGAGTAAATGAAAATCTGCAGCATCAGCCCCAAACGTTTCTAAATAGATAATAACATCTGCAATCGCCTTGCCTAAAAGACGAGCATTTCTCACAGACTTGAAATATATCTCGCCGAGAACTAATTCTGCGTCAACAACTAACACATTATACACTGTAAATTTATAGTAAATGAGGGCTAAACGAGTTGTTAAATTATCTTCAGCCATAGCACCAAAGCCGTGTATTATAAGCTTGGTTTTTGTTTTGACATTTATATTTGGTCGCTTGATGGCAATGAACGTATCATTCACTGGATACCAATATTTTGAATCATCTTCATCTTCATCTACATCTTCCTCTTCATTGTTCTCATCACTGTGACTCTCATTTTTTAATTGTGCTGACATATTATCGTAGGTACTTGAATCCATAAACATAAAAAAATCGTAAATTTCATCTGTATTTTTTAATTTGTTAATATTAACTGACTTTATATTGTCGTTTTTTACGGGTAGGTTTGGCACGTCCTTTTTAAACATCTTAACAATATTTTCTGGTGATTGTGTTGATTTTCCTTTCTCTTTTCTTTCATCTAATTTGTCGCTTCGTTCTTTTCGCAAATGAAAATCAGTTACTGGTTGCAATTGAGTGCCGTTTTCATCTACCCGTATTAGTGATTTATTATTACTAAAATAAAGATATATATCTTCTTGACTACTAACATTCTTCGTCTCACTCGGGTTAGTGTAATTTTCTTTCGTTTCAATGGTCATGTATGCTATGATAATTTTGTCTATATTTTCTAGTCTTCTGTTTATGGGGTACCACGTCACCACCCCATGATGGAATTGTAATATATGTACAGTATTTTGTATTAGATCCTCGTCTTCTTTTGTGCTGACATAAAAGTCTGTTATAGCTGTACCTGTAAATAAAATTAAAATTGCAATCAACCCAGTTAATTTGTTCTCACGAAAGAAAATAATCAACGATAGTCAAAACAGAGTTAACTACAATAGCAATTTTCAGCAAAAAAAACTGTAGTAAGGCATGTTGGCACCAACAACTTTGTGTCTGTCGCTCAGGTCTGTCGCATTAAAAATATATATCTTGTTTGTCTAACTGACAGTTCATGTGTGTACTGTACTATCCAACCCAAGGATGTAATAAGTACTAACGGTAGTACTTTATACGAGTAACGTCCTTCATCGAACCATGTCGAACCGTCAGGGCCTGGGCCACAGCTTCGCGCGACCTGTGACCATCGGAATGATGCCAGTGATAGTCAAAATGAACATGAGAGAACTAAAATATTTTTTATTTCGAAAAATCGAAAAACCTTCTAAAAAATGTACCACCGAAATCAAGAAATTGATTTAACCTTTTAACCGCCATGGTCTGAAATATAAGACTTACCAAATCCAGCTCACAAAGCCGCCGTCTCATAAATAAGACTTATGTTTTGACTGATTGATATAGATTTTGTTTCTATGGCTGGCGGTGGGGGCAAGTTCTTAGAAAATATGCTTGGCGGTTAAAAGGTTAAAGGCGTGAAACATCTTATTTTACTTAGAAAACGACTTCAACACTGTAATGTAGCACAAATAAGGTTAAAAATACGTAAAAGTAACGTTTTGAGTCATGTAACGCGGAAGTAACGCAAAGGGCTCAAAAATAACGTAAAATGTTACAA
Source organism: Teleiodes luculella (assembly GCA_948473455.1). Taxonomy (NCBI): domain Eukaryota; kingdom Metazoa; phylum Arthropoda; class Insecta; order Lepidoptera; family Gelechiidae; genus Teleiodes; species Teleiodes luculella. The sequence goes on along the minus strand of OX419585.1, from coordinate 14,039,919 downwards.
TACTGACGTTCTGGCAAGTTTCGCGCCGCAGGAAGCTGTGGCCAAGGGGTCAGGTCTTCAGGTACAGAGGTTGGAAAGTCGCGCTTGAGGTCAAGTACTTTGTAAATATTTTTAAATTGTTTTCTACGTGCTCTAATAATAAGGACGACGTAGACGCTGAGTTCAAAAAGTTTAAAAAATATATTTTTTAGCTTTTGGATATTAATCACTTAGTTAAGTCAAATTTACATTAGGTATATTTCTGGCGAGCTGCTATTGAGAAAACATATATTTAGATAGCTACTCATTTGCATATAAGCATAACATCTCTCACACGGCCATCTGAACATCTCTGAACTAAAACTATCACAAGGCAAACACAAGTGCTCAGTACACAAATGTTTGCCCTGGTCGGGATTGTAACTCGCCAGCTTTTGGTTAGAAGCATATTATTTATTCTGTGTTAGAAGGCAGGCTCACTACACCGACTGGGCCACGGGGCTCTTTTATCAGCCCTTCAGTACTTACAGAATTCCGATACAATAACGTACATATTTTCCATCATATTCAAGCCAGGTCTTCCGTTATCTGTCGTGTACGTAAAAAGACGCCAAATCATATAGAGAAATAGATAGGACCGAATAGTACTTAGGACCATAATAAAGTTGTAAAATCTGGAAAAAAGAAAAAAAAACAAAGGACAAAAATATGTATGGGTAGGTAGTCAATATCGGGAAGAGACTTCAACGCAAAAAATCTAGTTAGTTAGTATGTATGTTATGTACTAATTCATTTTACGTGTTATTGAGTCTACCGTTGCTTATTTTATTTAGACACTGGCTTTCCGCCGCGGTTCCGCCCGCATGCCCGTGGGAATGAGGCATTTCACAACTACAAATCTTTCCTCTTTATAATATTAGCATGAAGTATCATTCAGCCTTAATTACTTAAAACCCTTTAAAAGTTTAAATCTTCACTAGATTTAACCACTATTTGTAAAAAAAGGAATTTAAAATAATCGTAGGTACGTAAATTATCGATATTCTGACAATTTTAACAAATAGGTTCTACGTACTTTTATTTATACACTGGATTCTTAAAACCTAACAATATCAAACAATTAATACAAAAATGCTCATCGAAATTTTAATTTTAGTACCTACATTATAACCTAAAATATTGTTTACGTTTCACGAACGGATTTACCAAAGAGAAAAATAACGAGATTTATAAAGATCGAAGTGACAGTAAAATTGACAAATAAAGAATTGTTAAAAAAGATATTTTTTATTTGTTGATTTATATGGCCTTGTTGCAAGACCTCTCTCGCCCAAGTCTTATTTTAAGAGAATTACTTTGAAAATTATTCGTCCAGAAAGCAATTTTATGTCCGTTGAATTAGAAACAGAATCGCGGAGCGCGTGTTCAGCTTACTTGACCGTACATAATAACAATAGCTACGAATTGCTACGGCGCAGAGCGTGGCGTAGCCGTGTCGTAGTACTCGTAGATGCAAAGACAAATAACTATAGCCTGTCTAAAGTAAGAGTGTGCATAATTGATTACAAAGTTTATTTGCAGTTAAGAGCGCACCCATTCGAAACAGTGCGAAAGAAAATGAGACTATCGAAACAGTAAAAATACCTTTGTATTGCATAATTGTGTATATATGTATATATGTATATATGTGTAGGTATGTATATGTATATATGTGTAGGTACTAGATGTAATTTATTTATTTATTCTAAAGTAGTATGTAATTAGTAAGTACAATAACTTTCATTTCTCATAAGTAGTTTATATTGTTTGCACAGACCCGGCTCACTTTTTCTATCTCCTCACCCTAAGGTTGCCTGGTAGAAATTGCTACTCAGCAATAAGGCCGCCTACATGTACACTTTCGTTCTTTTTTTTTGTGAATTTACTGATGCTATTGTTACTAGTGTGCAATAAAGTATATTCTATTCTAATTGTTATTGCTGCCGCTCTACAACCACAATGTATTACAAAAGGAGTACAACGAACGCAAATAAACTTAGTAATCCTGCGCACTCTTACTTGAGACAGGACATATAATAGCAATTCTACACGTGTATTTTCAGATGTTTAAGAAAAAAATACTAAACATATTTGATAATACAATAAAAACGTCAAAACAAGCCCCCCGAACCCTCTTGTCACCGCTGAACCTTAACTGACACTTTTATTTCGGGCACCAACCCCATTATTTCGGTTGAGATGAAATCAATCGGACTGGCACGATTTAGGGTCGTCAATAATGTATAAGATTTGGGAACATTTAGAACCCACGATATGAAGAAAATAAAAAAATGGTAAACCGTAACGGGACTGGCTGAAAACATCGAAAGTAAATTTAGTTTGAGATTGCTTCTAGTGGTTTTACAGGTATTTGCTAGGTAACGTAGACTTTATTTGTGATACATAGAGAACAGTTTTTTTTTTAGTAAATTGTTCGACGCATGCTTGCCACGGCCCACTCGCTACGGTCGTCATGCCAATGATCAGTTTTACCCCTCGTCTATCTATATAGATGTTTCATATCAAAAACATTATATACTTTATTGAATGATTAAATGATTTATTCAGAAAAAACTTATCTAATACAAAGTATTCTTACTGACACCCACACTAGGGTACCCTGTATTGTGGGCTGTCAGTCTCTTCCCAAGCAGATGTTAATTTTCTAACCTAAGTTTTTATAAAAAGGGTAAATAAAAATATATATATGTATAAGTATAAATATAAAACAAAAAAGATATAAAAACAACAAACATAAAACTATGATTATAAAAACTGTGATTAGCATGTTTTGTAAAACCGTAGGTACAGTTACTTTGTATATATTATTTCCAATTATTATAGTTTCTAGTGCATGTATGTTTGTGTGTGTGGGTTGTATGATGCACAAAACAAAAAAAAAACTGTGTCGAATGTTTAATTTAGTACTTTAATGAAATTTTCTGATATAGATAGAACATCAGTGATAACAAGAAGTACAGTCTACAACAATAATTTCAACCAGTACCTAAACTAAGACTGTCGTCCGATAACTTTAGATACTCAGCCTACATGTTGATGCATGTTTTAAGTAAAATAAAATTAGAACTGTTAGTGTCTATAAGAGCGAAGTGGAAGCGAGAAAAGAGAAAGGCAGATCCCACCATCAGATGGGAATAATAATTGCCCTGCAGCATAGATATAGTATAGTTATAGATTCGCCACCGTGCGACCGGGCGTAAGAGAAAGACATACATTGAGTCTATCTATGAAGTGTGCCTATAACCCGACAATAAATTAACTAGTATACTATATGATATGAAGTGTGCCTATAACCCGACAATGAAAAAATGCTCGGTCGGTGATAGAGACAAAACATGATGCATCTTTTCTATTTCCTCTTTTAGGAATCGCAATAAGACTATCTTTTTCTGTCAAAGTGTGTCAGGCCCTTGCCCTGCAGAGAGAGAGAGAATTTTAGTGTCGTCATCTCATCACTACTATTACCTACAATCAAAATACATCTACATAATTTTCCAGCGGGATTCGAACCCGGAAAATCTGTGATGCTAGGTGATAATTTTTACCATTCGACACAAAGAGGATGATATACCAAATCCAAGCACTCCTGCTGAGCACTTAGCGGTCTGCGAATCAGGGTTGTTACTCGGGGCTTAAGCTGTTTAACTTGGCAATACAGGTATAGTTGGAAATTGAACAGGACATAGAATAGGAAAGAACATAGCTAATAGGTCAACATATAAAAAAAAACAACGAGCGGGCGCAGCCGTGGGCGGACAGCTAGTCACATCACTATCACTACATAGTATAAAACAAAGTCGCTTTCTCTGTCCCTATGTCCCTATGTCCCTATGTATGCTTAAATCTTTAAAACTACGCAATGGATTTTGATGCGGTTTTTGTAATAGATAGAGTGATTCAAGAGGAAGGTTTATATGAATAATACATGCATAATATACTTAAGGATAACCCACAATAATCATTTTCTCGTGCGGAGCCGGGGCGGGTAGCTAGTAAGTAATAAAGTAAGAAGAAAAGTTGTAAGACTTCGCATTTGCAACTAATGTATTTTATAACATGGACTTACGATGCTGTTAAATTTACTTCACTAACGTATTTTACATATAAATCTTAACTAGAAAATGAAAGAAACATTACTTTAAAATATTAAAGACTTGCAACCAAATTTAAAAATTCTAATAATTATAAAGAATTTTCGAAATATGGCGAGATTTTCAGTTTTTCTCTCACTAATGCGTACAAGAGACAGTGGTACGAATATAAATTTGTAAATTCGTAGAATGTTCTCAAATATAAAAGATAGTCGAAGTAACAGCGATTTATTCAATTTATCTTTGTAATCAGTTTATTTTATCTCCAACGATCTAACCTCCACGACAGACAGATAAGATAAATATAGATAGAAGTTTTTGAAATGTGCGGAGTTAGGGAGACAGAATAACACGACAGTAGTTGGTAATAGACTGAACATTTATTGAGTAAAATACAAGGGTTTTATACTAAATCTTCGTGTCGCTGAACTACAGGCTTTAACCCTGACATTTACCATATCTAGAATAATATTAAGTTACATTGATATTTAATACATTGTTATTATAAACATCTTAATTAGATTATTCCTTATAAGGTACCGTTATGGTAAGCTGATATTCAATGTTTATGTAATAAAATATTAATTCATTTAATTTATCATTTTCCTAATATGGTTAAATAGGACATACCTTTGTACCTACACTACACCTTCCCCCTTTTTTTTTGAGACAAAAATTTACTAAACAATTTTTGGCTTAAAAGTACAATCTATTATTTTGCTGATTTTATTATTAAATATTTGGTTACACAATATTCTTGTCTTGTTTTATATTAATCAAACACTCATCTAAGATTTCGCTTACGTTTCTATAGTTGACAATACAATATTTCATCTTATCTTATTTCCTATTGCAATTGGAAACCTAGTGATCCATATTTGGATTAGGGAATGTGTTGTCTTGCTTCTTAATTTATATTTTAATTTCTCGGTGCATTTATTGAGCTTCCATAATTTGTTCATGATGGACGCATCTCAACTTGTGGAAATACGCAGTACCACTCTGCCTGAGATCAGAGCGCGCCTGGTGCTCTTTTCTTTGAAGTTCTTGATTAAAGTTTTTGGGTCTTGGGTGGTGTTTTCCCCCGAGCCCACCATATGCTGCTTATTGGACGCTGTTCCGGGGCACCCTCTACTGTGCCCCTACAACCCTCCGCCGGACCTACTGGAGGTGCTGTACGCTGAACTGGGAGTGCTGCACGGTTCCACGCTATGGGAGCTTGAGTGTGAGCTCTCCGCCAGCGGCCTGTTCTGGTTCGTCCGGTGGAAGCAGTGTGATTTAACTTCGTTATTCGGATAATGTGTGTGTGTGATTGTGTGTTTTTGTGTTCTTCTTTTTTTTTTTTTACTATTTTTTTTTTTATTATTATCCTTTAGTTTAAATTTTTTTTTTTTAATTATACAATTTTTCTTTTATATTTACTTGTTGTGGTTTTCTTTGAATTTTCCCTTAAATTAATATTCATTCCACTTCCATTTCAATGACAACATTTTTACATTTAATCCTAGGTATCCAATCGCAGTATATGAGACTCTATAAAAATTTACTGACTCTTACATATTTCTATTTTTAGTCAGAATTTTAATTCTCTTTGTTAGAGTTCTTTGATATTAAAAAAAAATATATATAAAATAAGATATTATAATTTTATTAGCTTCCTTTAACATATTTAATACTTAATATGATTATACTGGCGATACTTTTATTGTACTGTTGGCAATGTTTTTCCTTAAATTTTATTTTCACTTGTTTTTTACATTCATAATTCGATTACATTTCTTATTATTATTACAATTATCATTATTAATATTATCTTCCAAATAATTCTTTTAAAAATTTTTGCAATATAATGCTTACCGTTTTTATTATTATTACCATTTTTTATTTCAAATAGCTTTTTCTCTACGTATTACTTTTCTCTTATCTGAGTTTAATTATTTCATCTTCATATATATATTTTTTTTATATTACTAGACCGATACATGTTTAGCTTTTGATAGTGATTTAATCTTATCAGTATTTATGCACTGTGTGCTTCATCTTATCCATTATCGAACGTCCTTGAGCTTTATAAGTAAAAGATTTTTTAAAGTTTCTTTTTTTTTTAAATTCTCTTTCGTATAGGTACCTATAATAATGTTAGTGAGTGAGTTTTTGTAAGTACTGTCACCTTTTTATTAACGTAAGTATTTATTTACTTATCGGGTAGCGATCCCTTTTTATTATATTATACATGGTACTTAACATGAGTCGACTCTACAACAAAATAATGGCAATACAAACGGTATGGTAATGTAATTCATACTTGTATGCCGGGTCGTCGTGGCGCCACGCCCTTACTATACGTAAGTACAATTTATTTGAGCTCATACAAAACCTTTTTTTTAAGTCATTACATTACACATGACTCCAACATAATTCACTGTGCAATCTCGTTGACACTATGATCACATGAAGGATTAGGGACCCAACAAAAAAAACGTACCAATGTATATGTACTTATAGTACTTATTTGTGTCTTTGCTTTTGGTTACCAATAATTACGCGAGGAAAGCTCGTTTCGTTCACGATCAAAAATTAGTGTGGACACTCATTATATAGGCAATCATTATTTTGATTCACCCTACAGTATTTACTCTTCATATTGGAGCTCGTCCATCCTATGTTGAGTCAGTGACTAGTAGAATTTGACCTATTTATTACTTACTACTTCTTGTGTGTGTACTTACTTTTTAGCGCTAAGTATATTTACTCACTTTCTTTTACTTTAATTTGTTCTAAAATTTTTTTTAAATGATATATTTGTTGTTCTTACTATAAGATTTTCATTTATTTTCCACTGAACAAATTGATTGACTGTAATTTAAAATAACCTTTGCATGGCCACTACAAAAGCTTTCTAAAACAGTGTACCAATCTGTTCCCGTGTTTACGTTAATTCACTATCTGTTCTTATTTACTTTTACTCAGAGTGATACATATTCTATCGGTTCTTGTTCTTATTATATCTTGTTCATGGGTCTTTGTAATACTTTACACTATCAATCAAATATTAAGGAATTTAGTAGTCGCAACTAGGGACTAATTTTTTTTTTAAACTTTTCGTTATCAATATATATTTTTTTATTCACTTATTAATTTTTATTTTTCGCAATAATAAAACTGTTTTATATTCATCTATTTTTGTCTTATAGATGTTCTAATTTCTACGCATTTTAAATTATTATCAATTATTTTAATACTGTATTCTCTTGATTCCGTCTCTCATTAGCAATTTTATGCATTATTAATTTTTATTTTGCTAATGTTAATTCATGTTCATGTTACAGCTTCTTAGAATGTCCGTAGTCGTGTTTTTAAATACATGACTATTTAAGAGATGAAGTTGTTACTATTTATTCATCTCTAGCACCTTGTATGTATTTTTACAATGACAAATTGTTCCTTACTGACACAATACTTATTTATTTTCGTACTTTGCTAAATTTCATTGAATTTGCTAACAACCGTTTTATTTTTATTTTTAACTTTCATCTAATACACAAGACCTATCCACCTATCTATTTATAATACTCTATAATATCTCTGAATTATTATTAGCTTGTGCATTAATTGTTATTTTTTCGAAAAGATCCTCAATTTCTTGTCCGAATTGTTCAATTGACGTATTTCCCTGTCTATACATCATTAACTTGTTTTGTTGTGTTATGATCTGAAGATTTTTCTATATTTTACTATATTCTAATATTCTGATTTTAATCCTTAAAAATTTTAAATAATAGCTTAATTTTAACTTACAATTTTTTAAATGTCATTACTAATTTTATCTTTCATTGCTTATACGACACTACACTAAATTAATAGAATATAGATATGCGAATATACCTCTAGATATCATCGTGTTATGCCTTGGATTATTTAATTTCTTTATGTGTATTTTTTATTTAAAACAATTCATACTTCAATTTTTCTTATTTCCTGTTTTTTTTTATAAAAATTTTTTTTTATTGTTGTATCCTAAGTAAGTCATGTCACATCCATAGTTAATGCTATCTAGCTTTGATTACAACACCTAATACGTACACGGCTAAGCCGATTCGCAGTGGGTGGTCTGCAGAGCAAAATGACCGCTATGATCTTCGTCCGTCACTATCGTGTCAGCATATCATGTTGCAGTTAAGGTGAACACTTTGTCATTATGAATTCATGACTTGGTTTTATTTATTTATTAATAATGAATGTATATTTCACATTAATTTATATGCGTGTTTCTGAATGCACGTTAGTTTTGCCTATTTTTATATTTCCTCATTTTAGTGACTTTTCTTAAAAAAATCAGTTTTATTGCGATTCGTTTATATCTTTTAATTAAATCGTTTTTTTTTTTTTTTTTTTTGCTAGATTTATTATTCGCCTCTTTAAATTTTTTGATCTTATGAAGTGAAAATAAAATTATTTATCTACTTTTATTTCAAATCACTTTTAACTATAATTATTTTATTAAATTGTAATCGTACTTTCATTATTTCTTTTCATTAATTATTAATTATATTGCCAACAGTATTTAAATTATGCTCACGGATAATGTAATTAATTCTTTTTTTAAAACAACTGTTTTCCTTATTTTACTTATTACTCATGATTTAAAATAAATACTTTTTTTTTTTTTTTACATGATCCGTGGCTATCTTAAACATACAACTTACATTTTATATTTTTCTCTGGCTACATTGCTCGCTTCTCCTTAACATCGCGTCGCTCTGGCGCACGGCAGGGATACCTTACATTCAGCGCATCTTGATATTCATATCTCCCTGCAGCATCCACTTCAGACACGAACTTCTCCCTGCGCCCAGCAAGTCATCATCATCATCATCATCGCGATTCAACGTCTTCATTTGTTTCCTGATGTAGCCGCTTCTTTTTTTTTTTTTATCTCTAATCTGTTCGTAATATTTTCTTCTTCGGGTTACCTGATTGCTCTTCATTCGCTTTCTTCTTAAACCTGGCGTTGTTATATATTTTTTTCCTTTACTGCAGCATACGCTAGTAATGATCTTGATCTTCTTCCAGCAGGAACTTGTTTCTTCTACTGATCTCAACTAGTTAATAGTCATAATTACCGTCGTTGGATTTCATCATTTGTCTCTTCTAACTCTGTTTCTCTCTGATTTTCTTCTATCTGTTATTATTTGTTTGCTTGGTTCTGCTGCTATACTGGTTCTTTCTACTGAATTCTGGTGCGATGTGCTGTTCCGAACTATATTTAGTTTGTAATTTTAATAGTTCTAGCCGTTTTTTTGTTACAACTAAATTTATTTCTTTTCCGTCGCGTGTTTTTTTTTAACTGTAGTTTGATACTAGCTTTTATTTCTTTAGCGTTTTTTCGCCGGTTAATTTCTTGTTTCTTTCCGTTGTCACGTTTTTAGTTTCTTCTTAGTTGTTTTTACTCGGTCTTTCTTAATTTTTATTCAATTATCGCAATGTGGTGCAGGCGTGGTCCCGATATTTAAGCTTTAGTTGTTCTGTTTGAAAATATAATTTTAGTGAGATAGATTTTTTTTTTTTAGTTAAATTTTTTTTTATTAAGTAATTATTATAAAAAAAAAAACTTTTAACTCGCGGCACTACATTACAACATATGGCTCGGAACCCACAACGTACCAGCACTGCCAGAAGGCAGTGCTGGTACGCTGTGGGTTCCGAGCCATACGTAATGTAGTGCCGCGAGTAAAAAAAAACAAAACTAAAACGTAACTAAAAAAAATATCTATTTCGCTAAAAGTATATTTTCAAATAGAACAACTAAAGCTTAAATTTCGGGACCACACCTGCACCAGATTGCGATAATTGAATAAAAATTAAGAGAAACCGAGTAAAGACAACTAAGAGAAAACTAAAATTGAAACAACGAAAAAAACGAGAAATTAATCGGCGAAAAACGCGAAGAAAAAAAAAAGCTAGGATCAAAATCCAGTTTAAAAAAAAATAAAAACGCGACGGGAAAGAAATAAATTCAGTTGTAACAAAAACAGCAAGAACTATTACAATTACAAATTAAATATAGTTCGGAACTGCACATCGCACCAGAATTCAGTAAAAAGAACCAGTACAGCAGCAGAACGAAGCGAATTAATATAACAGGTAGAAGAAAAACAGAAAGAAAAAGAGTTAGAAGAGACAAATGACGAAATCCAACGACGGTAATTTGACTTTTAACTAGCTGAGATCAGTAGAAGAAACAAGTTCCTGCTGGAAAAAGATCAAGTCCATTACAATCACATGCTGCAGTAAAAGGCAAAAAAATATAACAACGCCAGGTTTAAGAAGAAAGCGAAAGAAGAGCAATCAGGTAACCCGAAGAAGAAAATATTACAGACAGATAAAAAAGAAGCGGCTACACCAGGAAACAAATGAAGATGTTGGATCGCGATTATGATTATGACGATGATGATGACTTGCTGGGCGCAGGGAGAAGTTCGTGTCCGAAGTGGATGCTGCAGGGAGATATGAATATCAAGATGCGCTGAATGTAAGGTATCCCTGCCATGCGCCAGAGCGACGCGATGTTAAGGAGAAGTGAGCAATGTAGCCAGAGTAAAACCTAAAATGTAAGTTGTATGTTTAAGATAGCCACGGATCATGTAATAAATAAAAGTAATTATTTTTATATCATGAGTAACAAGTAAAATAAGGAAAACATTTGCTTAAACAAATAATTACATTATCCGTGAGCATAATTTAAATACTGTTGGCAATATAAGTAATAATTAATGAAAAGAAATAATAAAAGAACGCTTACAATTTAATAAAATAAATATATTGTTAAAGAAGTGCTTTAAAATAAAAAAAAAGATAAACAATTTTATTTTCACTTAATTAGATCAAAATAAAAATGGCGAATATTAAAACTAGCATAAGAAAGTAAAAATAATAATAATCAAATTAAAAGATGTAAACGAATCGCAATAAAACTGAGTTTTAAAGAAAGGTAACTAAAATGTGGAAATATTAAAAAAAGACAAAACTGACGCGCTTTCGGAAACACGCATATAAATAAATGAAAAACATACATTAATTAAGAAAAAAAAAAACACAAGTCACCAATTAATAATGACAAAGTGTTCACCTTAACTGCAACATGATATGCTGACACGATAGTGACGAACGAAGATGGCTTTGCTGTGTACGTATGTAGGTGTCGTAATCAAAGTTAGATAACAAACTATAGATGTGACATGATTTACTTAGGATACAACAATAAAAAAATATTTTATAAAAAAAAAGGATATAAGATAAATAGAAGTATAAATTGTCTTAAATAAAAAAAATACACTTAAAGAAATTATAATCACCCGAGGTACAACAAAATGATGAAGGTATTTAAGAATATATATTTTTAAATTTATTTTAATTGTGTATTTCACAGTAGTACAAAATTATCCAATCAATACCACAAAACGTTGACAAAGTTAGGCGTTTTGTTGCTTTTGTCAATTATTTAGGAAAATGCATTTTTTTTTGAAATTCCTTAATACCTGCCTTGCCTTTAAATAACTTATTAAAAAGAAATGTAGATCTTAATTAGTCAAAATAGTGTGAAAAGGCACTTAAGCAGCTAAAGAAAGCAATAAGTAGCCCACCTTTACTACAGTATCCCTATCCAGACTTCTCAAATGACAATGAGTTCATTCTACACACGGATGCGTCAGGCATAGCGTTAGGATGTGTTTTATCGAATAAGAACGGTAAGCCGCGTATGCAAGTCGACCTTTACATAGTGCAAAATATATTTTTTTTATCCGTTTATAGAAAAGTAACTTTTAGCCATAGTATGGGCAGTAAAACATTTTAGACCATATTTGTATGGGCGAAAATTCAGAATTAAAACAGATCATCGTCCATTAATTTATTAAAATTTGTATAACATGAACAACCCATCGAGTCGATTAACTAAGTTTCGTTTGTGTCTAGAAGAGTACGATTTCAAGGTAGAGTATTTGAAAGGAAAAGATAATGCAGCCGCAGACGCGTTATCTAGAATAGAAATTACAAGTGAACAACTAAAACAAATGTCAGAGCAGGTACTCGCAGTTATGACTAGAGCACAAAAGAAACAAAAAAGAAAGCGAAGAACAAGAAAACAATTCGGTTGACAGTGATTCCGACTATAATTGGCCTGATCATCCAAGAGTAGTAGGTATATTAAAAAAAAAAAAACGAAAGATTTACCGGAATTGAGTTTCAATGAACAGGACTATTACAAAATATTAAAGCAACCGGATTATGTTGCTAGTCAAAATAATATCATCATTTACTTGCCATCCTTGTTAACATTGTGTCTCAACCCAGAGAGACTTAGCTATGTCACAGATAATATAATACTAGTTACACTAGTGCTATGTTTTGCAAAACACAACAAATAATAATTCAGAGATATACAGACAGAGTATTATAAATTGATAGGTGGATAAGTCTTGTGTATAAGATGAAAGCAGAAAATTAAAAAAAAAAAACGGTTATTAGCAAATTCAGTGAAGGTTAGCAAAGTACAAAAATAAATAAGTATTGTGTCAGTAAAGAACGATTAGTCATTATAAAAATACATACAAGGTGCTAAAGATGATTAGTCGTGTATTTTATTATTGCCCGAAGTCGTGAGCATTCTAGGAAGCTATAACATGAACATGAGTTTACATTATCAAAATTCAGTGTTAAAAATAATTGATAACCATATAAAATGCGTAGAAGTCAGATCACCTTTAAGACAAAAATAGATGGATATAAAACAGTTTTATTATTGCAGAAATGAAAATCAATACTGATTAAAAAAAAAAGGATTATAGTAAAGAGTTTTAAAAGTAAGTCCCCAGTGGCGACTACTAAATTCCTTATTATTTGATTGAGAGTGTATAGCATTACAAATACCTATGAACAAGATATAATAAGAATACGAACCGATAGTATACCACTCAGAGTAAAAGTAAATAAGAACAGATAGTGAATAATCGTAAACACGGGAATAGATTGGTAAACTGTTTTAGAAAGCTTTTGTACTGGCCAGGCAAAGGTTATTTTAAATTACAGTCAATCAATTTGTTCAGTGGAAAATAAATGAAAATCTTATAGTAAGAACGAAAATTAAATTAAAAAATAATTTTAAATCAAATAAAGAAAGTAAATAAAAGTGAGTAAAATATAGCGCTAAAAAGTAAGTACACACACAAGAAGTAGTAAGTAACAAATAGGTCAAATTCTACTAGTCACTGACTTAACATAGGATGGACGAGCTCCAATATGAAGAGTAAATACTGTAGGGTGAATCAAAATAATGATTGCCTATATAATGAGTGTCCACACTAATTTTTGATCGTGAACGAAACGAGCTTTCCTCGCGTAATTATTGGTAACCAAAAGCAAAGACACAAATAAGTACTATAAGTACATATACATTGGTACGTTTTTGTTGGGTCCCAATCCTTCATGTGATCATAGTGTCAACGAGATTGCACAGTGACAGTGTTTTATTTACTGCAAAAAAGACTGAAGTCGCTTGCATTTAATCCGGTTTCAATTTCATTGCACCAGGCAGGCGTCTCGAGCTTATTTGATTTATACTGAAGCTTGGATAAGATAGCCAATCCCTTTCGAATTGAGCGGATAAAAAGTTACTAAAGAAATGACTTTTATCTTTGAATTATCTGGAGTGCTCGTTAATAACTACATCAATCTATATGACAAATAATTTGCTATTTTGAGTAAATCTTACCTAGTTTTTCTAATATTATAAGCGCTAAAGTTTGTGAGGATTGATTACTCTTTCAAGCAAAATCGACTGAGTGGATCTTAGTGAAACTTTACAATAATGTAAGCTAATACATCAGAATAACACAAAGGCCACCTTTTACAGCGGGAAAATCCCTCATTCGCACGGGAAAAACTGTCAGCGCGGGTGGAGCATACATATGTTCTATCTTCTTCTATCTATGCTAATAAAACTGAATAATCGGCGTGTCTGTACATTAGTTTGTTTTTCAAAAAACTGATTGTAGGTGATAAAGGGAGCGTAGTTGAACACAAGAAAACAAGTTTTGAAAAAAATTACCGTCTGTCTGTGTGTTTGTACACGCTAATCTCTGGAACTACTGAACGGATTTTAATGAAACTACAATAATATGGCTTATGCATCAGAATAACACATAGGCTACTTTTTACCGCACGAAAATACTTCTTTCCCACGGGAAAACCTGTTAAGGCGGCCGAAACCGCGGGGCGGGAAGCTAGTCTTGAATAAAATCACTAGTATGAGTGAAAAAGACTTATTTATAACAATTGAAAATTTGAATGAGAGCACTATAGTATAAACTGAATTTAAAAAATCTCTAAAACTCGAATAAGTTACTTCCGTCATCATATCTATCGCATCGTTACAATTTCGGTATATTCTAAAAAACTACGAGCTACGTAGAACAATCGTAGCACTTTTGCTACGAACATTCTACGAGCTACGCTAAAAGCGTCTACGCGTTGCAATGATAAATTTAAAATTTTCATAAATTGATCTCTACCGGCCGTGTGGTCCCTAGCTTATTACCCAATTATTTCTGTAAGTAACGATGAATAACCCAGGGAATGTGCAACATCGCTCACCTGTATAACCCACGACAATTGCACCCACTAGTTTGTGGAAATTATGACAAGATATAGGCAGTTTCTATTTTAATTTGTAGAGCAGTACTGATAACAACGTTTTCAGACTCATTTTTACTGCGCTTTTGCGCTATCTTTTTTGCATAATCTTGTTGTTTCTACCATAAAACAACAAAGTGTCGTCGCTCCTTCATCGAAGTGCACTTTAAAATGAAACTACGATAGTTACTGGAGTATTTTTAGCTTATTCTTTCGCTTAAAATGTGCAATTTTCTTCACCGAGCTGCATTTTGATGGAAACTTAAGCGGATAATCTTTCGGCTTGGGATGAGGAAATTGAGGTTTAGTTACGCTTATAGTGAAAATTGAACGTTAAATTTTATGTGTAGGTGAAGCGTCATTAAATTTTAGTTATTTTTAGCTCAAAGAGAATTTTACTTAAACACAAATAATGAAAAACATATATTACAAAAGTGATTCTAAAAAACAGCCTGAGCTGTAGGTAATTAAATTTTACTAAAATTACAATTTATCTCGAACAAGTTTAATTTATGAAGAATCTGTTCAAGAGAGCGTTTTAGACTTTGCTTATTATTAGACCGTACAAAAATTATTTTCTACAAACATTGTTAAATACAAATGTAACTTTCAAAAACGAATCTCTACTTTGAGATTACTTTTATTTTCTTAGGAAAAAATTCACAAAGTAAGTACTTTATTAAAATACGAATGAACTTTAGCAAGTTTCAAAGAACATGTTGTACCGTGGTTCTTTTAAGCGAAGTTTTACTTATTTAAAACATTCTTTTTTTGGTTGGACGTTTTCTTTGAGGGCAGTTTTCTCTCGTCTCAACATTCGTATAAAAGGTTTTATACTAAGCATTCTTTCGCGAAAACTCGAGGCCTCTTCAAGTAAGTCAGCCACACGGCGGCGGCGGCGGCGGGCGGCGCAAATTATAAACGACTAGCATCGTATACAAAATTCATATTATGTCACATACACCGTGAAAACTAGTTATGTATCTACAAGATATATATAATAGACACGTAGTACTCATGAAACTGAACAACTTTACCTAAGAAATGTAGGTTGAAACAATGGATCGAAATCTCAAAATTCAAGTTCAACTTGTCAAAAAAATGGCCGATCGCGTGACTGAAGTTTATATGAAAAGTTGAATATTACTTTTGAGAATTCAACCTATATTCCTTGGGGAAAATTGTTCAGTTTTATGAATACTATCACTATGTTGCGGATAAACAATTAGTTATATAAATATTCTTCTTCATTTTGTTAGGGACTACTATTTGGTATTCTGTGATTTCGTGTCGATGGCAAGTCAGATTCACTATATTTTGTCAGCCCAATATTCTGCCACCCTGTTCGCATTATCGGTAATATTCATCAGCTCCAGTGCCGAACTAGTGGCAGGGCAAGCGGGACATGATGTTAGGTGGGCCATAGTCTGAGGGGTCACTCCGCACTCACATCGCAGGTTCAGTTCCAACCCATCCAAGAATCCCCACCGGAGTCGATTGTCCTCAATATGTTTTGTTCCTCCAGGCTACAAGACTTCAGGTGCGTGTGGTGTCGGAAGTGCGTGCACGCAGCTTGCAAGCCCGGCTGGCGCGCGCCGTGCACCCTAGGGCCCACTAGGGCCTCGGTAGTGCCCCCTACAAGACTGCACTCAGTGGGGCCCGACGACGCCTGGGTCCCCGATAGGCCGCCTAATGCTTCCCCGCTTGTTGTGTTCGTTAATTCTAGATCTGGTGAGTATCTTGTTTTTTTCTTTAGTTCTATATCTGGCAAGCTTTTGTTCTATACATATCTGACTTATTTTTACCACAAGAGTGGTAGCGTCATAAATACAGCGTTAAAGAGCATTTACTATGCAAAGAGCGGAGTAAACTACCGCTCAGGGAACATCGTCATTTTGATTGTAATAACGTTCACTGCCGATTGCTACTGCTATTCTACGAACCAAACTAATTTTGAAAATCATCTAGTCTTTACGTTTCTTTAATACGCATTATATTAACCGTATTCTTTGTAAGTAGAGGCCTGATGTCATAAATTACAGGATAAAGGTCGCGTCATGTAAGAACAACGCTGGTGAAACTGGAGAGAGTGTATAAATCGCTTAAATACAGCTTACAGCATTGTTTGATTCGAAGGCTAATAAACTATTCCTTAAGCAAGAACAAGACGAAAGCATTTTTTCATCCCATCTATTCGAAAAGGACGACTTGGTTCGCCTTTATGTGCACCCAAAGGTGGTGTTTTCTATAAGAAACTTTTAGCGGGCAGTAATGAGTTTTTAATCCTCTTTATAAGTGCGCCGCAATTATCTTTGCCGCGCACTTTTTGAATTTGGAACATCTTAGTGTTCAGCACCAAAGAAATCGAACTAAATAGTTACTAGTTAACTAAACTTTGCAACAATCTCTATTCCTAATAAAACTGTAACAATAAATTTTCATAATTGCGAAAATGTCTCAAATGTAAATAAAAGTTTTTAGTTGTTTTAATAAAGGATACTATTTAATTTCAATTTAGTTGTTACTCTATGTTTTATTAAATAATAATATTACAATAAAATATGAGGCGCTTTTATTTTCTCATAGTAGGTGATGAAAAGTAGAGTGTATCACTCGGGCGCAAAATATATTTTTGGCTCTGGCGACGTACTTTGAATCCCTCGCTACGTTCAGGATTCTACCCCTCACTTCGCTCTGGATTCAAAAAAGCGCCCTCGCCGTAAAAATATTATTTTGCTCCCTTATGATACAATCTACTATTTCTCTTCCTCCATCCACTCATAACTCGTACAGTCTGACAAAAAAGAGTAGTAGTATTTTTAACCCCCGACGAAAAAGACGGGTG
This sequence comes from Teleiodes luculella, assembly GCA_948473455.1. NCBI lineage: Eukaryota > Metazoa > Arthropoda > Insecta > Lepidoptera > Gelechiidae > Teleiodes > Teleiodes luculella. The sequence continues at coordinate 14,022,255 of OX419585.1, read as the reverse complement.
TTATTATTTGGCGTGTGTGTCTGTCTGTCTGTCTGTGGCATCGTAGCTCCTAAACGGATGCGCCGATTTAGATCTAGTTTTTTTGTTTGCAACAAGGTGTCACAATCGAGAGTGTTCTTAGCTATGATCCAAGAAAATATCTTCAGACATTTGAAGATGATCAGCTCTTTTTTAGTTGTTGAAAGGATCAAGTAACGGTTTTGTGTCGGGGGTTTTTAAAAAAAGTTTATTTAGTGTAATGTAGTTATGTTGCACCGTACTGTCCTGTCACAGTAGACTCAGAACAGTAAGTTATCTCCGTACCAATTGGCCGCATCGGTTTGTATGTGAGCACGCCGTGTAGGCACGCGCCGTCACGCACACGCTTGCATTTCGCCCATACTGCCGCCCCCTTATTCCCCCTTATTTTATGCTAGTGTGTGCGTGACAGCGCGTGCCTACACGGCGCGCGACGCGGTCGCACACATTCAAACCGACAGCGGCACGTTTGTATGAAGATAACTTACTGGTTTTACTGTGGTACTGTCCACCAGGTGACAACCAAGGCGTGAAGTTCCTGCGTCGCTTCAGGCAACTCCTCAACCCCGCCCAGGTTTTCGAGCTGAGCGGCGCGGGCCCACGGTTAGGGCTCCGATTGTTCCGCCACTTCGCGCCGCTTAGAGTGCTCGTATGCTCCGGCGACGGCTCAGTCGGATGGGTGCTGCAGGAGATTGATAAGCTGGATATGCATGTAAGTTTATAGTTCAGACGGGCACGTGAAAAAAAAAGAAGGAAAATACAAAAGATGCGACCCTGTGGAGTTTCTTCGGTGGGTTTTTCTCCACAGCAGCGCACACATTGCGCGAACCCGCCAGTGATGTTCAAACTGATATCGCATCGCCTCTTTTACTCGTAGATTACCCGAGGACATGAAAGCTCTACCCATAAATAGGTTTAAGCTTCCCAGATTTTTTTCTATTTATATATACTCTAAGGTTTAAGCATTCATTATCTATATAAATATTTATGTGAGAAATGTTTGTACAGCACCAAAGAATTTGTAAATTAATTTCTGTTCTTCCTTTTTTTTGTTTTGATCGATTGTTTTTATAATCATTTCAATCAATTTAAAGTTTGCATACTAACTAATATCTCAATTCAATTCAATTTCAATTTCACTTTATTCAATCCACATAATACAGAGGCAGTAACTAGTTAAATAGCCATTTTAGTAAATTAGTTAAACGTGTGATACCTACCTATTAAGACCTACACTGCACCGTGCCCGGCGCACTCCGCGTCAGAATGTACCTACGCCGCGCCGGGCGGCCCCATATTCTGGGGCCAGTTAGTAGGAAAAACGCGCGCGCTTGTGAAGACGCTATTATTAAGTCTGTGGTAATACGGACTCTCGCGGCTCGGTCTTAAGGTGCATTTTGCTTTAATACGAGCGCAACGACAAGCGGTAGGCTAATTTATAGCCAGGGTCGCGTTCGACGCGTTCATTGTAATTTGAACGTTAGTGGCGTGGTTGCTAGAATTAAATTCGCACGTTTGCTATCAGAGAGTGCGCCTTTTGTGCCTAGTACCAGGCCCGGCGCACTTCGCGCCAGAGCTCCAGAATGTACCTACGCCGGGCGGTCCCCCTTTAGGCGGATATTACTAGGAAAAACGCGCGCGCTTGTGAAGACGCTATTATTTAGTCTGTGGTAATACGAACTCTCGCGGCGCGGTCTTAAGGTGCGTTTTGTTTTGATACGAGCGCATCGACAAACGGTAGGCTATTATAGCCAGGGTCACGTTCGACGCGTTCAATGTAATTTGAACGTTAGTAGCGTGGTAGCTAGAATTAAATTCGCACGTTTGCTATCAGAGAGTGCGCCTTCTGTACCTAGTACTATTATTTATTCTGTGCTAGTACTATTATATTTTCTGTGACTGTACCACATTTACCGCAAATAAAAAAAATATTATATTATTATTATTATACAGCGGCAAGTGCAAACGGCGGTGCTGCCGCTGGGGACGGGCAACGACCTGGCGCGGGTGCTGGGATGGGGTGCCTCCTGCGACGACACCGACAACCTGCAGCTGCTCATTGAACGCTACGAGAAGGCCTCCACCAAGATGCTGGACCGGTACGTCACATGTCACATGTCGCGCCATTCACTGACCTACGCCACAGATCGGACATTCCATACAGCAAACACGTTTTGACAACCCACTGCTTTTTGAATATCAACTGAATATCAATTACAAGTCAAACACTGAAAAGCTATATAAAACACCCCTGAACACCCCTGTCAGAGTCCCGCGGCGCCTGCGGGGTGCGGGGTGTGGGTAGCTCGGGCGGGCGGGGAACTAATTTTAGTGTGGGGGGGTGAGTGTCCTTTCAGTACGGGTTAGTACTATTTTCCTACGCTTGTGTCGCAAAATATACGTTACAAGCTTCACCGGACGACAGAAGTATACAACGTGTTTATTAAAAAAACGCAAAAAAATGCAATTTCAGAAAACTTGTAGAACAAAAATTTTTCAGTTTCATGAGCTGAGTTATCACCCGAGAGGTTTTGCGTAAAGAAGGTAAATTTAATCTCCCCGCAGGAGCACGAAGTTCCCGCGCCCGATATCTTGTATGTAGACTGGTGGTACGTTTATTACTTAATGAAACATAAGACTACCCAGACAGTTACTATAGATAGGAAATGTTTGGAAGTGACAGGTTGGCCTTTACATACATATGGCGCTAACTTTATCAAAGAAGAGTACAAAACGCGCGATCTCAATGTCGACGGATCGGAATTGCCGTCAAGAATAGCCTCTTCGGGACGTCCATTCTAAATATAAAAATCTAGTGTCCCTTACTTACCCTAACTGTATGGTTTTTAGGTAGTTTATTGCTTGATCGCCTGTTCCCAGTTGGTCGATCATGACGTTCGAGCGGTCGTCGATAGTGCCTCCGCCGCCGCCCGCGCCGCCCGACTTGCTGCAAGAAACAACTCTGCTGAAGAATTTGCAAGATGTTATGCAGGTAAAGCATAGATCATTTCTTTGCACCGATAAACAATATATTTCATGTCACGTCAACGTGTTTCACGGCACTTTATCAAAAGGGATGCATTTTAGAACAAAAAGAAGAATAATAATAGAATAATTATAGCTGTTCGCCCCGCGGCTCCGCCTGCTCTCAAGGGTATGAAAAATAGATAGTAGCCGATTCTCAGACCTACTGAATATGCATATAAAATTTCATAAAGATCGGTCAAGCCGTTTCGGAGGAGTATGGGAACGAAAACTGTGACACGAGAATTTTATATATAAGAAGATAATGTATGTAATGCTTATAGATTCTCCCATGGTCTGAAAAAAACAAGGTCTAACAATCGGACTGTCAAAACACAAGCCTACGTCATCTGCTGTTCAACCTTGTCGAATGCGTATTATTCGACAAGGATGAACGTTGGCTTGTGTCAAGTCACGTGGTCTTCTTGTTAGACCTTGTTTTCTTAGACCATGGATTCTCCAAAAGCCTCCAATTTCTGCCAAATGGATCAACGTACAAAATATGTTCGTTATGACGAATGGATCCTTCTTCGTCGGGTCTTAACTTGTCAGATTCAAATTCGCCGGATTCAAAACTAGAAGGAAAGTTTATTATTATTAATAACTAGCTTTCCGCCGCGGCTCTGCCCGCGTTAGCAGTTTTTGCCGTGGGAATGATGCATTTTCCCGCGGTAAAAGGTAGCCTATGATTCAGGGTGAATGTAGCTTTCTAATAGTGAAAGAATTTTTGAAATCAGTTCAGTAGTTTTTGAGTTTATTCATTACAACCACACACACACACACACAAATACAAATCTTTCCTCTTTATAATATTAGTATGATGCATGATGTTTCTATGTTTGTTGCATTCAAATGTTCCCCCCAGGCGGGCGACGTGTGTGGGTCGGCCAGTTGTTCGCTACGGTCGGGCTGCCTGCGGCTGGCGGAGGCAGGGGAGCGGGCGGGGGGCGGAGCGGCGCGGGCCGCGCACCGCCTGCGCCGCGCACTCTCCTTGCTGCTGCACGCGCGGGCGCATATCGCACACGACCATGCTAGGTGCAAGTAAGTATACCCATCGTCTGTCTCTCTCTCTCGGTCTGCCTTACTGGCACAGAAGAAAGATACCCAGTATGTTCACTCCATACAAGAGCTCCCGAGTCGTCGCACGAACACAAGAATCATTTACACGGCCGCTAACCCATCTTCGCGGTGCAAAACTATGAAAGATGGGTTAGCGGCCGTGTAAATGATTCTTATATGTGTGCGTGCGACGATTCGGGCGCTCTTGTATGGAGTGCAATTACTGGGTATCTTTCTTCTGTGTTATTTACTGGTGTCTCGCTTCCACACCACTCTATTAGACGTGTCGTCTTCGGTGACACTGCATGAGCTAAGATCTCATCTATCCATTTCATTTTGGGGGGCCCTATGTTTAAATCGGTCACCACCTTCCCTATATATTCTGAAGGTCTTCTTCTCTCTCACGTGTCCAAACCATTCCCGTCTGTATTTTAGTCAACAGACCATACATGTTCCCACCGAAAGGCACGAACTTACCCTGTATCAGGGTGATAAGGCCTTAGTCAACTTCACACAGAACCCTTAAATTTCTTTGCAGGTTTGTGCAGGTTTCCTCAGGATGTTTTCCTTCACCGTAAGAACGTCCGATAAACGTAAATATGAATGCGAAATCGGAAACACATCGCTACGTACCGTTAATGGAAGACGACCCTAGACAGACACTGGGCCACCGATGCTCTTGTTTTACAGACACTGACGTAATGGTTGATTGTGTGAACTCAGATCGTGGGAGCCAGCAGAAACGACGAGCGACAGCGAACCAGACACACAAGCCGTAGCCGAGAAGGGCAGCATTGATAAGACTGAAAAGGTACGACGATATCATAGAACCTGAAGTTTTATTCAGTCCGGTGCAAAGAAGATCCATAAAGGATCACGAAAGTTTTTTTTTATTGATGACTAGCTATTTCCCGTGGTAAAAAGTATCTAAGATGTTGACCAGGGCTATCAAACCACCCTGCAAAATTTCATTTAAATTAGTCCAAAGGTTCCAGAGATCAGCGTGTACAAACAGACAGACAGACAGAAAGACGGACTTTTTTTTAAACTTGTGTTTTTGTATTCAGCTACACTCTCTCTATCACCTACAATCAGTTTACAGACTCAGTCAGACATCAGTGAAAAACAAATCAATGTACAGACACGCCGATTCTTCAGTTTTATTATAGTATAGAACAGATAGAAGAGGATAGATAGATTTGAAATTTAAGCTCTTATACTTATTGCTCTTGTTAATTTGAATAAGGAGGTATACCTTATTGTGCTACGCAGGAGCAGTTGAACTGGGCGGCTCGGAGTTGCGCGCTCGCAGGCCGCGCGGACAGCGTGCGTCGCGCGTTACGTTCACTGATGCGCACACTCGCGCAGCTCTACGCACAGGTGAGCAGAGCAGTTACAGACTGCATCACAGAACAGCTGTTAGTCTGTCAACATGGTACAGGGGTAGGCGGGGTCAGGGGAGCATGATCTCCGCGGGGAAGCAAGCTGAGTAGCGAGAGGGGTAGCGAGCAGAGCACGATGTCTTCAGTTGCCGCTTGGTGCGCCGAGTATTACCTCTCCCTCCCCTACGCCTGTACCCCGTAGGCGCGGTAAGCACGACGTTGACAAACTATAGTTTTTTCGAGTACGAGCCGCGTACTATTTCTCATCTGTCTACCTTGTCTTGTCTTGCCCTAACTGCACTGAAAATCAGTGAAAGACTGTAGAACAATTCATCATCATCATTTCAGCCGAAAAATGTCTACTGCTGGACAAAGGCCTCCCCCAAAGATCTCCACGGCAATCGGTCCTACTTGACCAGCATCCAGCGGCTTCCCCCAACCCTCACTAACATTGTCTTCTAATATTGCCCGCGCTACGTCTTCCAGCGCGCATCATATCAGTTCCTATGTCTTTTCCATAACAACCTTTCTTCCACAGCACGGTGAAGCCGACTCCTGCGACACGTGCACGAGCGGAGCGGAGGGCGGTGAGGGGGGCGCGGGGGCGATCACGGCGGGTGAGGGGGGCGCGGGGGGCGTCACTTTGGATGCCCTTCCCGTGCCCAAGGCGTTCGCCGACAGTCGGCGACCTTCCGCTGACTCCGCCGTCTCGGTCGGCTCCATGCATTCTGAATAGTGAGTATACGTTGTGGGGATTTTATTTTCCTGATAATAAAGGTTTTATCGTTAACAGTCCTTAGCGCGTCACTTGTCCCGATCTTCGTCTGCATGCATCCAGCAGTCGCTAGCTAGTACAGATTTTTGCTCCAATTAAATGCGGCTTCCACTTTAACTAAACTAGACCAACCCAACACCACTTTAGCTTGTTACTGTTTCATTTCAAATGTACCAAGCTGAAGGTATTGTATGGTGAAGCCGTAGAGGTAGAATTTTTATCTATGCGGGGGGCGGATTCGTATATCAAGTGCAATTCGCCCCCCTCCCTCATCAAACTTCACCAGCCCCCGTAACATGAAATGCTATGACAACAGTTTGTCGCACATTTACCTGTCAAAAAGTTGCGAAAAACCCGCCGTTTTGAAATATCCTCCAATAGGATATGAGAATACACACGACAAAATTATGTCTGTCACGCGTGGACCGGGCATTTTAGAACGGCTGGCCCGCCCGTCTATTTCAATCCTTTCAATATGGCGTGAAAAAAAATATTTCAATATGGCGTGTTTCTCGCGCGACAAACTTTTGTCATAGCACTGCATGTTACGGGTGCAGGCGTCTTGAAACGTCATCATAGCATTAACCAACATGACGTTGTCCTCAGCATTCCAGACGTAGACGAAGACATAGCTAAGTTGTTAAGTTCCGCCCCCAGCGCCCACCTCGACGTGGGCGGCAGCAAGCCCTCCTCCGCCTCGCCCACCGACCGCCTCTCACTGTCCAACCTCTCCTGTGATACTAGGTAAACATGTTATATACGTACCTATACCTACTTAGTTATTTTACACCTTTACAAGGCAGTGTCCACTATATTACCACCTTCATTTTAACCTTATACCTTCAACATTAAGTCGAAAACTAATGAATTTTATAAAGTTGTTTTGCCTTATAAAGGGGTATTAGATATTGTTAAGTTCAGTATAGATCCCTTATTGTAGTATTAGTTAGAGAGCCCACGACCAAGATTTTTGTCTCATAGCAATACGGCCAAAACCGCATCAAATCGATAGATACGATTATCCTGAACTCGAAAATACCAATATCAGACATTTTCCGCGTAGCGTTTGATCTGACCGAATTTTCAAAATTGACAAAATTTTACCGAACTGCATCATAGCAATATGTCTGATTTGCAGACTGTAGTTGAATGATAGTTCTGAGATACCGGAAACATATTTTTCAGACGTTAGTGGTGTAGCGCAAACCCGTAAAATCACTTAAAAAAATTAAAAATGAGACAAAAAAAATGTCTCATAGCAATATGTCTGAAAATCTTTTTTATTAGTAAATTTTGGTTATTTGATGCGAACAAAACAATTTTCAGACGGAAATGTGAACGCATTAAATTTTGAGACCGTTTTGAAAATGTTAACAAATTTTACCGATCGGTATCATAGCAATATGTCTGAAAATTGTTGGACATGATAAAATAAGTTGTCCACATGTGCAAAAAATTTATATCAGACAAATTAAGTGTAGCACCTTCTTTATCAGACTTTTGGTAGAGATTTTTGGGAGTATATGCTACACTTAAAGTGTCTGAAAACAGGTTTTTGGTAATCCTAGCAGCAATACGAAAAGTTTAAAAAAAAAATTATCCGTATTGCTATGATACAGGTCGGCTAAATTTGTTGACATTTTCAAAAATGCGCTGAGGCTATATGCTACGCGCAAAATGTCTGAAAACAAACTTTTTCGTAATACAATTATAAAATCTATGTACATTTTCACTATCAGACGTATTGCTATAATACCGACTGCCTTTTTTTTTTGACACAGCAGAAATGGCCTCCCACGCAGTTGCTACACTTTCGACCGTTACTACATACCTAGTCGGGTTCAGAATCATACAATCTAACGATTTTATAGGGTTTTTGCCGTATTGCTATGAGACATGGTTTTGGTCGTGGGCTCTCGTACTATATGTATCTATCAACCTTTTTCATTTTGTCGTATTAATACCTCATTTTTAAGTGTTTCATAGTTCAAAGTTTCAAAATGGTCAGTTTAATATGTGTTCGCTATGACTCTACATATACGGTGGTATATAACTTAACCACGGTCAATCCTGTTACTAAAACTTAAATCAATAATTTTGTATTTTGTTTTCAGCTCTTGCAAAAACCTGTATAAGCCCGAAGGTGGCCCGTTAAATAGTAGTAGTCTAACCATACCTAATCTAGTGGTCTCGGACGATAGCGATAGGCGAGACTCGATAATACAGGGAGAAACTTATGAATCGGACCAATTGACTATTATAGACATCGATAAACCTTATATCGACGATAACCATTTCGACACTAGTGCAAGAATCACACCAGTTAGTGGGGAATGCACGCCCGAAAGGAAAGCATCTAATTTTGACCTAGAAATTGATCCTGATACCTCTGAAGGGTCTAATATTAGCGGAGACTTTAGCCTGATCTCAGAAATCATAGACTCTAAACCAGGTGATATTGATGAAGGAAGAATAACACACATTGATTCTCCCGAGGTTTCCGAAATGTACAATTCTGAAACTTTGCATGGAGAGTCTATCATGGATGATATCAGCTCGATGTTGGGACAAGACGTCCTCATGGCTATGATGGGGAAAAACGGCGAAAACGAAACCTACACCGATGACACTACCTTATTTACATCTGATACAGTCTCTGATATTGGAATGGATAGCAGAAATCCAAGTCTAGAAAAAAATAAAGACTTTAAATGCATATCGAAAACAAAAAAGACGAAAGAAGATGAAAAGTTCGGGTTTGAAAACCGAGTGTTCTACATCGAAAACAAACCAGAGGAGCAAATCAAATACGCAAGCCTAGCGCATTTCGAAGAAGGAAGCGATATCGCACGAAAATCCTTCAAAAGACAAATACGTAAAAGCATCAAGAAGCGAGATGAGAGTCTAAAACATTTGCTGCCAAGAAACGAAGACAATATCCACGATAGGTTGAAAGAATCGCCGATATGTCGAGATTACCCGTTACTTACAGTCAATGACGATGATATACCAGAAAAACCTAATCAAATGCCTTCGTTTCCTCAAGTCAGTGTAGTGGTAGAACCTCCGTCACCTTCCCACAGCGAAGACAAGAAAGTAATCAAGAACAGTCGCATGGCAACAGTAATGAATGACTTATTTGAAGGCATAGATACACTCTCAGTTCATTCCCCGGAACCTCAATTTGGTCCTCAAAGGGAACGCCGACAATCGGACAATCCCAAACTCCTAGGCTCAGATCCTGAATATGGAAAGTTCCTGAGTTGCTCCCCTGCTGCCACGAGGAGGATATCCTGTGGAAGCCTGTTCAAACCAGGAGAACCTGACAAGTAAGTTTTATACCTTTTAAAACTTTTCTATCATGACCCGGATATTTCGATGCAGTTTAATTTAATGCAGCATGATCACGGGATATCTAACTGAAGATGTGGTGTGTAGTTATACAAAGACCTTGTTCTTAATCATACTTCAATATTATTTTACCAAATTATCTTTGTGTTTTTGAAGGCAGAGATTGTTATTACAGATGTAGACATATTTTCTTTGTGATATGTTTTCCTTACGTACCTACGACTGGCTACGACTTACGATGATATTATAACGTGTATTTTTAACAGATAGACGTTTATTTTTAATTCGTGTTCTGCATTTATGCTTTATTCATCGTTTTTAAAAATAATTTTATATTATTATAGGATTGTTATTATAGTATAGGAAAAATACTTAAATCATTTTGTAGCCCGTAAGAAAAATACAAATAATTTTGAAATTGATTATTCATAACAAAGATGCAAACAGAATTATATACTTAGGATGTTTGTGAATCACTTTAATAACAAGTCAGCAAATGCACACAGAGCTTATTATTCTGTTATCCTTAAAAAAGTAAAACCATGAAAAATATACCTAGTTTGAAGAAATTAAAACAATTAATTAACGATAGATAGAGCTGGTGTGCACTCTAAAGCACTTAGCAGGAAACGATTAAGAATTTCGTTGGGCCTGTAGGAGGCTTGATGGCATAATTTGGTAATGCGCCTGTATGGCCAATGGCCCTGATTGGCCCGGATACCCAAAGAGATGCGGGTTCAGATCCCTGCCCAAGCTCAATGATTTTTCGTTTTTCGCTTCGATTTATAAATAGTAAAAATCGGTAACAGGCGGTATCTTTTGTACCTTTGGTTTTAACAATCCAATATGAAAAAGCACTTTGATAAAAGTGCTCGTTGGTTTCACATTTGACATTTACCGACTCGACATTATTAGAAGTAAATTATGAAAGCTAAGTAAAATAGTAAGTAGTTTCATGTTTGATTTCACTATTGTGTGGAAAAATAATTTCATTGTTTTCTTACTCAATTTCGAAAACCGGTCATTGAACTTCTTTACTGGTATATAATGTCTTAACAATTGTATGCCGAGTCATTTATAGTTGTATGCCGAGTCGTTTATAGTTGTATGCAAGCTGATAATACCTAGATCTCTCACATTGTTTCATTCAACAGCTATTTTACTATGGTTGTCATATAAATCCGGACAAAAATTCATTGACCTCTTTTTTTCTTTAAAGTTATTAAAATTAGATCTTTAAGTAATCAATATAATACCTACATATTATTATAAGATATTCCAAAATCAAATTGTTTTAATTTACTTCCCATGAAAGTAATATTTAAAGGCTATAAAAAAGCGGTCAAGTGCGAGTCGGAATCGCCCATGAAGGGTTCCGTAGCAGCAAGTAACATAATATAAAACTTCAATCGATGTTTTAATAATAGTGAAAGGTAAATTGCGGTTTACGATTTATGACACATTAAAAAAAACAACTTAAGTACTAGATCTCATTCAAACCAATTTTCCAATTTTCGGTGGAAGTTTGCATGGTAATGCACATTACATTTTTTTTTTGTTTTATCATTTTCTTATTTTAGAAGTTACAGGGACACACACACACACACATTTTACAACTTTGGAAGTGTCTCTCGCGCAAACTATTCACTTTAGAAAAAAATGATAATAGAAACCTCAATATAATTTTTAAAGACCTATCCATAGATACCCCACAAGTATGGGTTTGATGAAAATGATGATGATGATGATGGGGAACCTCCAAAATTTATTGTTTTTCTTTCTATTTTTGTGTGAAAATCTTAATGCGGTTTAAAAATACATCCACTTACTAAGTTTTAACAGTATAGGTCTTATAGTTCCGGAAAAAAGTGGCTGTGACATAAATACGGACAGACAGACAGACAGACATGACTAATCTATAAGGTTTCCTTTAGGCTACGGAACCCTAAAAAATTCAATGACTATATAACATAATAATTCAACCCACAGGCTCTCAACATCAGTATCATCAATATGGGGAGAAGGTGGCGCCGCAGATAAGAAACACGAACTCAAGCCTGAAACAAATGACAAGGCTAAGAAACTGCCCATAATCAACCCTTTAGTCCAACTACCAGCTTGGCCTCATGTCACACAAGGTTTCATAAGTCAATGTCTGCTAGCAAACGCAGACGCCTTATGTGCTGCCGTCAGTCCATTGATGGATCCCGACGACACGCTTCTCGAAGGCTTCTATGAGAGAGCAGTAATGAATAACTACTTTGGCATTGGGATCGACGCGAAAATCACCCTGGACTTTCATAATAAGAGGGAAGAACATCCAGAGAAGTGTCGCTCGAGGGCGCGGAATTACATGTGGTACGGCGTACTAGGGTCGAAGGAGTGGGTCAATAGAACTTACAGGTGAGTCCGGTCTACTAAAAGCCAGCTGTTATAATTATAATACTTAAATAGCCATCTTAGAGGTAGAGCCAACATGTGCGGTTGATAAATATGAAATTGGTGATGGCTTACAGAGTTTTACCAAGCAGGAAAGAAGATGGTGTTTTAAGGACATTGTATGTAGGGTATAGCTATTAAACAAAAATTTATTCAAATTAATTTGCGTTCGTTCGAAAACTATATAAACTCGAAATGATTATCAACGATCCCTTTTTGTTTTTCAGAGGCGATAAACTCTTCGTGCACTCTGATCACTTATGTGTGTTGTTTTTGGTCCTTTTCGAGCAATAAAGTGTTTTTCTTACTTCTTTGGTTTCACCGTTGTGGTGTGTAAATAATATTTATTGCTACTTGAACTTTTGTCAGGCACCTGGGCCAACGCGTGCAGTTGGAATGTGACGGTCAAAGGATCCCACTACCTGAGCTGCAGGGGATCGTGGTGTTGAATATACCCTCCTTCATGGGAGGCACCAACTTCTGGGGAGGAACCAGAGCCGATGACCTCTTCCTCGCACCCTCCTTTGACGACCGGATACTCGAGGTAAGTAGGCCTGTTTCGAACATTCCTTGTAAATGGGATAGTGGTGTTGTGCATACCCTTCTTCCTTCATGAGACTCACAACACAAACTTCTGGAGCGGATCGAGATCGAGCGTCTCAGATTCAGGCCTTTACAAATCTGATATTATCAATAGAGATGGCCCGTGTTTTTATTGGCGATGAACGGACTTCGAACTCTGATGTGGAGTGAGAGAGAGAAACTCGTTCATAGGAAACTGTAATAATAATAATAATAGTATCTTCTGAATTGAATTTTAAAGGTCACATATTTGTTCAGGTGGTAGCAGTGTTTGGCTCAGCGCAAATGGCGGCATCACGACTGATCAATCTTCAGAAGCACCGCATAGCTCAATGCCGCGCCGTGCAGATCAACATCCTGGGAGAAGAGGGGGTTCCAGTACAAGTAGACGGGGAGGCCTGGCTGCAGCCGCCTGGATGCGTGCGGATCATACACAAGAATCGGGCGCAGATGCTCTGCAGGTCCAGGGCTTTGGAAACCAGTTTGAAGTGAGTAATCATTCGTAGAGGGTGACTATACTTTCTAGAGAGGAAGGTCTTAGTATAGGGGAACTTTTTGGGTTGTCTGCGGCCTGGATGTGTGCACATTATACACAAGAATAGAATGCAGATGCTCTGCAGGTCTAGGGCTATAAAGACCAGTTCAAAGTGTGTAACAAATAAATTATGGTGATAAAGAGGTCTTGATAAAGTGAATGGCGAAACGTAGGAACTCGGCAAGTTTAGCATTTAGGAGGTAAGATTAAAGTATCAGTTCCATTTCGTTCATCTTTTCTACGAGAAAACTGTATGATTTTCATGAATGTGGTACGTAGACCATGCACTGTACAAGTACGTGCACTTGCTGTTAGAAAAATCTTGTAACCACACGATTTTATTCCCAAATTCGGACGACATAAAGCACATTTAACACCTGACTAACACTATCTTGTCTTTTTCCTAGGACATGGGACGAGAAGCAACAAATGAAGCACGCCCACTCGTCCGTAATGACAGGCAACATTCCGGCCAATCAGAGCGCGCGTACGCAGCTGTCCCCGGCAGAGAGCGCGCAGCTATTGGCGCTGCTGGACGACGTCAACACTGTCGTCAAATACGTGCGTCCCTTTTTTTATCTTCTTACCAGCTTTCAGATATGATTTTGGCGCGGTTTTTGGCCTTTACAGTGAAACTTTTTTTGTTACATTAGTCGTCAACATTTAACTTAAAATTTGTAGAAACGTTTTATGTTAACCTACCGTACGGGACTACGAGTATGTCTGATACCTACTAGATTAGCTTTCCACCCCGCGGCTACGCCCGCGCTAATAGTTTCTCCGTAGGAGTCAGGTAATTTGCCATTGTGTGTTGTCTAAATGTTACCTATAACACTCTTCAGCCACCAAACTATGGAGATACAAAAATATGTCTATCCACGCTCTGTTGCGACGTGAACATTGAACACACAGACTTTCACCTTTATGAATTAGTCTGGTATTTTGTAGCCAAATGCTTAGATGACAATGTAAACTTATAGGTGAAGCTGTCGTGTATAAGTGAGAGCATAGTATCGGGCGGCGTGTCCCACGCAGTGTGGTGCGCGCGCAGGGTTGCGGCTCAAGCAGACGCCTTGCAAGACAGCGATGGAAAACTGGTGCCGGCGCCATTGCTGAGGAGACTGTTGGCTACGCTGGTGAGGAGTAGCATAGGACTTTTCAGGGGCTCTATACTCTTCAAATCAATATCGATCCCGGATACCAAAGACAATTTTAGACAATTATTTTCTTCTGTGCCGCTACTCTTGAAAATCTGCCCGCCAAGAGTTAACAAATGTCCGATTTCATTTAGTTCACTCAATATCCGCCCAATATGAAACCAAGGTGGCGCTAGTCTGGCATTCGAGAGTACGAAACGCCCGATCTCAATGTCGACGGATCGTAATCGCCATCAAGAGTATTAAAAAATATACAACATCACAAGGTAAACAGAAGTGCTCATCACACGAATGTTTACCTTGAGCGGGATACGTACCTGCGACCCTGTGCTTCGACGTTAGGCCACAGAATACCAAATAGTAGTCCCTAGTTAGGCGTGGAGATTCATCCGGCGAGTGCTTCATCACAGAAGTCAGCCAAATTTTTTTACTTGCCATAAAACAACATGTAAAGCCTGACCAAAGAAATAATTTAATAAATAATAATTTCTCTGGTCAGGCTTCAACTGACTTAATTTTTGTTTAAACTACAAAATGAATTCTTCGAAATCTGTTGAACCGCAAGTAAGACTGTGTTTGTTGTCAGGTGGAGAGCTGCCATGAGCTGGTGGAGGGGGGGTGCGTGTCCGGCGCGGGCGCGGCGGCGGCGGCCTCGCTGCGCGCGCACCTGGCCCGCATCGAGGTGCACGACCACCACGCATACCTACACGCAGACGAGGTAACCACACTCCGCTTACTACACAAATGCAGAAACTCGAGGTGTCAAAATACCATAAAGATTTTTTTATCTTATTATATTCTATTTATTGGGAACAGGCAAAGGCACGACAGAACTCTTATTGCTCTTTCACGGGTCTAAGACTGAGGCCAGACGAGTGAAATGTTTTTAGTTATCATAGGAAGGTAAAGAGATGTATCACAGACAGAGACTGAAAGGAGCACATGTGCTGAGTCTCTGACATATTCATCCTGTACTTCCATTATCCTACAAATATGCACCTATGTTTTTACTTTATGGGATCGATAAAGTTTATTTTATTTTATTTTTTGAATTCTGGGTCCCGTTTTTTGACCGCACAATTTCTGCTTTATTTAGTTTAATACAAATCTCCTGTTTCGTTCACACAACAATTCAACAGCGCAAAATGAGTTATGTATTTTTGATGAAACACAAATTGCGCGACAGAAAATGAGAGTCTCACAACTCAAAAATAACGCTCGTCTGGCCTCACCTTACTCTTATGTCAGTATATCGCGTTTTGCTCCCTCCTATCACAGATAATATAATACTAGCTCCTATGCATGATTAACCAACTTATCTGCGAAGTAGCTATATGCAATGAGCTGCAGAGAAAATTCACATCACCTTCCCCTGGGCGATTTCTGTCATACCTTCGTATCCAGAAAAGTAGAGCACAATCTACCTACGGGTTTTATGGATTGCAGTTGTATGTTCGTCATTTTTAATTTTATTGTATTTTATGTTCATATTTATTGATTTTATGCATGACCGAAGTTAATTTTGTTCCAACAGCATGAGCTCGATGACGAAGATTTAGATTATGTTTGGACGAGGCTTTAGTTAATCTAGGTAAAGTGTGTTGCTTCTGCATTGTCTAATCTAATATTTAATATTTTTTTGCTTTTACTTTATCGCTGAATGTCGTCCTTATCCTGTTTCAAATTCTATTTTATATTGTATTTTTTAACCTATAACAATAATAATAAATTTAATTTACTCATGTAACTAAGACTCAAGTGTTAGTAGGTAGAAATTACTAACAGACTATGTTAGAATAAAAAGCGTCTAAGCTCTAAGCGTATAAGGAGTTGTCCACTTTTTTTATTAGTAGGTAGGTACCTACTAATAAAAAATCTATAATCACCGAAAAGAGTAAAAATATATATTATATTATGTATGATCAATAGTTCCTACACCTTTTACAATTCCTGGGAGAAAACTGCTGAAACAAACTAACATAATAATATAGTTGATAGAAAGAATTATTTTTTATAAATATTTCCTCGACGTGGAAAAATGGCACTTGACTTCACTTAGCTATTCCGTATTCCTTTTCATTCTTTTATTCGTATACATACTCAGATCGATTTGATTTCGCATACCTAATCAAAAATCAAAGTTATTCAACAAAATCTAAAACAATCATCATTTTTAGCATTTTTCAGCAGACGACAGAATAACACGAATAGCAATGTGAAATGCAATAATGTCGGTAAGAATGAAGAAAATCTTATTGCACACAAATAAGTTAGAAAAGCTTACCTAAAAAGTTTCGAATGAAAAAAAATCTCCCAAGATATATAAGAGACGTAGAAAATTACTGCACTGACCGCGGGTTTAACTTGTTTAGCTAAATTTGTCTGACTTTTTTAAATGAGAGCTTTAATCAAACAAAATGCTTATATTTTTGACTAATCCAGTTGTTTATTTTCCCCCGGCCCGTAGACTCTGTTAGCTAGAAACCGTAGACCGTACCGCAGGCTGTCTCTGGACGGCATCCGACTGTTCTTGTAGCCCAAGCCCCCGCCCGTATCTATCCCTCGGGCTCCGAGACCACCAGCTCGCAGCTCCTGGAACTCCAGTAGATACGGGACCATGTAATTTGTAGTGCCATTTGAGATTGACCTTTTACAACTATCATTTAGTACTTGGTATTCATTATACTACACGTTTTGAATATCTAGAGCTTTTTTATCGATGCATAGTAATGTATGGTTTTGATCAACCCAGTCAGTCAGTCATCTGGCAACAGCCCAGGTGACTTCAAAAAAGGAAGTACTTTTATCATCTTCTTGTACACGTGTTTCTTGGAAATATTATATTATGATCGGCTGAACTTCCAATATTGTTACAATTTGTTTATCGATAAAGAGGTAGCCTGTCTTTTTTAGTCAATCAATAGATTCTCCTAATTAATATACTTACTACCTATTTCAATTTCACCTAAATAGAATCGTGTGTATATAACGCGGTTTACGCGGTAGAGCGTTTAATATTACGTTAATTATCTAACTGTTACATAAGTATTATATTAATAACTGTTACATTTAAAAAACAAATATTCCAAACTAACCAAATACTCACGTACAATCACAGTTCATTGTCGCCACTTGTTCTTGAAACCAGAACCACTACTTCAATTATAGAATCCACTACCCGTAGTGTAGCGCCCTTACTTTATGCCCTGTAGATACCCAAGAAAGCGACCGGCGCTGGGCGCTGGCTACGCGGTCGGAGAAGCGTGTCCGAGGGCGCCGGGACTCACACAGCCGCCCAGGTCCGCTCCTGGGGCGTCAAAGAAGTCCAAACCTGGCTGGAGTCTCTCCAACTGGCTGAATACGCCGACGCCTTTGCCAAGCATGACGTCACAGGGCGGGAACTGCTGTCGCTAGCGCGGCGGGATTTGAGGGACTTGGGAGTGACGAAGGTAGGACATGTGAAGAGGATTCTGCAAGCTGTTAAGGAGTTGCAGTGACGACGGCGAGGCCGCTCCGAGGGAGATGGCCACGGGTGAATGATGAGTGTTTGAAGTATAAATGCCGTTTCAGATAACTACAAGATTTTTTTTTGCTTCTTAAAGGCTGCTTTCTTTTTACATTTAAACATAAAGTTAGACATTTTCAAAAATCTTAAATTAGAAAGACACCCCAGGTCTTACAGAGAAAAAATTAACATCTTTTCTTACCCAATTACATGTTTAAACTCACATCATGCTATTACAAGAACTTGTAGTTTTTTAAAACGGCTGTTGAAAGACAAATTATGTTTTATCTTTAACATACTGGCTCCATATAACTCTTTAAAGTACCTACCTATGCTAAAAATCTACAGAAACCTATTGAAAAATACATTTTGTTATATGATTGAATGAGATAAATCATTACTTTCTTTCTTTTTAGTATGTCTTTTTTCTACAAGGCTGAAATCAGCTGGCATACACCATTGCATTGTGCCATCCCTTTCTGACACCTTGTTTCCTTGCTCTCTTTCTGCAAGTCAAGGTGCTGTAAGTCAAGGTCACGCGCCTCCTGATTTCGACCCTGTAGCATCTTAAAAAAGTCCGTCAAGAATCTAAATAAATTTGCCCGAGGGCGCTTTACGCTCTATACAAAAGTTAAAAAAATACATTTTTAAGATGGCGACGTTAGTTCTTTTTTTGGCCACTTTTATTTTTATTCTTGTCGGGCTACATATGGCGACAGTATGTCTCTTTGAATCTAATCGTAAATAAAACGTTGCATTTAACTAAAAAATATATAATAACGTTATTTTCTCTTCGAATGTGATTGGCGGGACTAAAAGTCCTGTTGTTATAATATTAATCGTGATTGCCTATTAAATCGTTCGATGTTGTCTACATTTGATCTCAATGGATATTATTATTGTAATAATATTATAAAGAAACAAACGACCATGGTTAGAGAGAGGTAGATTAAGGATGTGAGAAAGTTCACTTGGAGGTTGTATAACCGTTCCGATATTGAGAAAAATAAATAAGTAAGTAAGATTGTATTGTCTATTTTAGAATTGGCCTTCATCTCTTCTGTGAATATTACTTACCTTCCTGAGACGCGGGCGTCTTTCACTAGAATATTAAAAATAAACCCTTACTCTACGAAATCGACCCATTATTCGGTGTTCTTCACTACGTAAGCGTACCTAAGCTGTAACCAATCGATGTCATACTTATTAGATTTATAAAAACATCACAATTTCGTTTCCAAATATACAGATTTTGGTTTAAACCACGTAAAGTTTTAGCGACTCTTATATTGTTATATTATCATAATATCAGTTTTTTTTTACTGACGGAAAGTGAGAAGTTGACGGTGTAACATGCTTACCCAGAACAAAAATAAACCATAGTGTTATTATACTATTCCAAAAAATTTGCTACTCTTGCGTTTTTGATGTATTTATCAACAATTAAGTAAAAAAAATTATTTAGTTTCAAACATTGACTCTACATACATGCAATCATTTCAAGAATCAACTCTTTGTCATGATGTGAACTAACTAACATTAAATTATTTTGTATATTACATCGAAATTTCTACCTCTACATACATGCGATGTTGTTTCTCTGAAATTGTTTTCAACATTATGTATAAACATAACACAATATGCATAAGCCAAACCTATTGAATATACTTTTAAATATGAATGAGATTTATGAATTTGCCCCAAGATGTCCAATTTTCGTAAAGCACAATTTTTGAATTTGTAGTCATACTCGTACTTACCGACGACCTGTGCGTGCGTGCGTTTACGGACAATATTTATGTACATAATATTTATAATATTGATATTTATAGTTCTTTCGCAAATATTTATTTTCTCGCTATTTTCCAGGAAAATTACGTCGGATGTTTAAATCGAATCTAAAATTATAAGTTCAGTTGATCAATCTTAGACTGAATTCAAACTGGCGACTTCTCGGTAATCAGATCCAAAAAATAATTTAAAAATATATATAACAGCTGGTGACGACACCAGTGGTGACGATTCGATTGACTATTGTTATTAAAATGTTACAATTTACTGCCAAATTTGCCTTCCATGATTCCATACAATTTAGAATTTTACAAGGTCCTTACGGCTAAACGTGTGCGAATTCAACCTTGTAGTATTTTAATGGTGTGCTGTCATAAATAAATAAATAAATATACCTTCACATTTTGGCTGAGAACCTTAATTCGACAACTTATTTTTGGCACTAAATAATGTCATATTTACTTACTATTCTACTACTTATATTCTATAGAATTTATTTTATTAAGATCCTACTATACATACATATACAATAGAAAGTTGAAGTAGACAAAGTACATAATAGAGGGACATAGAAACTAGTAAACGGGGATAATTAAAATAACCACTGATATAATAACCTGATAGATATTTCTCTGATAAATTGATTTAGTAAATAAACAGCACCAAATGACGTAGGCGCACATAACTTCTGTAGGTCGACGATAAAAATAGTAGTAGACAACAGGAGCTGGTAGTATTTATTTTTGATCACTGTTAAGAATTGTGTTACCTATAATCATTTAATGCATCTTAACTAAAGTTTTACAAGGAACTTATCTAAATGTTTTTTTTATTGACCTATGCTTGAGTCGAAAAAGTACAATGGATCAAGCTTCACCGGACTTGCGGGGGAAGCCGAAGACTACCCCAAAAAAAAGTCATATACCAACGCGTCTAGGGGCGGCTCAAGGGAGCCTCGGACCACGGCCTAGCGCGTTGATATTAAAAAACATCGAGAAGGAGACGACGCCTGAGGGGCTCCGTCTCTGATTATCAATTCTGATTTTGGTTATGGCCGCGCCCCCGCCGGCGGGTACGGGCGTTGTTACCTGAAGGGTAATTGTTACCTGAAGGGATCTAAATGAACATGGGCAAGGGCAGAGAAGTGGAAACATACAATCCCTGCAGGCAACAAAGGCGCGGCCAAAATCAAAATCAAAACTAATAATCAGAGACGGAGCCCCTCAGGTCGTCTCGTTCACGGTGTTTTTTCGTATCAACGCGCTAGGGCTAGGTTGGACGCTCCCTCTCCCCGCTCCTAGACGCGTTGGTACATGACTACTCTGGGGTAGAGCTTTCCGCTTCCCCGCAAGTCCGGTGAATCTTGATTCGTCTTACTTATCCCACACAAGCATGGGTCAATTTTATAAAAAGGGAATATACAAAACGACGTTCCGTATGTTTAGTTCTTTTTCAGACCACGTTCATTAAGATCCTCGTCGGTCTGCACATTTTGAATACTCTGGGGCCTTACCGTACTTTTTCTGATATAATTTCATTTAACTATTCTTTGCTTTTCATGCCTTTATTCAAATATTGAATATAGTCATAGCTAATATGCCTGTCAAATTTCGTTAGATATAACAAAGACACGATATAACTATAACGGTACAAATATTAAAATACTATCAGTATCCAAGTATTTCATAACGAAATAATAAAACTTTACGTAGCAGTATTAAAAGAAATAGATTAGACTTAGTTGAATACAAGCTTTCTTCATAGTACAACGGTACAACTGAAATAAACTGAAGACTTGACAGTACGTTAATCGAATTTGAGTTAGGTTCTAACCGTTTACGTTGATTGATTCGGAACCGAGAGATTACGAATCTGAAATACACAGACTAAAATTTTTATTTGACATCACTTGTGTTTTGTCTTATAAAATTAGTCTGGCTTTTTTATTTTGTATTGAAAGTGCGGGGGTCAAATTGTAACATGATCACAGAAATCGTAGTTCAGTAGTTTTGCAATGAAGACTTATTATAAAATTCAGTGACTCTGCGTCTAAATCAGAATAAAATTATCCAAAACAGACACGCTGAGTATCTGACTTTGAAAATCTCGTAACCTTGAAAAATTAAAAACTACGGCAAATTATAATTTGTCCTAAATTCGAACAAATCCAATGCCATTATATTTCAACGGAAATCTTAACACAAGCTGAAAAATATTTTATTTTTCGATTCGTATTTTCGTATTTTCTCGGTTTCAAATTGTACGTCGTGCGTAAACTTTTTCGGTCCTTCAATTTAGCAGGTAAGGGTCGTCAATGTCGTCATATTGTACTAGGCCACGGTAACATGGATCGTATATTATTAGAGGTAGCTATATGAAGATTGAGTATAGATAGGTATGAGTATGTGTTCTATTTTTGACATGTCATTTATAATTGTCTAGCTTTTTGCAGACCAGAATAAAAGATATATACCACGCACAAATTTATTTGGGCAAATCCCGACATAGGTAAAAAAACGCTATACAAAAATGACCAAAGAGAAAAATTCAAGGATGTAGGTACGGTCGGTACTATATCTAGTACCACCTAGTACTTATAACATACTTGGAAAAAATACAAAATGGGATAATGTAATGTATAAAAGTAACGAAATGTAGTGATGTGGTGTCAGCCAGAATTTAAAGTATTAAAATGATACCATAATAAGACGTGTCAAAAATAGAACATGTATGGTTACCGTGTTCAAGTAATAATTACTTATTTGTAGTTACTCTAATAACGGTAGGTGTCTTATCTTCATTCCAAATTCTAAAGAGAAGCAATGCTTAGGAGAAGAAGTCTTTCGAATGTTGGACTCTATGTGGCTTTGATTTAAAAGTGATTATGAATAGGTACATCGGTACAGCTAACTCTCAGTTATTTTACTAAAAACTGCTTAAAACATAATAATCTGTAATGTCTTTTATCAATATTACAATATCTAACAGTTCATTTCAGAATCAAAATAACGCAAAAGTGAATGTTAATCGTAACAGGATCTTTTGCGAATGGGACATTTCGCATTCATGTCTACTAGCATACTGTCATAAAAGCCATAATCACTGTTAGGTTAAAGCCGATATAAATGTGATTTCTTGTGTTTCGTTAAATTGTCTTTAGATAATCGCGACCGCGCTAGCTAGAGTGAATCGATCAAATGTATTTCGAGTTTTAGTATCGGACTCATACATTTTGGCATTACCTACATTTATGAATGTAAACTCACAGAGGAGGGAATTAATGTTCAGATTTTGTCAAGAGGTAATTTTCTTTTCACGGCAGCCAATTTCTACACCATTTTCCATTAAGTTATATTTTTCTATTTGGATTTTGGAAGCTTACCACAGAAGTGTTAAACACTTGTCTAAGAAGACTTGTTTGGAAAATCCCATACATTTTTGTGGTAACAAGGTAAACGTGTATTTTGAGACATAGCAGCGTGGTCGGCCTCCCTAAAAGATCTGCCTTATAGGTGTTTTTGTATATGAATCTCTACGAGTTACTATTCTACTTTATATATACTCGTGTGTCGAATGTGCGTGTTTATATTTATATAAATATTTATATATTAGTCTGTAATGTAACTTGTGAATTGTTCGAGAACTAAATTATACATCCCTAGATATAATGATATATTTCCGCCGCGTTCCGCGGTACGTTATGCCTTAGATGATCTAGAACTATTTTTTAAATAATAAAAATAAATATTGAAGTACTTTATGTAAAACAGTGTAATCGATATAACGAATGTAATTTCCTTTGTCCTACCCAATTGTGTGTTATTCAAAAAATAAAAAATAAATTTTGCATAATTGATTACATTTTAAAACAATTTGTTGTAGTGGATAATACTTATCAGAATTAATATACATGTAATTCAAAGTATCTTGCGAGTTTGATGTCGCAAAAGAGGGATCTGACAGCTGGACTTAAGAAAAAAAGTTGTATACTTAATTATGAATCAATAGATGGCACTAGTACACAAGCCAAATATGACCTGGTCTAAGGAACAGTGAAGCTTAAAGAAAAAAAAAAAAAACAGAATTTATAAAAAATTATATCTCGAAAAGGTCTTTCGTCAACCTACCTACCTTTTGTCATACCTACGCAAATCAAGTTTTTTTTTGTGGTGAGCTGACCGTGGCGAGCCAACCGTGGCGACCGGGCGTCAGTCGCTACACGCTACGCAATATTTACTAAAGAAAATTATTCTCTAAGTCCCACTAATAAAGTGTATATTCGTATGAAACATCTTGTACTACGCCATCTAGCAGATACCTGTAGACACTTCAAGCATTCACAAACTAATTTTACTTTCGATGTTTCACATCAACCAGGCGTCCCGTGACGGCACACCATGTTTTTTTGTTATTTTTATTACACCAGCTTGGCTTATCCTAACGCCATCTATCGAATGAATTAGAAACTATATTTTATCTTTTCTAGCTGTCGGAAATCCTTATTGAGATGTTTTCGATTATTTCTATTCGATGTAAGGTTTTGTGAGAATTGTAAAATTTGTGTGACCTATTTAATATTTAACATGGCCGATTTTCAGTACTGTGTTTAAAATGAAAATCTTATTCGTGAGGTTATATTAAAATTTCCTACCATGAAGTAATTATTTTCTAAAATCACAAAACTGAAAACCGTCTATGTGTGTATCTTTGTATTTCGAGTATTTTTCTTATAAATGTAATCATATCAATATGTTTAAGTATGTTTTAATAAACGCTCTTAATAATTCTTTGTAAGCTACTTACGATTTTCAAGCAATAAACAACGACGTGTCGACGATTTTATATCTTAATAACATTACTTATTACTTTATGATACTTATTACTTACTTGTACCAACTTCTATGTGAAAAGCTTTTGACTGCTTTAGTTATTTATTTTATATTTAGGATTTATTCACACAGGCACGCTCTAAATCTAAACTTCTGCCTCTTATCTCTTTCATTCTACCGGGAACCGAAAAGGACAAGAGATGATATTCTAGACTTTACGTGTGGATCAAATCGACATTATATAAGCTTTAAAAATAAGATATCTCCTATCCCTTTCTGTTCTTTGAAAAGCGAGTGTGATAGACTTAGAGATAAAATAGAGCGTTACTTTGAGGATTTTATCTTAGTTTTTTTTTTATTTGCCTTTTCTAGTCACTACGACTCAAATATGTTCCTGTAAGAAGTTGTGAATTATACGTACAGTAAATTATATAGCTTTTAGCTTTATTATATGTGTTTCTTACGGTGCATATTTGTGTGTTAATTTAGTGTTATTTGTCGCTTTTTAAACTCGATCTATGATATTAATGTGTACTTAAGCAATCTTTATTATAAATTGATAATGATTTTTTATAAACAAGAAAAATAAAAACATTCCCAACGATTAAGCCGAACAAAATTATGTATTTTTAAAAGAATAAACTTATGCCAAAAAGGGAGCCAAAAATTAAACTAACTAAAAATTTATAATTAAATAACATTTCATAAAATTGACACAAATTAGCATATTAATAATTTACTTATTGTATTACCGCGCAGCCTATAATTTTAGTACAATTTACTTAAGTTATTTTTTTTATATTTTAAAACAAAAGGAATGTATACGAATGGTATCAATTACATAGAATGTTACTAGACCAACCTCTAAAGTAAGATGACTGGGTCTAAATAATTTTTAAAAAAGATTTACCGAACTGGAACCAAAGTTATATTTCATAAGTCTAAGTTGCATTTATTTCACTATTTCGACCTTTACATAAGTAACATTAAAACTTGTATGAACGATCTTTATTAAGTTGTGATCGGGTGATTATTATACAATTTGAATTACATAAAATTTTTATGCCTCAGTAATATTATCTACTGTATCTGATATTGTAACCGATGTTAATGCATAATTTTAGTTACTTAAGTGTTGCTCAATTTAAGTTATAAGTTGTTTTCATTAGGATTTGCTCTTATCACGTTTTGTCGTTATAAACAAAGCTGCACGGGAGTATTTGAAGTATTTTGAAAATGCGTACTATAAAGGTGAGCCGTTTGCAGTACAAGTTGAGATCAGATTTCGTTTAAAAGCGTGTTATCCTACCAGCTGCGCCAATTGTAAATACCATTTCAATTAAAAAAAATAACAATAAAATTAATTAATTAAATTAATTATTTGCTTTAAAAAACCATTTAAAAAGTAATCGATAGAATGAAAGCAGGTGTAATCTGTTATTTTAACAAACAATTATTTTTTTCTATAAATAAATCACTTACAGATTTTAAATCGAAGTACTTCTTCATGAAAGTATTTTTTATATCAAATTATTAGTTTTTTTATTGGTAATATACCTAATATTGGTTTTATATAAATATATAAAATTATTAGTTACTGTTTAGTTTTTCTACATTGAACCGGTTTTAAAAAACTAATGCTGTTGAATGTAATGCTTCATAATACTTGTAATATTCTTGTGCAGCCCTTTGTTTCGAGTGTTTAATAATATTGTATTTCAGTGGGTCGCGCCCTCTTGGCGTCTTATCTCTGTTTCCGATTCAATCGCGTATTTTCTCGGTATTTACATTTGAAAATTAATAAATTATACTGTTACTCAATATTTTTGTGTTTCATTGAACCACTTCTTTATATCATTAAAAATATAATACTCAATACTCAATATTTACCCGTTATCTTAATTTATTCTTCAGAGTAACTACGTACCATGTTTTGTGTTCAAGACAGTTCTAAGAACCACTATTAGGTACACGCAAACATGCAAAAATATATTTTGAGAGTATTCTCTCAAAACCGTATTTGGTCAATAGACCTCTGCAAAGCAAAATGCTATCACTAAATAAACCCGCAGATGTGCGTCTATTTGCTTCGATCCCGATACAACATCAACAATGAACATCGTCAGTATGCCAGGACATGCCCCATCCAACCTAACCCACATAAAATCAGAATTCTGTGACGTCAGCCTTGTATAATGTACAGTAGCCAACACATGCGGCTGGACATATTGGCAGGGGTGAATTTCGTAGTGCAAATGTGCAACCGCATGTGCTGGCTTCTGTACAAGTCCACAAATAGTACGGATTACGAAGTGAGTATAAACCAGACATCTGCGATGGAATACTTACTATGCTGGGATGATGTAAAACTTGTCATCAGCTCATGTACGATCACCGAGGGTTGAATTCGGGGTGAACAGGCGTTAAGACGACGCTGGCTCAATGTGGGTTAGTGAATATCACAAACAACTTGCACATTTCTGCGTAGCTGTGAGCAGATTTCCTCACGATTGTTTTTATGGTTTTTAGAGAGTTACATAGTATAAGAAGAATACATATATTATTTAAACTTCTCTGAATTAGGTATAGCCATTAGTTAATGCAAATGCTAGATACCAAGCAAACTCTAAATAATTTGATTTGATAAAGGGATATCCACAACAATATTTTTTGTACAGTAACCAGCACATGCAACCTTGGGAGCGCCGTTATTCCGTAGCAGTAAGGGCAAATTTCGTATTGTGGGGATCCATATACTCACACTAATCAAGGTTTCATGGTTAACCAATTATATCAAGCTTCATGTTTAACCGCTCACGTGACCCAGTTAACCAGGGATTAACAAATGAAATCATCTGTTAATCGACAATGTAAACTAACGATTAACAATATAAAACACTCGTTGATTGACCTTGCAAACTCCTGGTTAACAAGGCCATTTTTGCTCACAGCTGTTGAAAAATGATCCTTTTCTTCTAAATAACTAAGTCTAATATTGTTATCGTACTTGCTTCGTATTCTCTATTAAATTTGACGTCTAAAAAACCGGCAACACAAGCCCACCACTAGCAAAATTAAAAAAAAAAACAATGTCAAAGTGCAGTCTGTCAGTTGACCGCACGGAGTACGTCACGTCGCGTGTTATTGAAAAGTTTTGTTGGTTTTTTAATAATAATCTGACGGAAATACACTTGTTTTTCGGTAAGTACACACTTAAATCTATTTTATTACAAGTTGTCACAAGTATTGAGGTTTGTTTTTGAGTTTTGAACAATTTTGTAAAAGTCGCGCTAAAAATTCATAATCTCCATTTTCACGACTCTATATATCAAAAACTGGATCGCTTTTCAAATAAAATAAGCCATAGTAGCATGACTCATTCATTCAGCAACCCATAAATCAACACTTGATAGTGTTTTTGTAAGAACCAAGGCACAATGAGCGTTTTTGTGCCACTTGACGCGGCGCGCGCTCGGTTTAAAATAAACAAATGGATCGCGGGCGAGTTACGGTAGGTTGAGGCGGCGAGCGCGGCCGTTCAACTGGGTATTGGGATGGCGGCCTTGGGCACGTGAGCGGTTAACCAATTACATATTATACAGACCTAAAAATTAGCATAGCAGGGACTTGGTTTATAGCAACACATTCTCGCATACATTATCCCAGCTATTTCAATTTCAAATCGGGCAGCTATTTCAATTTCGATGTGGATTTGCACTTGTCGTGTGCTTAGGATCCCAGTTCTGATTTGCAATTGGATTAGGGTTGGCAAGCCGTTATCTTAGGCGAGTTATTGCGTTGTGTGGATTTAGTTAGTGGTATAACTAAGCGTCCTTGCTAAATTGTGTATTTTCTGAGAATGAGGGTAAGCTAAGGTTCTTTACCTACTCCACATAATATATTGCTTCATACTATATGTATATATTGCTAATATTTGTAGATTAGATGATAACCTATTAAGTAAGAAGAGTAAGTAAGAAGAGAAGAGAAGAAGAAAGAAGATTATTCTGAGCTGGAACTGTGTGGGTTGTAAAATCGTTTAAATAAAGGTATATTCCCTGTGCAGTTTAACTACATTCTACTTAGATTCATGTAAACCTGTCATAAACGAGTAATTTGACTAGAAAAACAACTGGATCATTAAATAAAACGAATGCTTACCTCAAAACAGCTTTTATTCTTTCCAAAGACTGACCTTTTCCTAACAGATGCATCATCTCGGCCACTCCGGGCCCCTCGCTCAGCCCGCTCAGAGCTCCCCGAAGCATTTTCATCAGAGCCGGGAACCTCACGTTGTTATTCTCAGAAAACTGCCTCAGGTGGCTCTTCAAAGATCTTTCATCAAACTTCTCTAACAACTCCAAGTTCTTAAGCAACCTCACCAGTAATTCTTTATCTAGCTCAGTCGCATTGTTCGACGGCAAAATCCAGAGGAAACCGAATTTATTTGTGACTAACTCTTCTATTCTAGATATCCTTGACACAGCCCAGTTTAATACGGTTTTTATGTGTTCTTTGGAGATGTTAAGGTTTTGGTCCGGGTATTTTTCTAGTATAAGATTTCGTAAGTTGTCAACTAATTCTTGCGTGAGCTGGTCGTCTTTGAGTCTTCGTTTAATTTCGAGCTTGTTGCATTCTCCCAGTAAGTCTGGATTGAGACGCGTGGGGTGCGAATTCACATCTCTTATTTGGAACTGGAAATGGGAAAAAGGATTATTACTGAAGTTCAAGAATAAATAATTAAAATGCGAATTATTGGTAATTTTTTTGGGTAGAATTTTCTAGAACAAGCGCACACCTGTTAATGATCGTACCATATAATCTGGCGAGGGTCGCGGGAAACCGCTGGATGCAAGCAGCGTAAAACCGGTCGTTGTGGAGATCCTTGAAGGAGGCCTTTAAATAGAATAGAATATACATTATTGCACACCAGGAATAACAAAAAAAATTTTTTATTGACCTAAGCTTGTATGGAAAAAATACGACGAATCAAGCTTCACCGGACTTTCGAGGGAGCGGATGGCTCTACCCCAATGTAGTCATGTACCAACGCGTCTAGGGGCGGCTCAAGGGTGCCTCGAACCTAGGCCACAGAAGAAAATAATAGTACTAACCCGTACAGAAAGGACGCTCACCCCCCCGCGCCAAAATGAGTTCCCCTTCCGATATAGCGCCCCACGCCCCGCACCCCGCAGGCGCCGCGGGACTCCGCCGGTGGTGTTCGTGGGTGTTTTACATAGTGCCTAGCGCCACTGACTTGTAGTTGATATTCAGTTGTTATTCAAAAAGAAGTAGGTTGTCAAAATGCGTTTTCTGTATGGAGTGACCGCCCAGTGCCTAGGCCTAGCGCGTTGATATGATACGGAAAAACATCGCGAAGGAGACAACGCCTAGGGGGCTCCGTCTCTGATTATCAGTTTTGATTTAGATGTTAGCCGTCAATAGTTATCTCACTTCTTGCGCCAGCTCGTCCATGGTCTTGAGAGTGACTCCCTCCCCCGGCACGTGGTCAAACCCGCCCCCCGACAGCGTGATATAGTTCACCAACGCCAACGGGAATATTCCTAAACAAACAAACACTTTTGTTATAATAATAATATAACATAACATTAAAGGACGATGTGTCAAAACGTCCCCCCAAAAAACAAAAATCTAATAACATCGACCAACAGATTTGAAATGTATCTCAGTGTATGCGTCTTAGCTATATGATTACTTTTTATTATGGCGACATCTTTCAAAGACGCGGGATATTCCGAGAAAAAATCGGCTTGCTATTAATATTGGTACCCAAAATAATAGATTATAAGCATTCAATCTGGACATTTATAGGCTGTCAAAACGTCACCCCAAAAACCAAAAAACGAATAACATCGACAAACAGATTTGAACAAATAACTAATAACATCGACCAACAGATTTGAAATGTATCTCAGTGTATGCGTCTTAGCTATATGATTACTTTTTATTATGGCGACATCTTTCAAAGACGCGGGATATTCCGAGAAAAAATCGGCTTGCTATTACTATTGGTACCCAAAATAATAGATTGTAAGCATTCAATCTGGACATTTATAGGCTGTCAAAACGTCACCCCAAAAACCAAAAAACTAATAACATCGACCAACAGATTTGAACAAATAACTAATAACATCGACCAACAGATTTGAAATGTATCTCAGTGTATGCGTCTTAGCTATATGATTACTTTTTATTATGGCGACATCTTTCAAAGACGCGGGATATTCCGAGAAAAAATCGGCTTGCTATTACTATTGGTACCCAAAATAATAGATTGTAAGCATTCAATCTGGACATTTATAGGCTGTCAAAACGTCACCCCAAAAACCAAAAAACTAATAACATCGACCAACAGATTTGAACAAATAACTAATAACATCGACCAACAGATTTGAAATGTATCTCAGTGTATGCGTCTTAGCTATATGATTACTTTTTATTATGGCGACATCTTTCAAAGACGCGGGATACTCCGAGAAAAAAAAACTAAAAAAAAAAAAAAAAAAAGTGGTTACTAGCCTTTCTATAGATCCATAAGAACCTATTGACACGTACAAATGATCTGTTGGAGGGGGGGGAACGGGGCTCATATAAAAATGGTCATCGTCCTTTAAAAAAATATTAACCTCTGCCACAGAACTGTTACTTAAGTCCTTCTATTTGCCCATAACACAGGGATCTACCTTTGCTTGGGCACGTAATTTATTTAGCTGCAATTTTTATTTTTAGTCTAGATTATAATCATGCAACAGACAAACACCTCGTGTTACAAATCTTAAAGGCAGCCCTGCAGTTGTCTTACCGTGATTCCGGTAATCCTCGACTCTGACGTCATGCTGTCGCTTGCTGAGCTTAGTGCCGTCCGGGTTCACAATCAGAGGCAGGTGACCGAACAGTGGCGGCGTCCAACCGAAGGCACTGCTCAAAAATAAACTATTACAAGATAATAAAATAGCGTCAGCTTCTTCAAAGCTGTTGGTTTGAAGAGGCTATGTAGCCTATGAGGGTTGACTACAATAGATCCACCATGGGTCGCAGTGGTCTTGGGTATTTAGTGCGCTTCCCTCTCCATCCAAATCATAATCATAATCAAGATAATACAACATACTGTGTACAACAAATCAAGGTACAAGAGTGAAAATACTTTTTTAACAGAGTGTGGGTTTCGAGGTCAACCTACCTCACAAACCCTAATGTCGGGATTATTAAGCCGCCTAAGGCAAAGATCATGGTCTAAGAAAACAAGGTCTTGCATTCGGACCACGTGACTTGACACAAGCCTACGTCATCATGCTGTTCATCCTTGTCGAATGCGTGTTAATAGACAAGCATGAACAGCATCATGCGTGGCCTTGTGTCAAGTCACGTGGTCCGAATGCAAGACCTTGTTTTCTTAGACCATGGCACACAGAGATAATGCCTGTTATCATCAATTAATTTCGGAACAATACGAGTATGAACTGATGTTTAGTCTGGTAGAAATTGCTATGTTAGCAATAAGGCTAACCGTTTCTACACTTTTATTGTTGTGGACTGTATTTCTTGTAATTCTTGGTGTGCAAAAAAGTTAATTGTTTTTTTTTTTCTATTCTATAATACTTGTTCAAATATAAATTTAAAAAACATCCATAGCACAGCCCATTCCTACTTTTAAAAAAAGGCTAAATAAAAGTACTAGGTAGGTACTAGGAAAAATATCTAGACTGAATAAAAGATTAAATGCAACTTCTTACTTATAAATCAACAGATGCTTAGTGGTAGATATCTGCCATTCAACACCTCTAAGCACGTGCGAGATTCCCATTAGATGGTCATCGACGACGTTGGCAAAGTGGTAGGTGGGGTAGCCATCACTCTTCATGAGAACTGGGTCGCCCTCGTTTATTGATACGTCGTAGGATATGCCACCGTAGATAAGGTCTTCAAATGCCAGGATTTCTTGGGTGAGCTGAAGAAATGAAGTTATGGTTTGTTGTTTGTATGCAAAATAAACCAGTAAAGATGGAGGGAACGTTGGAGTGCCAAATTCTTGTCCACAGAAAGCAGCACATTGTTACTTAGTTTAAAAACAAATCATTAGAATTGACAGAGACATGAAAAGAAAAATTAATTCTCAAAGTAAAATAAATAATTTTCATTGATATGTTGTTGTTGTTGTTGCCTAAGGCACCCCGGAGGTGCAGAGGGCCTGACATATTTAATATTAACCAATTAAGATATATTTTAATTTTTTTTGGGCAGGCTTGTGTCCAGCAGTGGATGTCTTTCAACTGAAATATGATGATGATTATGATGTTTTTGATAAAAAATACAAACCTTAAACCTAATACAGCTTGGTACCCCGGCTTGCATTTTTTCCATAATTTCAGCCTGACTAAGGTTCCTACATCGGTTGTCATATTTAGGGATCCTCTGAGATCGGGCTGCATCTCGCCGGAGAATATTCAATCTACGCTCTGTACAGAAGCAACGGTAGGCAGAGCCATTATCAAGTAGCTTTTTTATGTATTCCCTAAAAGGAAACATAAGAGAATGTAAAGTTTAAGTTAAACAGCTAAAAATAGCCGTTCAAAAAAAGGAAACAAATTTTTACTTACTGATATATTTCCAATCTCTCACTTTGTACGTAAGGGCCATGATTACCACCTTTCATGGGACCCTCATTGAATTCCACACCAGACCACTCCAAGTCTTTAATTAATGATTCTAAAGCTCCATCTACCTTTCTCGTCTGATCTGTGTCCTCTATCCGCAATATAAATGTACCATCTCGAGATTTGGCAAATAGATAATTATATAAAGCAGTCCGGAGGCCTCCCAAATGAAGATATCCAGTAGGACTTGGGGCAAATCTTACACGGGGACTGGCTGATTTAAATGTTCTACATGCTGTCTTAGATGGTATGCTGTAAAACTGTTTTAAAAATGCTGGCCACATTATATGATACCGGTTATAAATACATTAATTAAAACTGCACTACAATCTAAAATTTAGTATATAAATCACAAAAAACAAACGAAACTGACTAATTATTTTTAGGTTAGAACTAAAATCAATCAATCAGCTGTTTTTTTTTGTCAGGTAATATAAATTCGTAAACATTAAGCATACACTTGCAATTAATCACAAATTCTTATATGTTAAAAGATAGTACCTAGTAGTAGATAGTAAGTACGTCGTCGTATCGTACGTATGTACGTAGTTAGTGATCTATGCAGTGCAACCTGTACAAGTAGGAAGTGCAACGTGCTTGCATGCAACTGCAATTATTATTCTTTCAAAAATGTATTGTTGTGAATTTATAAAATAAATTATAATCACACACACACACACACGGTCTGACACACACACACACACACGGTCTGTCACACACACACACGCAGATGGGAAATATGAAATTAGGGGCAACATAAGGAGGGTCATAATTTTTCTACTTAAACTGAATTGGCAGGCGCATTTATTTTATTCCGTTAACAGCTCATATATGTCCCCACCGAGGGGCTCGAGCCTACCCTGATACCAGGGTGAATAGGCCTTAGTCGACCACGCTGGCCTAGTGCGGGTTGGTCAACTTCACACACAACCTTTGAATTTCTTCGCAGGTGTGTGCAGGTTTCCTCACGATGTTTTCCTTCACCGTAAGAGCGTCGAATAAACGTACAGTAGGCAGCACATGCGGCTGGACCTTGAGAGCGCCCGTATTCCGTAGCGGTAGGGGTGAAATTCGTAGTGCAAGTGTCCAGCCGCATGTGCTGGCTTCTGTACATATGAATTCGAAAATCGAAAACACATTGGTACGTGCCGAGGTTTGAACCCGCGAACTTCGGAATGGAAGTCAACGGGCCTAGCCACTAGGCCACCGACGCTCTTATTTAATTTTATTATTTTCTGATAATTATTGCACAAATTACGCAAGTGCAGTAATTTTGTAGCCTATTGAATTAAATAGGCTATAATTACATTTTATTAGGCTATACATTTTATAATAATTTCTCACTATGTACAGATGTACGCTTACGTAATGTTCATCATTTTTGAAATAAAAAAAATAAAAATAGTCTATGAATTTCGTATTTATGTTGCTATTTTCAAATTATATTGTTATTCTGCTCAGCGCCTTTTTATTTTAAAAGTAAAATTAAAACAAATTGATACAATGATTATTTTTAATTTTATTTTAATTTAGATTAGGTACTAAATATTTAAAGTCCGTTCCTAGTTTTTTTTTTTTGCTATAGAATAGAATAAAACATGAATAAAACATTATTCTTGTTGATCAAATACAAATTAAAATAGTAACACCAATGAAATTGTCGATGGTTGTTATTTCACTTTGGTTCCGATGTCGAAATACAGTGAAAGTCATTATTAGAAAATAACAAATAATCCAATCAAAATGGTGAGTAAAAACATGAAAACCAGCTTCTACGTGTAATAAACTTTTTCTAAGATACATCTCGGCGTATTACAATGTTCCGTTTGAGGATTAATGAAGCGTGTAAGGTTAGGAGTTGCGTCTGACGTTACTGCGTTTTCGTTTCAGAATAAATTAAAATCGTCACAGAGAGATAAAGTGAAGAAGTTCGTCGCGTTCACGCAGACCAGTGAGAGCACCGCTATATACTGTCTGTCGCAGAATGATTGGAAACTCGACCTAGCGAGCGACAACTATTTCCAGAACCCTGAAGCTTACTACAAAGACACCATCAAAGCGTCAGTAGACAGAAAGAAACTCGAACAACTCTTCAATAAGTATAAAGACATACAAGAGAACGATAAGATCACGGTAGACGGAGTTATGAAGTTCCTTGAAGATCTAAATTTAAGTCCTGAATCTATACTAGTTTTAATAATAGCGTGGAAATGCAAAGCTGCCGTGCAGTGTGAATTCACTAAAGACGAGTTCATTATGGGCTTGTGCGAGTTGGGAGCAGACAGCATAGACAAATTAAAGGCTAAACTACCAACATTAGAAATAGAGATCAAGGATCCTAATAAGTTCAAAGATTTCTATCATTTTACCTTCAATTATGCAAAAAATCCTGGACAAAAGGGCCTGGAGTTGGATATGGCGATAGCATACTGGAATATAGTACTCCGTGGGAGGTTTAAGTTCCTAGATGCATGGTGCAAGTTCTTAACGGTATGTGTAACAAAATTAAGGTTAAATGTAATCTCTATTTTTCTAAATAATCAATGAATGTGGTGATTCACCATGTAGTTCTCAGATATAACTAAAACAACCTCTTTCCTTCCTTGATTGTATAATAGGGTTAAGAGCAGATAAATAAATAAATATGTGGAGATATCTCACACAGCTCTGACCCCTTGCGGCTGAGCAAAATCTTTTACCATGGTTGGCAGGGTCAGGGTCTCCTGCATACAAAATAGTAATCAAAAACTTTAATCTTGTACTCTTATGAGAGTACATACACACACTGCAACTAGTATACACACACATGTATGTACACACTGAAACTAATCCAGAGTCCAAACTAAACTAAAATTAATATGACTCTTATTTAATAATAACTGCAAATCTTAACCCAACTGTAAAGAATGATAATGCCAAATATCATTGATCAGTGCTTCTTGACCTTTTTGAGTCTCCAGACCCCTAAAAAATTAGGCACAATTTCAAGGACCCTCATAATAATGTTATTAAATTAGGACAATTTATTTTAGTACTAAAATAAATTGAACATTATTATAGTGAAGTTGGTGCTACTTTTTTATAACTAAAGTAGCGAATGATTAAGACTTGTTGGCATTTATTTATTCAAATGTCCATAGACTAAACGGGGGACCCCCATACACATACTCACAGACCACAGGTTAAGAAAGAGATAGATTGAAGAAGAGAACTTAGTCTAATTGGGGCCTATTATAGGCCCTTATACTTAGTACAAGCTGCTGATGGTCACCTTTCATAAAAGAGGACAAATGGTTCAAATAAAATAAAGGACTTTATACTTGATAGTTCATGATAAAGTACGCACATCTTTTGACAATGGATAATTTAAGTAGTTCAGTGTCTTGTGTATAAATAATGGGCTTGCATTTAATAACTGATTGAGTTTGATATAAAAAATGTACAGAAGCCGGCACATGTGGTTGGACACTGGACACAAAATTCACCTCTACCTGCATTGAATAGGCTCCGAAACTACTGAACCAATTTTAATGAAACTTGGTAAAATGATGAAATAGAGCTTGGGAAACAACATACCAATTACGTTTACCATGGGAAAATTCCTCATACCCACGAAATAAACTGTTAACGCGATGGGCGACGCCGACGGAGCCGAGAAGTTGCCAATATCCTTTACTTTTCCTAAACATTATTTTTCCTCAAAAATCTTTGTAAGACAATAAATACCTCTAACAAAAAATGGCGAGCCGTCACGGGACGCTTGGCTGATGTGAAACATCGGAATTAAAGTTAGTTTGAGATTACTTCAAGTGGTTTTACAGGTATGTACTAGATGGCGTAGTACAAGATGTATCATCTAGTTTAAACTTTATGAGTCGTTCTTAGAGAACAGTTTTCTTTAGTAAATATTGCTGGCCACGGCCCGCTTGCCACAGTCGCCAATAATTAGTTTTACCCCTCGCCTATAGATATGTCACATCAAAAAGTCAAATAAAATTATATGGAAACCTATTCCTTGTCTGTTTCAGGAACACCACAAAAGATCCATACCAAAAGACACTTGGAATCTTCTACTAGACTTCGCGACACAGATAGACGATGGCATGAGCAACTACGA
Source organism: Teleiodes luculella (assembly GCA_948473455.1). NCBI lineage: Eukaryota > Metazoa > Arthropoda > Insecta > Lepidoptera > Gelechiidae > Teleiodes > Teleiodes luculella. Next base: position 13,985,016 of record OX419585.1, on the reverse strand, counting down.
TGCGGAAGGGGCCTGGCCAGTGCTCATTGACGACTTTGTTGAGTGGTGTCTCAAGCATAACCTCACTGGAGATGGGAATAGTGTAGAGCCAGCGTCTGGCTAGCCGATACCACCTAGTGAAGCGGCAGTAGTGACCGAACCAGCAATTCTAATGCCAGAGTTCGCTGAACGAAACCCTTGGTGCATTCACAGAGATTCGTTGCAACTACTGTTTTCACGCTTCGTGATGTACAGTCTCGGGCTGTGTACAATTGAGTTGTTCGTGTTCATCGTTCTTCTAGAATTGTGCAGCTGACTAAATTGTGGAGTGACCAAATTGATGTTTCGGATTGTAGTATGTTGTGTGGTTAACCAGTTGTTTCGAATTAGGAATGGTTTGGTAATAGTTTTAGAGATGACTTATTCATATGTGGTGTTATTATGACACAAGGCTAATTATTGAGGTGACATTTCATAGTCAGTGCAAGTATTTTCAGCAATAATCTGTACAAATAAAGCTATTGCCCTCTACAAGTATGTAGCTGGTTGTATATGTAAGTGATATTGGTGTTCAGTAAAAGAAAAGTGATTAACTGATTTTGAATTTAGACCCCTAATTGCTTTATAATAACACCAAAGACCATCTATCTTGCTATTTTCGTCCGATTCCTTATATCTATTCTATATGTCCAGTCTTTTTTTTCTGTTCCTTCATTACATGTCTAGAACTGTTACCAAGGCTATGTTTGCTGTAGTTCACATGATTACAAGTCCTTACTCAAATGTATAAAGCTCTGGGAGTAATTCGTCCGTTAGATAAATTCTCTTGTAGATTCTTGTTGATGCAAATTCTTTACGATTTCTATGATCAATTCAAGTAATGAATAATAAAAAAAATATTTGTCTCTGAACGGAACATTAACAAGATATCAAAAAATGGATTTCTTCTGTTAAATGGAAACAATGATTTGTTTTCACTTTAAAATGTAAGCAATATTGTTGTGAAAATAATACTCAACATCTCAAATGTACTTTTTTTATCGATTTAGAAAGTTCAGAGGCAAAAGTAAGTTCTAAATTTTTCCTACAAAATATTCTTACTTGCTAGTATAGTATGCCGTTAAATAAATTAAGATGTAAATATGTATATACACATTTAATGATATTACAATATTTTATATTTTAAATGCTTAGAATTTGTCTTTTTTTTCTTAATAGAAAATGCATGACTTTGTTTTTGTTACAGCAATAATTTTGTAATTCTCAAAACTTGAGCAATGTCGTCGGACTAAAGTCGAAAAATATAATTTTAATCAAGAATCATTCTTTTATTAGTACATTCATTTATTTTTTGTTATAGTGCAATTATTTCAATAAATAAATAAGAATCATAATTTTCAAAATTTTTGCTGTTCGCTTAACATTGGATTGTTTATACATCACATATTTTTATTAGATATACATACATGTTTTGTTTGAGCAATGGATTTAATTTGATTCAAAAATGCAAATGGGAGTCAGAAATAGATAGAAAATAATTAAAAACACTCCATATTAACTTATTAATTAGTAATGCCTACATTGTTATGAGTAAATTAATTTGCAATACATTGCCTTGCTCAAAAAAAAATGCTCGAAAATGGCACTCAAAATCCGATCCGATACCTACATCAGGGCAAGTAAAAGGCTTATTTACGCTGGGGCACCGGCTTGTGGAGAAACTAATTTTACAGTAAAATGCTTTGAAAAATATTTTACCACGAAGTTGCCTCGTTGTATACTTATTATTATTCTATTTGTAGCATAACTTAAGATTTCGCAATTTCGAAAATTATGTATCATGCGCAAACCGCACAAGGTTGCTCCAGCGTAAATAGCCTTTAAAATGTAATATGAAACATCAGCTTTCAGCACGGGGCTATTGGATTTGTAATGACGTTTCTTAGCTAGTCATATATTGTCATGAGAACTCAGAGCGTGTGCAAAATTTCATCCTAATCGAAGACCGGGAAGTGGGTCAAATTAAGATTCCAATATTTTCTTATGTACATATTTACAAGTGAAGCTAATAAAAGCGTATTAAAAAGTACGACGAATCAAGCTTCACTGGACTTGAGACCCGCAGCCCGGTGTTTCCCTCGTCACGGTAGAAAATAATAGTACTAACCCGCTTGTAGAATTAAAAAAATTACAAGAAGACAAAGTGCTGTCTTTTGCATAAAGTAATAGACTGGACTCCTGCTTGGACTCGGACTGGATACTCGTTATGACGTCATCTCTTAGGGTACAGTAGCCAGCACGAGCAGAGCATGAAACTCTCATTACGAAATTCGCTCCTACTGTTTACGAAGAAATAACGTCGTTTTCAATGTTAGTGTCCATTCAGGCCTGCTTGTATTGACTACCTACCTACTGTACTTTGATTAGCTTACGGAAACGCGTCTTATTACGCTCTAAGGGTATAAAGCTGAACAGGCACAGTGGAGCGATTATCTTTCTTATTCAACTGATATAAGAAATGTGATAAGTCCAGTTTTCAGCTTGGCGTGCTTTTAAATGTTTTACAAACGGTGCTACCTCGATGTGCGAAAACGCAAGCACGCTACAGTTTCAAGATTTTAAAACTTCTCACGCTTGAATTACAGCATGTATCGAAATAAAATAAAAAGCAACCGTAGAATGCGTGATCTAAAGTTCTCTAACTAAACTGTTTAAAAAGTTTATTGTTTATTATAATAAAAATTGCGATAAGTGCAGTGGCCAGCACATGCGACTGAACCACTCGCACTATGAGCAAAACTCGCTTCTACTGGTATGGAATAACGGCGCCTCAAGGGTACTATTATTTATTATGTGCTCAAGGTAAAATATCCAGCATTTTTTATGAGCTGAGAAATTATGGATTCGAGAAGTTCTCGTTTTTTTTTTGGTATATCAAGTGGCGCCATCTCTTGATTGCTTTTGCATAAAGGTAATTTTTAACCTGATACCTACATTCAGTCATCGATATTATTTTCGTTAGATACATGTCGTCGGCAAATCGTAGAACTCGTCATTTTACAGAATGCTTCGGCATTTTACAAACATTTGGCATTCTAGAACTAAATGATGTGTTATAATTCACAAATGGCTTGAAATACAATAACAAATATTATATTCGTTGATATATTAAAGATAGCTATTAAAATCACTTTATTCACTCAATAACTCCACTGATTTCGCAGAATTGGAATTGTTTTATAAATTTTCTTCGCAAACAGCTGTAGCTTACGCCGCCATTGTTGTTATTTTGATACAACAGCGCCGCGCGTGGATAGATTAGGAAACAATCAGACAATTTGCCGCGGCATTTTACAGAATGCGGTCGACTTCTTTTGACCTTATATAAATTGACAAGGCATTTTACAACTTGCCTTCGGCATATTGCAAATCAGCGAGCGGTTGTAAAATGCGGCATTCTGTAAAATGACGAGTTATACAATTTGCCTACAACATACATACCGTCATCAAGCAAGATAGTTGTTTTAAGAATGTGCAAATACTAAGTATTGTGATTGTGAAATCCTAACTTTATAGTTGTACTTCATTATTTTATAATCCGCTCCCCTATCGTAATTTAAAGTGTTCGGTACTTAGAAATTAATGTACAAAGATATGATGATATTGATGTGCTTGTAACTCGTATTGATTACACCTACATTAAAACATTGTTACTCAAATGCTGTTTTTCTGGAAGTATAGGTAGTTAAAGTTATTAACTTATTCCTATTCTAAGCCACTGCAGTAAAGTCTGACCAAAGAAATAATGTACGAGTCTCCGATGTGACTATGACGCCGATTTTGCATCTTTTAAAATAAAATATAATAAAATATTAGTATGTATTGTATAATAAAAGGACTGAGCATAAGACTTAGGGCCGATTTCACTGTTCATGTTAAACGCGATTACACGTGGTTAAACCACGTTAAACTCAGTTCAAGCGTCTAACCACAGAATACCAAATTGGTCTAACCAAGTTTGAAGCTCTAATTTGCGTTTCACCATTAGAAATACAGCTTTACCACGTTTTTTTCACCTATTTACTCTACTAGTCGGTGTCCGGACGGAATGGACAATCCATGGAGACCAGTGAGCAGGAATCGAGAGAAGTTAGATCAACGGTTTCTTGTTTTGAAAGTTTTGCCACTGTGCTGATAATGGTGTGTGTGTGTATCGGCACAGAATAAATATAGTATGTATTTTACTACGGTGGTATCGGGCAAAAGTGGAAAGGGAATAGAAGAATCTAACCTGCTTCGGGTTTGATACCCTGAGCTTCAGTAAGACTTTTCAGTGTCATTTGAATGGGTAAACCATCACTCAAATGACGTATGTACCTATAGGTACCTTTTTATTGATGAAGCTTTGCGCAGCGCAGGTATAAAATAAGTATATAAGTAAGAAAAGGTGACAGACAGGCGCTATTAACTGGTTCGGATTTGATACCAGTCGCCCTCCAGTCCAGCCAGTATCATCGCGGAATAGGTAAACCACTCCCGTATTCCATTTCCGTCCAAAATCCCTACCCTTCTAATGTAGTGCTGAAAACCGAAATACAGCAGAATTAAGAAAACTTACTGAAAACTACAAAATAAACCATAAATAATGAAATGAGTCAGGTCAGCAGAACCCGGCTCCCACCTCTCTGTACTGTACTACGTACATATTATATGTGGCAGAACTCAGAACGTTTCCAAAAAAAACTTGACATGAGAAAAAATACTGAAGACGACGGCTGCTTGGCATTGTGCCTTTGCCTATTTCGAAAAGCGAATAAAAAGTGGATAACTGTCACTGTGACAGTGTCACTTTTCAGAAAAAAAAGAAAATCGAATTGATTGATTGATTTTCTGTCTGTTCGTCAGTCAGTTTTACTTTTGTAATTTATCAATAAAAACAATTAAAATGTCTCTCACCTCCTTAAGACTAGCTGGCGGTGCTCTGAAAGAGCTAAGGATTCACCTTTGCCAAACGGGCGAGAGCTCGAAAGGAGTAAGGCAAGTTATTTTGCTTACTATTGTTACATAAACAGTCGAATAACCTCTATGATTGTGTTTATTTTATACTTCTTAGCTCCAAACTAGTTAGTATTGCTTTGTAGTCGTCCTCATATCTGTTGTAGATCAAATCCGCAATCAATCTGGATTATTTTACTATGTGCTGCTACATAAAGTTGATACTGATTTGATCAACCTCTGTTGCAGGGATTTTATCACCCAAAACTATGTGAGCTTGAAGAACGCGAACCCAAATTTCCCGATATTGATTCGAGAGTGCAGCGGTGTGCAGCCACGAATCTGGGCTCGCTTTGGTATGTTATTACAATAATAAATGACTTCAAATTTTATACATTATTTCGGTCTAACAACAATGGCCGATACCGATAAATGAAGCTAGATCTACAATTATGAATTTTTAAGTTAAAAACATAACACTAGATATAATTTAATCAACTTCTACTAAAATCAATATTGTAGAAGTTGACCATTGTTTTTTTTTCTAAATCAATGTAATATTGTTAGTATACACTTCATACAATTTAATGCAAATCTTAAAATTTGTGATTTGTCAACTACTCTAAAGGATCAAGGTCATTATTGAGAAACCAACTAATAAATCAAGTTATATATGTGTGCTTCTAGAAAAGGGTGTTGAAGAGTATTACGATGTGGCCGACTTTAATACTCAAGATATTGCATGTGTGTTCAACCAACTTACCACCAAAGTTGGTCAAAGTATCAACATATTACAATGTAAACATCTCTTATTTATATTAAGTAGAGTGGATCAGTCAGCGTGGGCCATCATCATATTGTCATCTCATTCTGTATTCTAGGGTACTCTTGTAATTTGCTTATAAAATATTGTAATTAGTTTGTAATATTCAATTAATATACTTAATTTGGTACTTACTATTTAAGTACTTAAACTGATTAATTTTACACATACAACATCTATTTAGATAGCATTGTATCAGATTTCTTGTCCATTACCTTCCTCCTTCCTTGTACCTGGCATTCCTCAACTGGCTAATTGCGGGTTGGCATCTTCAAAATTACACTCGCATAGAATTATCTGTATTATTTTGTATCATTTGTTATCAAGCTCTTGTTTTTAACAGATGATTCAAAAATTTATTTTTAATTTGTAATAGTAATTTTGTAAATTTTTCAGAGCGCGGCGCGGAGCGTAGCGTACCACTCACCAACCTTTCGGCCGGCGACGTCGCGAGCGCGTTGAAACAGCTCATCAAGTGAACTATTTATAAACTCTATATTTTATTATAATTTATCATGTAAATAGGAGACTCAATAGACATTAAAAAGGTTGGCATCAACAGATTACGTCGTTTTCATGTTTAAATCTAATCAACCAAGGTGAATATACTCGCCCGCCCGCCTCTAGTCTCAGTAGCTGGGTGATTTTTGTCCAGTGATAATTTTTCAGTCTACTTTCAGAACCATAGTAAAGGAAAATCTGGTCACCGGACTAAATAACCTTACTAAGAAGACTGACACGCATGGGCATAGTACGAGCACGAGTTTAGTCACTGCCACGACAGTCGTGAGTGTCGCTGCAAATGAAATCTTTATCCTGCGTGCGGCCAGGAGCGTGCTATCACCCGCACGCGGATATCACCCGCATGCGGACCATATCCGCGTGCGGGCGTAAATCCGCATGACAGGGAAAAGGCCCTAAGGTATGGACGTTTTACGTTCATGCCCCAAGGTCACTTTTTTTTTGCGCTGCGGCTCGGCATAATGTGTGCGTTACTTAACGTCTTTTCTGTGTCCGGCGCCTAAGAAAGAGAAATACAAAATTACTTTTCAAAAATAATTTATTATACTTAGCTAAACTACAAATACAATAACACTTAAATCTACGTCCCAGTAATCAGTATGGATTTATCAAAAGGCTTGCAGGGAAGGCAAGTAGCGACACGAGCACCAGAAGTATTACAATTTCGCTCTAATAATAATACAGTAAGTGCATAATGCCATTGAGTGTCTATATTTTGTCAAATATTAGAATTGCAACTGCACTCGCCCACAAAAATAATAATTTTAATACTACATAATAAGTAGTATACTTACAAAAAATTCAAAAAGTACTATTTTTATGGGCTCTGTTGTAAGTAGTGCTCATTTTATTTTTTATTTTTATCGGATTTTTTAAGGGATGTACTTTTAAATTGTTCGATTATTGTATTTTCTTAATGTAACATAATTATACATTTTCGGCAGATGTCGCTACATTGGCAAAGTTCTTCATAATATTTTTGAATTCTACAACAAATTGAACAACTACACATTTCGTATGATTATCTAATAATCAATTTCAACACAATGATACAATTATTCAAAATTCTTACAATAATACTTATTTTTATTATTACAGTAGTTTTCTTCACAAAAGTTACGATTACTTTGATTCGTTTTTAATAACTAATGGGCGGATCACACGTAGCGAGTAGAGTGGCGAGAGAGTGCACTCGGCCGAGTGGTTGTTACGTATGAACACTTTGGCGAGCACTCGGCCGAGCCAAAACGGCGAGACAGCGCCTAGAATCATGATTTGTTTGCTCGGCCGAGTGCCCCCCCCCCGCTTCATTCTTCAGCCCCCGCAGCCACTCGCTATCCCGCTCGGCACGTGTGGACAGGCACTCGGTTGGCCACTCGCCACTCGTTCAATTTGTACCGAGCAGCGTGTGTTTATTTATTATTGTTATTTTAGTTTTTTTCAATAAAAATGGCTAGTAGTATGTGGAATAATGTGAAATGGACATTAGAAACGACAATTAAATTCATACAGTGTTAAAAAATACACGAATGTTTATGGAATTTTTCGTCACATGTATATAAAAACAAAGTCAAGTGTAATGCAGCCCTAATTGCAATAAGAAATGAAAATAAAATAAAAATCAGGTTTTCTGCGATCCATTGTACACGGCAACCAACAGCATCAAACTGAACTGTCTCGCCACTTTTGTAAATACGTGTGAACAGCGACTCGGTTGGCCGACTCTCTCGGCCCAGTGACCATTTGCTGTCTCGCCACTCTACTCGTTACGTGTGATCAACCCATTACTAGGTAAGTATGTAAGTACCTGTTTTATATTGAGGTAACAATATTTGTTTGGTAATATTAATGCTTGTTACAAAAACTACATTATTCATTGTACGGTTTAGAGCAGGTCAAGCTAAACTCGTGACTCGCGATTCTGTTCCTTATTCCACATATATAAGAACAGAGCAAATTTCAAAGTATTCGGCTTGATCTGCGCTTAACGATACTAGCTATCGTCACCCGGCTGAGAAAACCACTTAAACGCTTTCAATTTTTTTTGAAAATTTTGAAAGCCTTTTACAGGAGACACAAAAAAACTACCTACTGAAAAAAAAGTACGGTAGGTAAATAATAATTCTGTAGTTTTTTAGTTATTATATGATTATCTTTAGAGCTTTAAAACAAATGCGTGAATTTTATAGTGCAAATACTGCGCGATATTTTGCCCAATTTGTAAAAGAATGAACTTTACAAAAGCTGTCCTTTACGAGGTTTTCTCAGTTTCCGGGTGACGTTATATGCCTTGCTACTTACCACAAACTAATTCCAAAGCAATGTTGTCTGGCACAAAGCTAAAAGCTAGTGCTATAATGGAAAAAAAAAAAAAATAAGCAAGTATATTATTTATCACCAATAAAAAAAAACTACTTGATATCATAACATAACTACATAAAGCAGAAAATTATGTCATTTGTAAAAAAGTAGGACATAGCACAATTTTCAATAGGTCAGTAATAAAAACCAAGTACTGTCCTATTGTATGTATTACATACGTATTCAATACGTATAACGTACCTACCTACAACTACAACAAAAAAAGGAGGGATCGCCAGCTCCTTAAAGCCAACAACTGTTTATGAGGTTTTTTAGGTATCGCTTCCACTGCATATAGCGGTCAGAGTTCTGTCAGATTACAGATGTACAGATTTTCTTGTGATAATAAGGTATTGAATAGGTAACAATGAAATATAAACAGGGGTGCACACGATCTGAAAAAACCAAACAGAATGCACATTTATCGCGCACACACCAAGCGAGCTGTATGGCGTACGCTCGACGACGCATCTCGCCAGAGCAGTTCACTTGGTGTGTATACTGGATTCCAGAATGTGTGCGTAAACCTTGATGTCCATGCTATATAGCCGCGAGAATGCTCTCGCGCAAAGACCGCTGACGCTGACCGCTCGCTATGATTTATCTTAGCTAATCATTTTCAACCGTTTGGCACAGATTTTTAGCACAGAAGACTAAGAACAGAAAGCTCTAGTTAACTCCGTACCAACTGGCCGCATCAGTTTGAATGTGAGCGCGCCGTGTAGGCACGCGCTGTCACGCATACGCATGCATATAGTCCTTACTGCCGCCCCCTTATTCCCCCTTATTTTATGCTAGTGTGTGCTTGACAGCGCGTGCCTACATTTAAACCAACAGCGGCACGTTTGTATGAAGATAACTTACCTACTGGTTATACTGTGTTTTTAGGCTTACTTTACATTGTTACCTTCAGTATCTTCGCCGCGCTGACCCTAAACAGAGGGACTAGTGGAAAGCCGGAAGACCAAACAGCTCCGGCTTGAATTTGGCTAGCGAGGGCAAGACTATAGTCGCGTGGGTGGTGAGCTTCTTGTCCAGATAGGGATCTGGCACCATCACCACCTGCATGCCGGCTTTCACGCCCGCAGTCACGCCGTGGGGAGAGTCTTCGAACACGAGGCACTGGGACAAAACACCATTCTTACGCCCGGTTTCCACCAAAGCGGCGAGGAGAGGAGATATGTTTGAGTAACCAATAAGAATTCGCTATTTCCACATCTTATAGAAAAATGAGATATCTTCTCTCCTCTCCGCTTTGGTGGAAACCGGCCGGACCTTATTATCCGACTACGACTAGAATAGAACCAGAGAACAGTTTACCTAAATATAACATATTTAGTATGTAGGTAGACAGGTACTATTACTTAAGTTTGACCAGCAAAATAAAATCCCTCGCCATATTTCAATGGAATTAAATTTATAAAGGAGATTGTTGAAAAATAATTTGAGGCGTCCAATAGCGTGTAGACTGTAAAAAAAAAAGCGGCCAAGTGCTATTCGGACTCACCCATGAAGGGTTCCGTAGCAGTTACGATTTATGTCGTATTTAAAAAAAACTACTAACTAGATCTCGTTCAAACCAATTTTCGGTGGAAGTTTGCATGGTAATGCACAATATATTTTTTTTTGTTTTATATAGGGGGGGGGGGCGGGGGGGGGCATACATTTTACCACTTTGGAAGTGTCTCTCGCGCAAACTATTAGGTACTTTAGAAAAATGATGATATTAGAAAGGAGATGTAAAATTTTGTATGGGAGGTGGTTTTTTATTATTTCAAAAATTGAACGGGTATTCTACGCATATAGGGTAAAAGGGTATATTATTACGATAGTCAGGATCACTTGAAAAAAAAATAAAGAAAGCTCCGTTTTTTTATAAATTGATTCGAATATTGGTTGGTAGAAAAATAAACCTAAGATCTGGCAATACAATTATACCTCTGGCAATCCTTTCAAACCGATTTTTTGTTGCGTAGTTGCTGTGAATGCTTTTTAAGAAAGAGATAGCGCATAGTATAAAAATGATCTATTGTCTCTTTCTTAATTTTTATTAAGATTTAATCGATATTTTTACTTTTTTTCTGATTTTGGCGCTAGTGTTACTTTGCGCCAGTGTCAACTGTCAAGTTTATTTTCAAGGTAGGGAAACTAAACGCTAATTTCGGTTAAAAAGAAAACGGTTATTTTTCTGACTGTCAGTTGAATACCTGTCAATCCTGTCATCTATCACGTTGACATTCCATTTTATTTTTCTAGTTTACTTTCTCTAAAAATGAAACGAAAAGGCCTCAAGTTCTTCAATAATTATTTTCATTAATTACTGCAAAAAAAAGACTACAAATAAAAATAACGTTATACTTGGCTGTAAGATTTTAATACAAAAAGATAATATTAGAATAATAGCTCTTGGAAATTCATTGATCGTTCGTTTCATTATAACTTTTTAGCTTGAATAAGTTTGCAATTTTTACGAAAACGGAGCATCGATAAAATAATTTGATTAGTTATCCTGAAACCCACTTACATAAGCTTTCTAAGTAGGTATACTACTTATCCGTTCAATTTTTGGCCGAATAAAAAACCACTTTTTACGTCTCCTTTAAATATCATTTTTGAAGACCTATCCATCCATAGATAGGTTACCACACACGTATGGATTGGATAAAAAAAAATTTTTGAGTTTTATTTCCAAGTATGGGGAGCCCTTAAAATTTATTGTTTCTTTTCTATTTTTGTATAAAAATCTTAATGCGGTTCACAGAATACATCTACTTACTAAGTTTCAACAGTATAGGTCTTATAGTTTCGGAAAAAAGTGGCTGTGACATATGGACGGACAGACAGAGAGACATGACGAATCTATAAGGGTTCCGTTTTTTGCCATTTGGCTACGGAACCCTAAAAATAAGCGTAATTCAAATGGGAGACTTTCCGACAGCTTGAAATTTTAAAAAACGAGCGTTCTTTATGATTAATAGATGACACATGATTCTGACTGAGATTAATTTTAGGATAATTAGTTGATTAATTTGAATCTTTTTTTATCGTCCAATACTTCGGTATTTGTTACCTCACTATTTACCAGTGCCATCTGTTGAGCCGTTTTGTAAGGTTTTTTTTATTTACTACTGCAAAACTGCCCATTTCTATAAATGGCACTGATTAAGATAAACTATGAACCCATGCCAATAAATTAATATTTTTTTATGGTTTGTTTTGTTTTGTGTATGGTTGCGATATGAATCTTATCTGTGGATATTACTAAGATAGATTTAAGCCAGTCATCTAATTAATTAATTTGTCATTGTTAATATGGCTCGCTGAACTACTCGCTTTTTATCACTTCAAACTAGCGCCATCTATTGGGCAATTTTGTAAAAGCTTTTGGAAAATAGCTATTAACTAATGGAAAGTTCAATTATAAAAATCGATAATTAATTGCAAAGACGTAGGTATATGGTAAGGAAAGGACACCTTGGCAAATATTTGTTACAAAAATATAGAATAAAATAAATTTAAGTTTCATAGCTTTATTTCTCAAACTGATTTAGTACACACATTAAGATAACTCATAGATAATAATTACATATTAAATTATATTATTTATTATAACTACTGTAATTTATACAAGTATAGGTTTTTAGTGAGAGCATCTACAGAAATGGAAACTTGATCAACATTTTGATTGTTTCTCTTATAAAGTTTACACATATCCTTAACACCTCTCTTAACAATAGTACATATTTCACCTATATGTTTCTCTTTAGCATACCTTTGTAAGGCACTGCAAAATATCTGTATAAATATACTACCAAATACCTCATTTCTGTATGCGGTGAAATCAGGAGCAGCAGCGTAGAAAATCAAGCAATCATGTCTGATACATTTTTTAGGACTGAAACCTTCTACTTCTTTATAATCATTTCTAGTATTCGTTTCATTATTATCGTTTGATGTGGGTTGATCTTTATCTTGGCAAGACTGCAATATCATCACTTTAGGTATATTGATATTTCTTAGCTCAAAACTTTCATTTACTAAGTCTTGAATTAAATCAGTTTTCACCTTCACCGAGTCTGTTGCAAACACATGACCAAGAACTCCATGTGACAATATACATAACATGAAAACACTGTCATTTGGATGTACTACAGTCTCTATAACAGACTTAATACTGCGGAGCATTTCTTCAGAGCCTATGTTTTTCTGACAAACCACTTTGAATTTTAGTTGTGACATTGTATTTTTCAATGTTTGTTCATCTTTTGCAGAACCAAACCTTTTTTTAAGAGATATGAGTAAAAAATTTGCTTCAATACTCTTTTTAGAAGGATAAAAGTCCTCTTGGTTAATAATGTGACAAACACCTAATCTTTCTGGGTTTTTTATAACATAATCATTGTCATTACTTTCATGTGAATCAGTTGTCAGGTTTTTTGCTTCAATGAAATCTTCTATATTAATATTTTCAAGTCCTGCAAGTAATTCTTCACAATCTTCTGATTCTAAATCATCTCCATGCATTGTGTTATCATCATCATCATCATCATCAATTAAGATTGGCTGCTTATTAATCATACTCTGAACTTTTTTAAGATCCTTAGAAAAGTGTTTAAATTTAGGGAAGTTATCAAGGATTCCAGTAAGTTTTCCAACGTGACATTTTCCATTTGACTTTGCAACACTGTAATTATCAACAATGATAAACTTCTGGCACATCAATTCCAGGAAAACAAATTCACAGTCTACATAATCCTCAAAGTCAACTTCAAAACTCTTCAGACTCTTTTGCAATTTGATTAGATCATCAGACTTTATGTTTTCACAAAGTTTGTAAAGAACTTTCTTCATTGGATTGATGTACAATTTTAAAATGGTGTTACTCGGTTGATAATGGCTTTTCACTTCATCTACATTTAACCCTAGCTTCCTGATGACCCGAAAAAGCTGGCAAATGGTTAAAGCTTCCAAGAACTCGTATTTCCAAGATGCGCGGCTTTCTACAGATTTAGCCCAATTGTAAAGCAAGGCTAAGCCGGTGTCGCCGTCATTGGATTCTGATATTCTCTTGAAGACTGTGAGTTTCTGCAAGGCGTCACTGGGCTCTTCGTACAGTAAGAAGACTAAGGAGATCAGGTCACAAGAGTCCAACTCCTTCTCGATTATCGACACCACGTTGGCGGTAATGTAGTTGGTGTTTTGCAAACTGTCCGCCGCCGGCGGGTTACGGGACAATGCATCTGAATGTAACATTTTACGAGCGGTGATTTAGATTTCTTTGATAGTAATAAAACTCAAATTATCTTAACTTTAAAACAAACGTCTTAATTAATAACTATAACCTTACTACAGACAGTAGACCTGCACGCACTATCTATTATTGAATTGAAAAGGAAATGGAAGGAAAAAATTTGCAAGTATTGCCAGAATCTGAACTTCAAAATGATACGAATCGAATTGATACGAATCCATGGAGTACAGAACCAATGGAGAACGCTTGCGGGGGCGACCGCACACGCCAAACATATGTTATATCTTGCATACCTCACCACGTTTTTAACCACTAGTGAATCAGATGTCATTGCGTCAGCCACGCGTCGGCCAATTGCATGCAGCCGGCGCAGCCACGCGTCGGCCAATTGCAGACGGCGCAGATCACCTCTCCCCCCGCGCAAATTGGTGACTTTGTTTCTAAGCAAAAGCGTGCGGACGCGCTCTCCATTGGTTCTGTACTCCATGTACGAATCGAATATTATATGATATCAGTCAGTGGGCTCAATTCTGCGTAGCCGCTAAAATATCTAAATTTAAGTTGTTATGTCTCTTTCACATTCTTAAGAACGAAAAGGGACAGGTGATTGCCAACCTATTAGACACGTCAAACAACGATTTTACCCGTAATTTAGCAGGTATTTAAAAACATCCCGACTAAATTAAGCTGAATTTGACAGCTGCGCTGCTTATTTTAAATTTTAATATCATTAATTCAAAATTAAATTCATTCCCTCCCCATCCTTTTCGATTCCCACATAAATGAAAGGGACCAACAACTTAAATTTAGAGATTTTAGCGGCCACGGCAGAATTAAGCCCAGTGCAACAAGGTAAGTTGAACAGTTGAACAGCGATCTAATTTTTTATTCGGAGCAAAAATAAAAACAAGCGTTATAATATAGTACAGAATCAAAGGTTGGGCTAGTGGTTTTATTTGAACAGATTATACTAAAAGTTTAAATAGATCAGATTTTATAAATTATATACTTTTTTATATGTCTGGCAATTAAGTGAATAGGGAAATCCCCTACAATAGGTAAGATAATGGCGTTCCATTTTACGCAACATTCAAATTAGAAAAATAAATGTGAAGCTAAACTAAAGGTAACTTGCAGAAAAATTAAAAGTCGTCATTCGTCCCGTAAATCACATGTTCGTCCATGGGTACAATCTGTTTTACCGTAAAATTAGTTACGTTGAATATTCGCAAAATATGCCGAGGGCTTTTCTAATATTCGACAGAAAGCGATGTCGTCGCACAATCCATTTATAATAGGTACTCATAGATTATCCGCGAATTATAATCAAATTAAAGGATTAATTGGGAGGAGAGAATGGGAGATTTAAATTTTAAAAAAAGAGCGTTCTTTAAGATTTCCATAGATGACGCTAGTGAAATAATGAGAACAGTAAGCGAGCTATCACACTGGTGACAAAGACAAAGTCGTGCAAAAACGAAAAGGGACGCAGTTATGCGCAAGAGTGAGCGCGATGCATAACTGCATCCCTTTTAGTTTTTGCACGACTTTGTCTTTGTCGCCAGTGTGATAGCTCGCTGAGATTTATTGTAGACTTTTTGACGTTTTTTGTCGGGTTGTACATGGTTCTAATTAATATAAATTTTAGAATAATTAGTTAATTAATTTGAATGTTTTTTTCATAATCCAATACTTCTGTATTTATTACTTCACTATGTGGTAGTAGTGCCATCTGTTGAGCCGTTTTGTAAGGATTTTTTTCTTAATTTGAAAAAACTGTAAAACTTCCCATTGATTTATCCATATTGTACTATTACTAGAAGATTTTACCATGGTAAAAGGTAGCCTATGTGTAGTTCAATTGCATTATAATATTTTTTTTAATACTTGCTGTGAAATTATCATAGATATTATGGTTTTTGTCTTACTTTCTCAAGTCTGTCACAGCTTGATAAGTCAATCTTGCAACAAACACAAGCATAGATCAATTTAAAAAACTAACCTTAGAAGGATCAGGCTTATCAGGGAACCTGGAAGCGGCCACCAGGAATATATCGGGATGTGGTTTCCCAAACTTGACTTCAGGATCTGAGCTGCCCATAACGGAATGATGGAACTTCGCAAACAGGTCCTTGTATGCTGCTATCTTCGTTTCCACAGACCGGGCACTAGAAGATGTTGCAAGTGCAAAGGGTACTTTTGTTTTGTCTAGGTGAAGTATAAGACGTTCTGCTCCTGTAGGTGCAATAAATTGGTTGTTATTTATATTTGGGTTTTAGTCTTAGCAACTTAGGAGCATATACTAATTAAGTTTAAATACAGATTTATTATCTTTGGGGGAGGCCTTTGTCCAGCAGTGGCTGTCTACTGGCTGAAACGATGATGATGATAATGACAGATTTAAGGCAAAATGGGCTGTGTAGGAGAGATTTTTTCGGCTTATAACTATGCTTTAAATTAAACATTACAAAATGTTACGTGCTGATAACAGAACTGTATTGAAAATAAGAGTTAAAAAAAAACAGCGATAACCTAACCTTCCAGTAGAGGAGTTCCAGCTAGCATTGTGTCACCAAGTTTTAGAAGTTGATCTCTGAACTCAGTTGGGGTAATTGGAAGGTTTAACTCCTTACATAAGATCTCTGAAAGCCTCTGCTCCGTGCCTCCTAGAACCTTCATCATCAGCTCATCAGTGTATTCATGTCCATATTGAGCACATAACTTCGTTATCATTTTTTTATACACTTGCTCGGTATCTGGAAATTTTTGATTAAATGTTTATAGCTAAATATATATTTTTGGTAATGTATTTCAAACTAAATCCTGACCAGTAAAATGAAAAACCTCGCCATATTGCAGAATTTCAATAGAACTAATTTTATGATGGAAATTGCCGCCATAAACATAAAAATATACATTAGGCACCCCCAGAGCAGGTTTTTTATTTTTGTGGTTAGGCTTTAAATAACGTAGCAATGTTGGTTACCACATAGCTGATTGAATGTGACTGATGGACTCCAGTAAACTTCATTTAATATAATTTAGCAAAAAGATAGATTAGGCACTTAATTTACATAAAGGCTACTATTTACAATGGAAAAAAACAATTTCCATCGAAAAAAAAATTAAAACAATTTCCACATAAATGACACTATGGACTATGTATTACACCCCGAAGTTGACTGACCGGACCTGACCGGATTATGTTTTGTAAATCTGTTTTTTTTTGTAAGATCAAGTTCGTTTTCAAATACAAAAGAATAATTTTACAAGTACATACAGACAAATCATTTCGATTTTATTCCATACACTTCAACGTTTACATTTTCATGTAAATTTAATGCTTTGTTGTATCGTGCGAAAGTTTAACAGGAAATGTAAATAAAGTAACCTTCAACTGAATAACATTGAGAACACTTAAAAGGTCGAACCCAAATACTTACCTAAAAGTAGACCATCCATGTCGAAAATACAGTGCGTTACTTTATTGTAATTTTTCGTGGACATAAACCTCCTTCCAACAGAATTTGTCACAGTTTTTAATAAATAAAACCTCATGGTTACGGTTATTTAGTTCGCCGGCTGTTATGTAAAATACCTAGGTATATTACGATGAAAAATTACACCACGCACGTCTCACACGAGGGACTAATTAAATCAGTTTAATTTAATTATTATTAAAATAAAGTTGTATTTTTTTGTTTAAAATACGTCCTCCCTCCGACAAATAACATCCGTTTTGAAAAATAAAAAAAATTAAAGAAAACTTGACCGGTGACTTGACTGACTTGGCTGCCCCTTTTCTGAGCTGCGTTGAAAGTGATTTGGCTGAGATATCTGATATTTTATTATAAATCTTATGTCAACTGCATAAGGTACAAAAATAATAGAAAAATTGATTAGAGCGCTTACAGCACGTTTCGGAGGGTGCATTTGATTGAATGAATGAAATCAATCAGCTGTCTGATCTGTCTGTCTCAAAAAATAAAATAAAATACTGTCTATGTGTAAAATGATGTAACTGAAAACTTTCATTATTACTTTAAGAATATATTAATTGCTTGAATTAATATTAATTACAGACTTAATTGTTTACCTTTTTTTTCTACAAATGGCAACTGCGTTGTTGTGTGTGCTTGATTCGCTTTCGGCGCACTTCAGTCAGCGCAGTCGGGCTGCGACCATCATGGATCGCAGTTAGATCGTCGCGTCCCTCGTGTTTACACTCTCACAAATTATTTTTAAATTTTATCATTTGTATGTACTTTTATTTAAAAAGAAAAGTTAGTTTACAGTGTTGGTAAATTTAATTAAGTGGCCAAGAACATGGCTGTGGAAAAGTGTTGTTGTGTTAAACTATCGCTTAACAAAAAATCGATTTTTGGATTGACAATGAGGAGCCAAATTCTGTATTTACTGCTAATGTCAAGTATTTTGGCGGTGTCTTTTGCGGCAGACACGGAGGTATCTTGTACAGATGTGAAAAACATCTTCGAGAGGAGAGGAATGTTGTCATCCGTGGACATACAAGAACAGCCGAACTCAGGTGAGAAATCATGCGCTCTCTTCCATACCTACTGATGTGATAGATAATGTTAAATCAACGACATTACGATGATTACAAACAATATAAAATATTAAATTCTTCATCAATACCAGCTGTTATTCTAGGTATTTGATTATTTTATTCGAAATAATAGTTAAGTAATCCTTATTTTTCGTTATATTTAACGCTTGTGTGCTGCATGGTGCGCTTTGCTTGCTTACTTTACCTTGTTGCATATTTTTATGGCTTACGGCATTATCAGCGTCAAGAAAATAGGACACTTGACAAAGTCTGTCTGTAAGTATGTAGTAGCATTATGTAGTTAGGTACCTACCTTCAATTATATAGGTCTAACAGAACATCCATTAGAAGCATTTCAAGTAAAGAATCAAGAATACGTATTTATATAAAAAAACAGCCAATGGTAACTTGAAGATGTAATTTTTTTGTATTAAACAAAGTTCAAGATATTATAAAACAATGACATACCTATACCTAATACAAGTAATATTAAAAAGAAGCATTAGTTGTATTTATTTTCAAATCTAGAGGTGAGTTCCCAGGAATTACGAAATATATTTTTACCTGTGAGTTATACAGGTTCAGACAAGAACTCTTGTTTCTGTTCTACTCGATAGAGAAGAAAGAAATCCGAAATCCGTAACAAACACTCAGGCGGCTAGCGGCATTGTCTATTATTTAATACCGTGTTATCTTTAGTGCTTTTGAGGGTTTGTAATTTTTTTACAACAATAATGTAGGTCAATTTTCTATTCAGCTCTTTCTTCTATCTTATTTATCTTTCCTCTTTCTATCTTTGTATTAAAATTGTAATAATCTAAAAAAAAACTTTCAACAGCTTATTAACCAAGCAAACATAGGCCAAGCTGTAGGTGTTGATACAGTAGGCGTAGTAGTTGTGAAATGCATACGTTGCGACATGAGCAGATAAAATACGTGGTTCTGCAAACCAAACTTTAAACGTTCTGTCTCACTTAATCTTAAATAGTAAGAAGCTACACCTTTAAAACCAGTAGCGTAGAACTCAATTTAAATATACACGTTCCGAATGCCAGAAACGAAAACAGGTAGGTAGGTAATGGCATTCACAGTCAACGTGGGCGAAGTTTCCACCGGACGGAAGGTTCAGACTTTATTTGACATGGTTTTCATATGATCATTCATATTTATGGAATCTTACTATTTTTTTTATTAATAAAAGTTTAATGCAGGGAGCGGCACGGCTAATTAAGATAAGATAAGTTTAAAAAAACGGAGCAAGCACCACACGTATTGTGTAGTAATCAGTAAATTGGCACCTTCCAGATAGATATTTTACTACACCGTCCTTTTTAGGCTTTAAAAGTTGCACCCTTTTAAATATTATTTATTTCAGGCAGGTACTTAGATTAACAAAAAGTCCGCACAAAGATATGTCAATTTGGTATAACAAACTCAAAAGTCTTGATTGTATTACTCATGATACGTAATAATAATATGAAATTGTATTTTTGGACCGTCCCGTTAAAAGGAATTTGGCGCATGAATGTCGGCAGCTTTACATGAAAGATACGATAAGTTGAACTTCGATGCAAACAGAAAGACACCGCAAGCTACTTTCAACAGGACGTCGAAAGTTTGCCCCTTCTCCCTGCGGAGAGGTGATTGATAATAATTGAACTTAGCTAGATAATTAATTTAAAAGTGTATCTTTCTATCTCATTCACATCTGTGTAACTACCTAAAGTAACCTATATGCTTACAAATAATTTCACAGGTAATTTGTCCTAAGTATTGTTATGCAAGTCCAGGTCAAATAGTACGTTCTTTTTTGGTAAACTGATACATTATTGACACTATTGATGAAACTCTGTGCCGCACCCGCAGGTCAATGTAACTCGTAAAGTTATTAAACCACTAACGATGAAATAACACTAATTGATCACGCGGTTGTGTTAAGTGTTCCGTAAGGAAATTGAATTCGTATCTAAGAATCAAAACTAACTTACACGCTGCAGCAGTATCCAGTTATGTGATTTACTAGTACTTACTCTCGTTTGCCGCGAATACAAATTTATTGGAAGCGGTTAGATCTTGTTGATATGAAACCAGTTTTTGCAATTAAGATAGAGCCTACAATTTAAAACCTGGTTGACGCCACATTTCCCAATAAGGCGACACTGTCTGATAGATCGGCTGGCGTCTGGTATCAAGTTTTAACAAGTATTTTGCATGGCTCGCGGGCTATTTAGCATGCAATCCGTGAGGCGGCTGGTGTTTCTAACGGACGGTTGCCTGTCGCGACAACTACCGGCAACTGCTGCTGTTTGTATAATGCAGCATCTAGATACTATTAAGCAGCTTATAACGGAGGAATTCGTGAGAATATGCAAGCGTACGAACGGGGAATAAGCATATTATTTACCTGTACAATTTTAAATAATTCTAGTTTAGCGTTAATGCTAACGAATGATAAATTTTTACTGAGTGGATAGGTATATTATACAATAATGGTGTATTGCTTCAAATTTATTTATTTAAGCCCATCCTGTCGCTCAAAAATATCACAAGGATAAAATCGTTATCTTCAAAGGGAAATATCCTGTTTAGTTAGATGCTTTCTAAACTAGACTATCTATCACAACTGTCACGGGAGTCCAATTTGTAGATAACGAGGGGCAACCACGGGAAGGTGCATTCGTTTCGTCCATTACATCACCCATGTAGAGTTACCACGTTTTACTAAACCTACACTCGTAAATACCTTTTAATTCTCACTTTTAAATAAAAGTAAAACCTAACAAACATAGGTTGTGAATTTCTGCAAAAAAATACTTACTCCCATTTACCATTAGTAGGTTTAAGGTACTTGTTAGTTCGTTCATTTGTAACGTCTTTTAAATTTTAAGCGGCTGTATGGGCTTTGAACCCTTTGCCTTTCCCATATGGGATAAAATAACCAAAAAAATAAATTTAAACAAAATTATTATCGTCGTTCCCGCCAAAAAAATGCCTTCATTTTATTTCATCCAACGCATCTCTTTTTCGTGTGTTTTGTAAATTTTGTAATTATTTCGGTGGAACTCTAGTGGAATTATTTGCCTTTAACAAGCTCTCACCGAAGTATGACATACAGTGGGAGGACAGGTTGCTGCGAGTAAACACTGAGGTCGACAACCCGTATTGATTAACCGCCAAAGATTACTAATACATTAGTTTGAACGTTTGAACTGTCTTTTGAAAATAAGATATAGAGAGGCTTATTTATGCTGGAGCAACACTGTGCGTGTGCAGCTTGCGACATTTGTGGCATGCCGCAGCCTATTTTACTTCGTGGCTAAATAATTTTCAAAGCATCTTACTGTATAATTTTTTTTTTCAATGTAATGCCGCGCAATGTTGCCCCAGTGTAAATGCCTCAGACGAACACTTTGGACTTACACCTAGGTAGGTTGGTTGTAGGTTACAGCCCATAGGTCTACGTCACTCTAGGTCACTTTATAGGTATCCTACCTAAAGACCCCAAAAAGCGGACTAACAAGCAATGATGCCTATAACAGCGTTTTATAGGTACACGTTTTGCAAATTTTAACCTACTAAAATATTATAAACGTGAAAGTTTGGGAGAATGGATGTATTTTGTTACTCTTTCACGCAAAAACTACTGAATGTACTTTAATGAAACTTTACAGTAACATAGTTTATAACAATAACACATAGGCTACCTTTTACCGCGGGAAAATCCCTCATTCCCACGGGAAAATTTGTAAGCGCGGGCGGAGCCGCCAGGCGAAAAGCTAGTAATTAAATAATTTGACTTCACTTCATTGCACTCCTAGTTCTTATTCTTGATAAAATAAATGCCACCATAGAGCTGTTATTCTAGAGGTATCATTTATTAAAGTAAGTAGGTACCTACACGTAGGACAAGAATGTTGGCTTGATGAATATGCATCTTATTAGCTTGGATCAATATTTCGTGCCGCCTTAATTAAAAATAAAAACTTCTGTCTATACCGCTATATATTAAGTAATCTAGGAGGACAGGTGTATCTTGTGTAGTTACTGGTACCTACTACTTGACAGATAAACTTACCGAACAAGATTAAAAATCTTAGAAAGTATTCCTATTGCGATAAATTAAAATAAGTATAGGTGTTTAATCCTACCTATATTATTTTTGCTGATGCCTATATCTTATCCTATTTATAGTCTAGTTAATGATGGTTGTTAGTGTTAGCTGAGTGATTTCTACGAGTCTGATCGACTGAAAAATTAAATTCTTTTTATTTACCTACTTGATCTAGCACTGGAGTCTGAAGGATATCACACTCCTTATCAAATTACTGCTGAAGTACCTATTGTATTTGGGTTCATCTGATTTTGTCGGGGGCTTTTTTATCCCCCGAAGAAAAAGAGGAGTGTTATAAGTTTGACGTGTCTGTCTGTCTGTCTGTGGCATCGTAGCTCCTAAATGGATTCGCCGATTTTGATCTCGATTTTTTTGTTTGCAAGGTATCACAATCGAGAGTGTTCTTAGCTATGATCCAAGAAAATATCTTTAGCCATTAGAAGATTCAACTCTTTTCTAGTTGTTGAAAGGATCAAGTAACGGTTTTGTGTAGGGTTTTTTTTAAAAATTTTGTGTTATTAACGATCAATTTAATCTTAACTTATTTGTGGTCTGACCATATCTGACTAAATTAAAAAAGGTTATATCCACCTTCTGCTGTAGCAGTCGTGTTTTGAAATAACCAGCCGATGGTCGACATGACTTAAATCTACCTCCATATAGGCACTTATATCATGCCACGTACAAGGTAATGCCGGCATTTAATTAATCAGTACTCTGACAGATGTAAGGGCTCGACAAAAACGAGTCTTTGTGACGACATCCTGTTCAGGAGCCCTAATTACTAAGAGAGGAACGCACGGTGTAAGTAGCCCACGTTAGGGTTGCCAGGCTTATAAGTTGGTGTTAGAAAAAAGACCAAAAACAACACATTCCAGGCAGACTATTATAATGATTTGAGCAAGATAGTAATAGTACATGAAGATAATGTAATCATAACATAACTTACAAGGTGACACATTTTTTTTTATTCTTAACGGAATATTTTTATTTATGGAGATGACTATAAGTACAATTTTGAAAGATGGTAAATACGTCTTACTGTAGGTAGACTTATGGGACAGGGATTGGGCGACAGATCATCCCAAACCCGCGAGGATCTACTGAAATAATTTTGATAATAATAATTAATGATTTGTGGGACAGTGCTGAAAACTCAAACATGTATCCGTTCAAATACTTGGACGTGAAAGCGGAAAAAGCCTAACTTTATTAATTTGCCTTTAGGTAATTTGTTAGAAATAAGGGATATGTGTTATTTATATCAAGAACGTTAGACGCTTGAATCAACCAGGCCAGTGGTACAAAAATGTACTAGGTACCTACCCCAGGTATTCTCAAGCACGTCTTGAAAAAGCCTGTCATCAAATTTTGGTTAGACTATGGTCAGCCCTAAATTTTTGACATAAAGGGATGATGGAGTTCCATTCACAGGCTGATTGAAAGGGTCGTGTGCAGAATGGACGGATAATGAGATTTATGGGAATGCGTTAATTTCCCTTGCGATTTCTTCTGTATTTGAACAAGAATTTTTTGGTCACGGGTAATTTGATTTAGCGATGAAAAGACAGTTTTAGTGTTTTTTGCGTAAACTCGTGTTAAATTACAGACAACTACATAAGTCAAGGGGAATATTAACGAATCTTTTTTTTACACCTAGAAATAGTTTCATACCAAGGTAATTTAATTTCAAAGAAAAATACACATTTTATGATTTTTTATAATACCTAATCTAGGAATAAATGAACAACTCTATTAGAGAAGTTCCAAGTCGTGAATACATACCGCCCACCAGCTTACCAATATACCCTACACTAGTTAAAGGCTCAATAATATCTGGTCATTTTAATAATGATCCGTTTAACCTTGTCATCTTTCTCATTCCATGTTAACACATCAATTACTACAGTATTTTACACAGAGCCCCCGCACGTCAATCGGAAACTCGTAATCGTAAAAGCTTGAATATAATCGATCGTAAATATCGATTTAGATCTAGATGTTCGAGGTCAAACGTCAGTTTCAATATTTTTCGCTTTGAAGTTTTATAGTTGGTAGACACTTACTTAAATCTACTAAATAGGTATATTACCTTACTACTTATACACTTACCTTTATCTATCTGCTTATCTTTGCCCCTTCTTTTCTAATCGTCATCCTAACAACTATGATATTTCCATAAAATTTTATTCAGTATTAGAATTTCAGACTAATTGATGGCATATTGTTAATATATTTTTCTACTGTTTTTTGTATGTATTTAAGTATTAATGGAACTGCGCTACAGTATAATCCTTTTTTGTAAATCCAATAATCATTTTTTTTTTAACGTTATAAAATTCCGAATTCAAAATCAATGTGCGCATTTATCCAGGTAACTTACGAGCAAGGAACAGAGATTGAAATTCGAGGCGAAGTGCGATTAAAACCGGTCAGTTGCATGGAATCTTATCGATATCAGGTTTCAGCCAATTACTGCTGCTAATGGTGATGTCACCACGACGCTATTGGTTTTTCAAGTTACAATTTCTTAAATAATTATGTCATTTTTTACGATGATGTCTTACTTTACGTGACTGTTTACTTCCCGTTCCTAAAATAACCATTATGTTGATCATCCTGTTAAAAGATCACAAAATACAAATAATATTATATAATATTGATCCATGATGAGATAGTTGAGGTGCGTATACCTACTTAATTCACTACTGTTTTTATTTAGTACCAAACAAGACGAGGAAGCGCGCTTTTCCCACCTCTAGATGAGGAGACGTTTGTCAAATCCCCAAAAAAGGCTGTTATATCGCCTTGTGAATACTATACTGGCACAACTCAAAAATCATCGATTTCTAGTTTTCACTATTTTTGAACTCCTTTCACCCTATACTTTGTTATGCAATAAAGACAAACCGAGATAGTTGATTTTTTAAACTAAAAATTTAGACTTGAGCCAATATTGCTTAATTTGAAGTTTCATTTTTTTTTATGCAATATTGGCTTTATATAAAAAGTACTACACATTCTGCATAGAAATAGCATTATTTCTTTCCTAATTCTACTCCACAAAGGAACATCATATTTATAGAGAACGTGTCGACCCCAGAAAGATTTAATATATCTTTTCAAAAGCCACTTTTGAGTACAAAAACCCTTAAAACCGTGAGGAACAAGCTCCTATCGTTTAGTCTCACCAAGGCTTTATGTAAGTGGTTGAGATACATAGCTGATGCTTGTGTATATGGGCTGAAATTTCAGCCTGAAATTGTACTACTCCGAAAGACGATATGGTTAAAAGAACCAATTCCACAATAGAGGGAGTGTTAAAGTGAGGTGAGTCCAATATTTTACCCTTAAACACTGCCAGAACCCAGGGATAGTTAATTTTACTCGATTACTACTTCCCATAATTTATACCTCTGCTCTGCTCTGAAATATTTAATCCGTGGTTCAACAACTTTACCGAGACAGTAGCTTCGCTTGTAGGTACTAAGTACAATTTATCCTGTATAGAGTAATGGCTGCCTGCCTGTGAAATGGCTGTGCTTAGTATTAGCTTAATGTATTGGATTCAGTGGAGTCTCTGGATAGAAGACTCAATGGCGATGATGCGCTTATTACAAACTATTCTAGCTAGATCAATAAATAGAAAGCACAATTATTTCCTTAATCATTTATATTCAATTCACTAGCCACCTCTGAGATAGATAATAACCTATGCCTGGAAACAATGACAAATCCTCCTCCTCAGACCTGGACAAGGGAAGCAGTCAGAAGCTAATCCAAGTGGCGGGTCCAAGCCAGACCATTGTCCATCTGGGTTACGTAGTGGAGGCAACCGAGCCATTGGATCACGGTGCCAAACTTCCACGTCAGCCCTGGAAAGGCAAACTACGAGCTTGCACTCTGTCACCAACTTTAAACTCCCTCAATGGGGGAGTACCTACCTGTGGCCTTAGAGACGACGATTTGGCAGGACTTTTCAACTTAACGAGGAGACGGGTTAGGACCTCTTAACTGAACATTAGCTCATACGGGGACGCACCCGAAGATCCGGAGGTGCTTCCATCCCCTGTTCTAGATCAATAAATAGAAAGCACAACATTTTCTTAATATTTTATATTCACAAAGCACCTCAGAGACATAACAACCGTTGCCTGGAAACACCATGACACAAAACATGTTTCAAAGCACGACAATGACCCAAAATTGATGACATTTTAATCTATCTCGTGAAAAACTCAAAGAGAGACAAGATTCGAAGATCACCTACCCACGTAGGTGATCAAGGAAGGAGAGCTATAACCAAGACCACCAACCTGATGGTCTGATGACATTGCTAAATGGAGCCCATGAAGGGTAGTGCAACAGAGGTATAATAGCAGGATCTACCCAACAGTGGGTTAAAATTTATTGATAAACAAGAAAAATAAAGATTTCTAAGCACTTCGTGTTCTTACTCTCTCAACCATATTTGATGGAATACAAGGCACTACTTCACTTAGTCGATTTCTGATGGTAAAAGACGTTATCTGTGTAAACTTTTACCACTATCAGGCACGTGGTCAATTTTCATCAATATCCCCAGGCTGTGGTCAAACGAAAATAAATAAATTAACCCACCTACCATACCATTTTGCCTAATAATACTTCAGAACTCAGAGATACTTCCTTAAAAAGAACATCACAACTCAAAATTTACAAAAAAAACTTATGCAATATGGGCAAAACTCTAAATGCCCAAGTATAAGCCTTTATTATTTATAAAATAAGCTGTCAAATTAAAAAAATATATAAAAATAATACTCGTGACATCCCATAGAATTTAAAAACATAAATAAAATAACAATTACTCCATTTTGTTATGATTTATAAACGCAATAAAGAAAAGTACGTGACCGCGTAAACTTTTAAACCCGTTTTGTGAAAAATTACGATTTTTGAGTTGTGCCAGGATAGTATTCACAAGGCGATATGAGATTTTTCTTGATTTTCTTTGATACAGAGAGTTAGGAAAAATGCTCTTCGCTCTTGATCTTAGAAGATTCATTATACCTACTGATATAACTTTAAAGCAAACAAAAAATATGTTTAGGACTCTGTCTGTTAGTGCTCATAGTTAGCAAAATAATTTTAAGAAAAGCTATCTGACGCGCTGACAAGACTTGGCTGGAAAAGCTCAAATCGTGACAGACGGGGAGTGCTCGAGTGGTAATCCGGAAAGGCCGGATAATTCCTGAGCGCATTCCTCCGACAGGTGGCGACCTGTCGCTGCGTGTAGCCTGCTGCCTGCGTGTGCGCAGCGTGGAGCCTGTTCTCGCAAAAAATGCATCTCTACTTCGGACGGTCGTGCGCAACTTCGTCTCACTTCTTTTTGGTGGTTGTGGTAGTTCGAAGTTATGAAGGCATTCTGTACCTACCTACTGTGCCCTACATTCAAATTTTTTTATACTTTTAAATCAATCCGTTCTAAATAGGGTACCTATGTAATTTAATAAGTTAGGTGATTCCATTTTGTATGTCGTTTGCTAAATATGATTTTTGCAGTGAAATAAAAGCGCAAAGAACAGACAGAATAATTAAGTGTTACTTTTGTACCTATATTTTATATGTATTTAATTTTTAATTAGTAGGTACAATGATCTGTTTAAGGGAGCATTTTAAAGGTCAGTCAAGACTACTTTCTGTTTTTTTAAATTCCTGAATCTTCAAGAATAGAATAGTCTTGTGTCTTAGCTTGTCCGGATCCTGAATTCCTTACTCGTTCTGTCCCTTCTGTATAAGGAGTAAGGAGTGAAAAACCTCACATCTGCATTTTGTGCATGTATTAAGATATCATCTTAATTACTAATCTGACCACTTTATTCTCTGATAGCTAAATGATGCTGGCCATTTAACGACAGTATTGACCTTTAAGAATGTGGAGGCTTAATAGTTTTTTTTTTTTTAATTCATGATCCGAAGCGGGCTAAGAATTGGTATAGCCCGAGGATGAAGTTTTATTTTTGCTAACGTAAAGGACTAGACGGACAATCTCTGGTACGTGTCTGAAACATACAATTTGCGAAAGGGACGTTTTGCGAAAAGGAGATATTGCTATCAAGGGACATTTTGCGAAAGGGAAATTTTGCGAAAACGGGTTTTAATTGCTTATTGTAATTACATATTTATTTTGCGAGGAGCCTTACCTTTTGACTTGCGATCGTCAGTGGTCAAGTCTATTCATATAAAAAAAATCCAAAACAGAAGCTCTTATAAAATTTTAAATGCCATCCATCTTCTATACCTACCTACGCATGACATTTATTTTATTTATTACACAATATATTAATTTTGTTAGAATTTTCAGTACCTCACGGTTTAAATAGATTTTATCTGATTTTATGCTAATCAACCTAATATTATTTCTAAGTGTAAGTAGTGTTTTTATATTTAAAGAAATTCAACATTCCATCAAATACCTCAGTCACATGATATTAAATTTGCCAATGTATATGTCGCAGGAAAAAATGGAAATCAGGGATTTATATCACGAAACCCCGGTTAAATGCCGAAATCCCTTGTTTATTATGTCTTCTTACTAAAACAATCTAGTGATATGACAAAATATCAATTCATCTACACATATTTTTCATCATACATATTTATAGTATTGCAAGGCAACATAGTGTTCCAGTGTTCCTGATTAAATATGTTGTTTATATTAAAGATATTTTTAACTTCTTTGGAATTTGATAACGGTAAGTAGGTCTTTATTAGCAGTGCCTGCCTGCCTACACCCACTTTACACTGCTTTATCAATAAATAATACTGGGAAAACTTAGTCACAGAAGTTCTTATAAACAATGTTTTTATAAGAAGATTTACCACTGAATAAAGTAACTATATTTTAATTGGACATGTTTTTTTTTTTCGTAAGATAGAAGTGATCTTTTTCATGAGTAGAAAAATAGTTTGCATATTACAGTTACTGATCTATATTGTAAACACAGCAAATGGCTTTAGTTATAATAAATTATATGAAATGAAAGGAAGATTTAATGTATCTACAGTTCTTTAACGTCTGTTGCGATTTTTATCTCATTTATATGTCGGCTTTTACTAATAGCAAGATGTTCTTTTTGAAGTGATGTTTTGCTTAAAAACTCGGAAGTTCATTCACGTTTAGTTAAGCAAATCGATGTGAATAGATTTGCATTGAATTACAATAATAAACTTGGCGATAAGATCTGTTTAATACGGCTATCTGGTCATTGTCATTTGATATCTAACAGATTCTACTTTTTTTTTTAATTATGAACATTTATAACTTTTTTTGCAGAATCTTAATCACAAAAGGTAATTTTCCAGCAATAATTAATAATCTCTTTCCCCGCGTACGTACGTGTCTATAGATATGTAGGTAGGTAGGTACTTACCTACCTCCACCTTGATAGTAACTTTTTGAGCCTTTTAATTCATCGTAATATAGATACATAAAATAAGTATATTGTAGCATGGGATTTTGTTATTTTAGTAAACACTTATGTAGGTATGTACTTCAAAATTAAGACATTTTAGTACTTCATGATAGGAGGTGGTAATAGCTAGAAAAGGAACGAACGAACAAATCCTATTATTTATTTTTTACGACAAATTGAGAACTTAGAAGCAGCTGGTTCAAAGTGTGAAGGGTCGAGCATGCGCCTGCGACCATCGCCGGAGCGCAGTCGGGTCGAGATATGACGTGGCGAAAACAAAACGGGTCCGAATTGAACCGAGCATTCCGATTCGGAGCCTCTATGTGCAACACCTCAGCAGGCCTATACTATAATGCGATGGAAATTGTACATAATTGTAGATTTAAAGAATTTAAAAATACGTATTTAATTTCAGTTTATAGTAATAATTAATACTATTATAAAAAATTGACTTGTTTTAAAAAATAATATTTATAACAATATATACCGCTGTATCTATCGCTTTATTCTTAATTTATCCATTTCACCATAGGTACAGAAAGATGAAATTTATTGAACAATAATGTATAATGCTTGCTTATATTATGTATTATATTATTTTTAAACTGTTTGCTTAATACTCGTACTTTATCTTCGGGTAGAAACCAAGTGGCAATAATAAGTAAACAAGTTAACTTCAAAGTCAAATCAAGTGCGTAGGTGAGTAGACCTACTTATTTCAATGTTAAAAGTTTGTTTTGGCCTTTACATATTATTGTTTTGGACATAGTACTCTTTTACTACTAAATGATATTAAGTTTTGATTTAGCGACACAATTTATAAGCGTAGGACAATTATTGAAGAAGAAAAAAACACGGTGTAAAGTACTTGCACTGTTAAATTATTTAATGTCCTTGTACCAATAAGGATTAACGGTCATTGGCTTGGTGATAAGATAGCCGATTGTAGCGTCAGGTGGGCGGTAAGGTTCATAAAGTGTGGACCAGCCAGCTTCACTCAGGTGGAATCTTCTCTAAGAATGCGATCGTATAATGATTATAATCTAGAGTCGCGTCCACCAACGATTCGTCATCGTCCGATTTACTTAATGGAATAGCCAATAACCGTGTGAATCGCTGCTGATGACTTTTGATTGTGCCTATAGAAACTTCAAGCTGGATAGAGATTTTTAATGGCCTCTCACGACTAGCGTTTGATTTGGTTTTTGTTGTGAGTAATTCTTATTTTGAAATCTAAGTGAAATGAGTGCCGAATTTTCTCGGTGAGAAAATTGGAAGCGAGGAATGGTCACACTAAGAAAAGATTTTACCTTTTCTCTTAAGTTCGGTGAAGTTTTGTTTATTATGGTCGAGTTCTTCATTTAAGTTCAAGTAAAAAAAAAACTTCTTTTCTTCTAATATGTATAATAAAAAACTGACACATTTCTTCCGTCTTCGGTGGTAACTTAAAATCATGAAAAATGTTTATTCGACTATGATTTACTATAATCAGTAATTACTAGTTCACGATTAGCTTCAATATGTTAGCTAAGCATTTGTTTATTTTTTACAGGTAAGCAGTAAACCGCATGACGCATCAAACGTAATTGCAGCATTTACAGCTCTAAGCTCTAAACCGATCGGTAAGTGGAGCAGGCAATACTGATAAATGTATGTAATTTGCGTGTTTGTTGACTAGACAAATAACCATTTACCTACTCAACTTATCATTGCAACCTGTTATGAAGATAGTATTTTAATACTAGATGTAAATTATAAAGGTAGTTTTGTATTTAACAAAATTTTATAAAGCTTAAATTTATTTAATTCACGATATGTGTTGGTAATTTTAAGACCACCCAGAATTAAGCTACAAATGAGTTTTCCCGGTTCTCGTGATCAAAAGCAGGAGGTTCTTAAGGCTTTTTCTTGTACCAACATTCCTTGCATAACTTCGTTTAGCAAAGAGAGCGGCCAATTAAAACGAATATTTATCAAAATTACCATAAAAACGAGCGCTTTACGTGCATAACTAACTGTAATTTTAAAAATTACTTCGGCTTCATATCTTACTTTAGTGGCGTTATCAGTGAAAATAAAACGGCAATTCGGAGAGTCCTGCGCAGGACGCGGCGCGGGCGCATGGGAGCGGAATGCAGTCGGGCGGGGTCGGCGGGCGGGGGGCTTCGCGGAGCCGGCCTATAAACTGCAGTGCTGGGGGCTTAGCGCTTTCCAAGCTGGATTTTTGAAGGGTTCAGCCTGGATTCCTCGCGGTTTTAATCCATGATTCAATCAATTATCATAATGATTTATAATTTGGTCTTTATTTGAATTTTTAATGTTTTTATAGGTACACATTTATGTTATTTTGCTTTACGGTAATGTAGAGGTTTCCTATAAATTATACTTGTGGCAGTGCAGAGCACAGACGAGATTTTTCTCTTTTACCACAAAGCCCACAAAACCACGACGAGATCCTAAAATGTTAGCCGTACATACATACAAAAAACTGATTAATTCGTAGGGATTTTACTTTTAATTTAGTCCGAAAACCAACAATATTATATAAATATAAATAACCTACTTTAGCACTTTCTCCAATGCACCGTGACACCTTTCTTGCTCCAGTTGAGTGGTGTAATTATTATGACGTGGGAGCGGGCAACCACCTCACTCGCTCCTGAGTCCAGCCATAACCCACCTAAGTTTAATATAATGAGTTTCGCAAATGCACAAGCCTAAGTTCTTCGAAGAAAGTAAAGTCCTGGTTCGTAGAGGCCTCTTGAGTTATTTTCATTTTAACGTGTGCTCATTTTAGTGACGTATCGTTTAAAGAAGACTAGGTTTAAATGTTAAAATGTTTATAATTTGTAAATAATTTATATGCTACATTTATATTACTATTATATCCTACAATATCATTTCACGATTCGATTTAAATCATCTCACCCTCACTCAATTATACTTTTTCTTCGATACAACTAAAGTATACACTCCGTCTGAATTTCTAAAATTGTAAAGGTTAGGTATAATGGTCAATCTTCACAATTTTCACAAAAACGGCCGTATTTTATCAAAGTTTTGATGTTAAACGGGACCATTTAAGCGCCGCTAAGATAAGACAATTTAGCATATTTACGCGTAAAAATGGCATGCGTTGGGCCAGCTAAAGCTAAATTGAGTTAACTGTCTAACTACGAGTAAATACTGCTAGCACTAATAAAAGCACTAGGTACTTTGTTATCTAAAAAAACTAAGCCTTTCAAGATGCCTGTCTCTTTGTTTGGCAAATTGCTTGTTAGAAGTACCCTTTGCTTTTTACCTGTAATTTGCAATGGGTAGTTTTACCCGTACCGACCTATTGTGAGACACGTAGACAAATGGTAATCCCGCTTCGGAACGGAATTTACATGACCAAGCCACTCAAAGGTTGTTGGCTACCACTTCGTTAATACTCGGGAATTCGGGATTGTCTCATTTATTGCGGTCTTCATCGAAGCAAAAGACATTTGAGTCTCTGTTTTTAAATTTTCTTTTTAATACACATCTTGCAGTAAACCCTCTGTAATCAGGCATCAAATTTCACCAATTAGTATCTTAAATTATCCTGCCTGACTTGTTGGCTCATACGATTATCTTGTACTTGAAATTCTCGCTTTAATGCCGATACTTGGGTTTTATTGCTTTGTTCACCTGGAATGTCAGGTCATAAAATTAATAACGCCTTCTTCAGGTCTGCGATCAGCCACGGGCACGAAAATTAATCTCAGTTTAATTAAATCTGCACAGCATTACAATTTTAAACACAATTCTTCTTTTTTATGTGGTGCCAGTATCAATAATAAAAATAGAAAATTGAGCGATGTTTGTCTGTTATTTAGACTTACCTGAATAAGAGTAGCAGCTAGCTAGAGGAATACTTTCACCATATCTAAGAAATTCACCAACAGCAATGCTGCATGTCGAAAGGCTGTATTTTTTTTATTGATTTGAATAAAATAGTTCTATGTTCTAAAGTATGCTGAGAGCCCTATGTCCCTAATTAGGGACTACAGGATATGATGATGATGATGTTCTAAAATATAATCGGCGTGCAGAATAAGTGTACAAAAAATTTGTAATCAAAACATGTTGCTAGTTACAAAAGTTACGGAATATAATAGCAGCTAAAACATGAAAAGCCTTGCCAACAAAACACTCAGGATTATAAGATTGTGACCCAAATTCACATGATGTTAGCAAAGTGAACCTCCACAATAACACGAAAGCTCACTTGAAGCCGGTATTCGGTTCAGAGTAACAATAGGCTAATGGCTGAACAATACAATGTGCAATGGAAGGCTGACTATTACATTTCAAAGCATTGTAGATGAGCGTAAATATGTTGAGTTTATTTTTTATTTTTTATTGGCATGTCTTCATACTTCGTCTGCACGACCTATTTCAGAATCATAAAAAAATCATCCAGAATAAGCATAGTAACATAGTGTCTTAATCGATATTGTATTGTATGAGTGTCATGAGATATTCTTAGTAAGTGCGTGTAATCATTTTAATCATGAGTATACTGTGTGTTTGATATGAATAACTTGTATTATCTGACTTACATACCTACTCTCATTATGTTTTCTTCCTTGACAACAATAGTGGTCTTGTGCAATGCATGCATATCGCTACACCATTACCATATGTAGTCGTAATTATTTTTAGAATTTATAGTGCTTACATTTTAGTAAAGTATGGTTGTTTTAATTAATAATATTAAGTATTTCATTGTTATTTGTTTATTGCAGAATCATCATGTTCATTGTTTAAGCTATAAGTCTGGTGTCTGAATCGACATGCTTCAAATTTAAGATATAGACAGATTCTTTGTGTCAGTAGTAAGTAAAGTTGATAAATTCGTTAACAAAAACTATATTTGATTAAATTATGCACATTTTAAATACGTTAATGTCTTTATTATTATTTTCGATAAAGGTTATTCACTTCGTGATTTTAATCGCATTGATGTTTGAAATCTATACCTATCTACTTACTTAATGTCTTTTATGGCTTTTTGGAGTTAAGTAAAAAGTTGTATAATAGCAATCAAGCCGGACTACGTTGGTGGTATGAAAAAGTTCAAACAATAGTTTTGGACCACAATAATATTTCTTGTTTTGTTTTGTTATTTCCGGCGATGGGCAGCACATGGTGTGATATCTATGTTGTAGGTAGGTAATAGAAGACGCCGCGCGCCGCTTCTCCAATTTTAGAAGCATAAGTAGATTTTGGTGTATGTACGCATGTACGCTCATACGTTGCCTAGTTAGATACGGCTCCTTTGATATTCAATTGAAACGTTGCTAGTTAGTAGGTATAAATTGTTTGCTTTGATCTTGCCAGAAAATTAAATTACATTTCGCCCCTTTGAGCTGTTTATGATTCTATAGAACATCATTATTTAGATTCTTTGCATTTACACCGACATCATCTTCATGCATTTTTCAGTTACTGTATACCTATTTCACTTTCATCCCTTCTTGCAAAGATACATTCTTTTTAATTTTTACTCCAACTAAAATATCAAAAGTGGGATACAAATAAATAACCAAAAGAACACACACTAGCTATTCGACGTTTGGAGATACAATAATCGGAACTATGATAGCCTGAAGCGGTCCCTCGGGGCGTCAAACTATGGCTGGTTGGCACCATGGCACCACGTCGCGTTATGAATGAACGACGCCGGCGGGCGAGGGGGTCGGGGGGTCGGAATTCCAAAAACTCGAGTGGGCGATGCGCCTGCGCTGGGCAATGGGCAATGGCATAAAAAACGAGCCGAATACAATAGTCCCAACATGATGCCGCGACTCCAGTTATTATTTTAATAGCGCGCGTGGAAAGCTGTAATTTCGTGTTTTGTGCGATTACGAAAAATACGTCACTTTTGTCGTGCATAGACTATGAATGACACTCTTATAATAACAGTATTTTCTTCTCTTTCTCTCAATCACCTACTTCTTGTCAAGCAAAAATCACACTAATTTAAGCTGAGCAATATAGATCATTTCACATTACAGAGCAACAGCAAATTGGACTGTTATCTGTACAAATAAGTAAGCAAACCATTTGAGATCTGACTCGGAATCAATTTCACATAGAACCAGACTAACAACCACCTCGAACAGGTGTACCTGATCGGTGTTACAAATGTCTAAACAGAAAGCGCGGGGTGAACGCACGTGTGGAGTGTGCACCACATCGAATGGGGAAACCAGGGTCTGAGGCGCCGGCTAGATGAACTGCATTCCACCAGTGTCTTTGTCATGTTAAGCAAACAGGGCTCATTATGCTGTTATTTTAACAAGGCATGGCGGCGGCGGTGTGCTGTGATAGTGTGTGGCGCCTTAAATTCTATATCATCTTGAAATTATTGTTGTCAGGTTGTATGGTTCTCGTTTCGATATGTTTGTTGACCGGTATACGACTTGGGATTAAATCAATATTGAAGAATTCTTGTAGATTTTTAATTTCCTTCTATACTGTTTACTTCTTAGGGTTGACCAATCGTCATTACAAAAGATATTGTTATTTCTTAATAAAAAATATTCTGTATTCAAAACACATTTTAAGAGTAAAAAATTGGGTAGGTAGTACCTACTAGGTACCTGTAACAGTAATAATAACTACATTTTTAAAAAAATCTCCGATTTTCAAACTAGACCCGCCACTGTTAGGTACGTATTAAAATTTGCATTAGCGTCACCGGTTTGCCGTATTCAATGCACCTGCGTTTTGTAAGTGCAGAATAATAAGCGAATCGAGTGCACTTAGTGGCGAGCCGTAAAATTGAGAGATTATGCACCTCGCATCGCTGCATGAGCTTTTGATACGACACAAGCTTGCAAATGGCCGCGATTCTGCAAGCAATGTTCAGGAATCAAAAACTTCTTCCTATCATGGGGTTGAGGTTAGCTTCAAAAGGTCTTAAAGATATCTCTGGGTACAGCAGCTATTTGTACCTACTATGTATTTATAAAGTTGTTGTCCTAAGGCTACTATTATTTATTATACTTCTTCAGTTCTTCTGTGCCGGGGTTTTCGCCTAGGATTTTTAATCTGCGGCATAATTTGATCTTGCACTGCATGTGTTGGATGTGCAAAAATGTGTTTTTGACGCAATCATGCAACTCTATCATTTTATATATGTATGAAAGAGACAAGAATAATCTAACTGACTACGTAAAGCTGTGCACTTGTCACGTCTTTATTATCTGCTAAAACAGATATGGGCGGAGAGATGAGATGTGATTCACAAATACAAGATTGTAACTCAGAACATGTTCTGCGCTGCAAGAAAAGCACAGTTTAATGTAAACTTGGGACTTGGACTAAGTAATTTTTCACACGCAACTGTTTTTAGACGAATTGTGTAATGAACGAATATTCCTGAAATAACCCTCCTTCGGCAGTCGGGTAAAAATTAGAAACAGCTTTGTGTCAGAATCGTGGTCATTTAGTGTAAGTGCAGTTACGTTACGATGTAACGGTAATATCGGAGACTGCAGACATTACAACTGTTGCATTGCAGGTCCTTCCAAGTGATTCTTTTAAGACCGACCATAATTAATTTAGTAAAACAAAGTAATTTATATGCAGAAAAAGTACGCCGAATTTTTACTGTCAACTTCTACGTTAAATGGCTCTCCTATGAAATGGAGGAGTTGTTATAATTATAACCCCACACGTAGCAGGCAGGTCGGAGATAGTAGTTATTGGTTACACAGGTGAATTCCATGGATTTTGCAACCTTTAGTCGCCTCGTAACATTGATAAGCCTGGCTGCAACCACTGGGCAAACCGAACCCAAACACTTTCTCTCTGTGTTGGTTAGTTCATAACCGTCCGTTATTTTAAAATCCGGGAAAGTATAAAAAAACAAACTACCAGCAAAACGGGAGTATTAGTGAACAATAGACAGTACAAAAGTACTTACCCAAATAATACAAGTGTTTATGACTAATGCATATTTTGTAGCGAGGACAAAAGCTGCGATCCATCCAATCCAACAAAGTGTTGTAACTCCACACCATTTTACGGCCATCTAGACCATTTAGCAAAGAGCCCTGTCGACATATACCGCTATACGCATTCAGGTGTCTTTCATTTAGGTCAGTTGGCAGAATGGACCAGGATTTTAATTTAGGTTTTGAAGCCAGAGATTTTAGGTTGGTTTTCGTGTGGTCTTTAGAAGATGGTAGGTGGTTTGTCGGCGCCTTTGATGGAAAGAGATAACGTCTACATCAGCGCAGGCGCAGGTAGGCTTTGTACCTTTATATTTAGTTGTGTTGTATGCATTGCCCTCCGGTGTGTTGTAACCATTTTTGTTCCGTGTTATTTTTCACACTAATGTCCTTGGAATTGTGTATTTGTTTTGGTTATTTTGAAAACCCGAAATCTAAATATTTGGCCAAAGATTAAAAGTGTACGTGCTCTCGATTGACACCAAGACCGGGAGAAGACAATGCGATAATTTTATCCAATGATTTCATCAATCATTTCGTGACGATTTGATTTCTCAGAAACGAATAAAATTCGATACTCCTATACAAAACCGTCATTTCAAAATCGGACCGTCTGTACAAAGAGTAGAAGATATTTTATTTAGTTTCCGTAAATAGTTTCGTGAATAATATTGATTTAAAAAAAAATAACAAAAAAAATTACTATGTAGTTGTTTATCCGCGACGGACGGGACGTTTAGGTAGGTACTCATGAAACTGAATACTTTCCCTGAGGAACAAAGGTTGAAATCACAAAAATAATTTTAACTCGTCATACAAAGTGGCCGGTGACGTGACTGAAGTTTATATGACACTACACAGAAAAAAAAAATTACTTGAGTCAAGTAAGTTTACTTGATTCAAGATCTTTTCGCATTTCGATATAAGGAAAGTCGAAAATGTCTTCGCCCGAGATATAAAATGTCTCGTCTTATAGTTCTTAGCCCAAGAAAGAATTTGTCGTATCAAGATTCAAATGTTTCTTCTTTTGAAATCTAAAAGATTTTGCTTCAAGTGTGAAACTGTTTCAATTGAAGCATGCTTATGTTTTCACCCAAGAACTTAAAATATCTTGTTTAAAATAATATCTCAATCTCAATTGAAGCATGCTTATGTTTTCACCCAAGAACTTAAAATATCTTGTTTAAAATAATATCTCAATCTCAATTGAAGCATGCTTATGTTTTCACCCAAGAACTTAAAATATCTTGTTTAAAATAATATCTCATTCTCAATTGAAGCATGCTTATGTTTTTACCCAAGAACTTACAATATCTTGTTTAAAATAATATCTCATTCTCAATTGAAGCATGCTTATGTTTTCACCCAAGAACTTAAAATATCTTGTTTCAAATAAAATTAATAGTTGACTCAAGAGCGTTATATTCTTGTTGTAAAATAGAAACAAATTCCGTTCAAATAATATCTCAATCTTTATTTGAAATTTTGAAGTTTTAACCCAAGAAATTATGTATCTTGTTTCAAATTGAATTAAAGATTTACTCAAGAGCGTTAATTCTTGTTGTGAAATGGAAACTTATTCCATTCAATTATGTGTCCATCTTTACTCGAAAGCTTAAATGTCTTCACCTAAGAAATTAAGTATTTTGTAGCAAAATGGAACATTACTTAGATGAAGTAGCATTAAATTTTGATCCAATATATTTTGTGTTTTATTTCAAGTATAAATATGTTTCCGTACAAGCGCCATATGCTATCGAATACCCTACATATTTCACTCTTAGTTATTTCCTACTCTTAAAATAGATGGCATTAAAATACCAATTTCGGTAAATATCGTATCAATACTCGGTTAAAACGGGTTTTACGATTATGTTTGCTAGGATTATGTAATCGCAAACCCCATTTAACGGGTATTGATAAGTATTTACCAAAACTGATATTTTAACGCCATTTTTTTTAAAGAGTAGGAAGAAACTAAGAGAAAAACATGTAGAGTACATAACAGAATATGGCAGACAATAATAATAATAATATAACTATTATAATTTAGACATTCACTACTATAAATACACGAGTGAACAATAAATAAATCAAACCCTTATTATAAACATTTTGAAACACATTTATACGTAAAGGAAAGGAAAGCTTACGCTAGTGATTTAAATAAAATAAATCTTACTTTAATACTTAGTTTATTAAATATTTTTCAATTTATAAAACCACACATAATTATTAATTACCTACTAACACCTGCATTTTTAGTAAACTAAGCGTTATATTCTTAGAAATAAGATTACCACTTATTAATTAATAAAACGACACAAATTTACGAATTGCATGTGGCTCAGGCTGGCTGGACGAATCGTTGCAATAGCCCACATTTAACTAGGTCAATAGGGCACCTTATGTGACGGCTAAACCATTTAGGTGTAGAAGGTCCAGCTTGTAAAATGGTAATAACAAGACCTTCTGCATCTAAAAGAAATATATCTTATGCTACTAAAACGAAACAAAATTGATGATAACAATTATTATTAATTAAAATGTCAACCTATTTTTTTTGGGTTTGTCCCCGAGCTTACCGTTCCCCGAGCTTACCGTCCCGGAGCTTACCGATTTTGATAAAATTGATTACATTTTATTTTGTTTTTTTTCTACTATTTCCAACTTGTACAATAGAGATCAAAAGTGTTTAAAAGTAGGTATGAAATGTGTTTGTTTGGTTACTGCAGGCAGAATTATGTGAACTTAATGATGAAAGTTATAGTACTAAAAATGTATGTGTAACTATTAAATTAAATATAGCAATTTTTTAAGATAATAATTGCCATCATAATTAATAAAAAAACAAATTATTGTGATGATTAAAACCTGTGATAATACACCAGCAGATTAATAAACGCGATTATTTAACAGCGATCTAGAACTTATTATTTATTCCTATAAAGTATAGAATTCGACTTTTCACTTTTGCTGCTAATAGTACTTTATAGCAAGATTGTCATTTTAATCGACTTTTTATAATAATTACAAATCGGTAAGCTCCGGGACGGTAAGCTCGGGGAACGGTAAGCTCGGGGACGAACCCTTTTTTTTTTGTAAGAAGCGTTTTTTTTTGTTTATGATTATTTATTTTTTATTTTAGATAGGTAACAAATAATAATCAAATGAGAATGAATCAAATAAAATTTACTTAACACATCTCAATAAGATTAACGACATGTAACAACATCATAATCAAGCACTAAGAAATCAAATTAAACACACCCCAAAAGTTTAACTTTAAAAAAAAATTCTATATATATTTTTTTAAATTGCACTTTGTAATTTTCATCGTAAATATAATGTTAAACATCCATTTAAACCTTATGCCGTTGACCAACTGTTTGAGGTAAAATTATTAAAATTGAGTAAACGTTTAGTAAGACAATAGGGAAAGAAACGTGGAATTGAATGCAATAATAATTAAATGGATGTTTAATATTTATAATTTGATTTATTAGTGCTTGATTATGATGTTGTTACATGTCGTTAATCTTATTGAGATGTGTTAAGTAAATTTTATTTGATTCATTATCGTTTGATTATATGCTGTTACCTATCTAAAATCAAAAGTTAATAGGTAATCATAAAAAAATACTTCTTACAAAAATAATTTTGTTTCGTTTTAGGAGCATAAGATATATTTCCTTTAGATGCAGGTCTTATTATTACCATCTTGACCTTTTGCAACCTGGACATTTTGCGCCCTGGACCTTTTGCAACCTGGACCTCCTTATTTCAGAGTGTGTGACGCTACACAGTCTCAGATAATCGATCAAAATCGAATCCAGCCAGCTTGTAAGCTATTTTGATGATTTGTCCAGCCAGCCTGAGCTACATCGAATTGCCACCAAGAGGCATATTTTATAAAACCACACATTTTATTGAATATTTTGAAATATATAAAACCACACATAATTATTAATTTTACACCTACATTTTAGTTAACTATGCGTTATTTTCTTAAAAATAAAATTACCACTTATAATAAAACGACAACAAAGATTATACAGAGAGTCGCGAATAAGTCGAATACACTTACAATAGACATGAAAATGTTGCACGGTGTCACTTTGTGCTGCAGCCTTTTCTTTCTGTTGATTTATGACCTTGTCGATATCTCCTGCGTTCTGGAACAATACATGTAACAAATTAAATCTATCATTTAACAAATTAAATCAGAGTTTTGATTTACAGGTATAAAACATAATATTATGCCAATCGATAGAAAAACATATTACAAACAACAAATACTCTGAAAAAATGTCGTAGTAAGTAATATACTTTCTTATTCCAGTTTGAAAATAAAAAATATTTAAAAGAGAAGCTCCATTTAATTGATCTAATAGACCATTATCATCATTTTAAAGCATTCCGTGTCACTGCTAGTAATAAATTAGGATATCATAATAATAAAATAACAGTAAGGTACAGATCCCTCGGCGAAAACATAAGAGTAGGAACAAAGAAAATTACCCCTAATTTGGTTAGTATTTTTTGCACAATAGGTACGTACCATCATCCGTAATGTCTCCTAGAATATCAATGAGCGTTTTTGCATGTGTGTTGGTTACTACATTTTCTCGGAGAGTTAAAAGTTTTCAGAAAAATGTATCCCAGTTTTTGTAAAAGTTAAGTGACTTTTCTGTATATTGTCGCTCAAAATCCAAAAATATCTGAAACAATATTAAAAAGTAGGTACCTATAGAAAATTTCATAAAAAAATATATTATTAAATCTTATCTGTATGCAAGTACCCATGTCTGAATTAATATAATAAGTAAGTAGGTACTCTTTGTATGAACTTCGTTTTCGCAAAATGTCTTACCAGAGTGTCGCTTTGCTATCCTTTAATATCTTCCAAGTTTCGATTGTTTCCAACTGAGAGTATATACACATATTACATGAAAGCTGTCCCAACTTCCAAATCTGCCTTGGGAAGATATGTGCCTGCTAAAGGCAAATTAGTGGACAAGGTGCGGAATCTTTTAAGTGACTTTTCTGTATATTGTCGCTCAAAATCCAAAAATATCTGAAACAATATTAAAAAGTAGGTATAGAAAATTTCATAAAAAAATATATTATTAAATCTTATCTGTACGCAAGTACCCATGTCTGAATTAATATAATAAGTAAGTAGGTACTCTTTGTATGAACTTCGTTTTCGCAAAATGTCTTACCAGAGTGTCGCTTTGCTATCCTTTAATATCTTCCAAGTTTCGATTGTTTCCAACTGAGAGTATATACACATATTACATGAAAGCTGTCCCAACTTCCAAATCTGCCTTGGGAAGATATGTGCCTGCTAAAGGCAAATTAGTGGACAAGGTGCGGAATCTTCTGTACATTTCAGGAACAAAACGTAGAAGCACTCAAACTTCAACATCTTCATCGGCTACAGATGTAACATGTAATCAAGGTAATTATGAGGTCCAGTCCAGTTCACCTTTGTATATACTGATTTTCTTAATTGTATTTTGTAACTTTTGCAATTTTTCAATTGCTTCCATCTGTACCTATACCTACAGAGCCGTTATCTACACGGCACACTTCACACAAAATGAAATTTCGAACAGACACGCCACACCTTTAAAACAGAAAAGGCAGGCAGTAAAATGCCGCCACGCACGCCGCAGATGAAATCCGAAAGAAAGAAAGCAGTGTTACCAACTTTTACCAAATTTTCTCCCAAGTTTTTTTCTGAATGTCCCTATAACATATAACCTCATCCCATCATATGTATAGTATTTATTTATTCCATGTTTTTATGTATGTAATAGCATTATAATACCGATATATTTACTTAATTTTACTTATTTAAATATATTACGCATAATCATAGCAATGATTATCAGCTCGGCTTTGCGTCACTTTGCTTTTGGTATTTTTTGTTTTCTTACCTACACTCATCTGCTCTCAAAGCGATGCCCGATACGTATCGATATATCGGTGTATCGATACAAAGCCATGCGATACATCGATATTTTGAATCGATACACGCCAATACGATACGACGCTGTATCGTATCGCTTCATCGCAATATCGCATCAAAAATATCGTATCACACAAACAGCCTTGACGTTTGTTTACGTTTGCGTTTCGGAACTTTTTTGTACATAATGCCGCTTATAGATGTAGGTACAGAAGCCAGCACATGCGGTTGGACATTCGCACTACGAAATTCAACCCTACCGCAACGAAATACGGGCGCTCTCAAGGTCAACGTGTACAGCCGCATGTGCTGGCTACTGTACTTGTATCGTAGTCTACACCACTTTTGTAATTATGATGATGCGAGTAAGTGGATTGTGAACAATATTTATTATGTAGGGTGTGGCCCTTAAATATGTATCAGTTGGTTCGACGACACTATTCTTCTGTAATTCGCTAACAGAAAATTGAAATAGACTAGAACCTGTTGTAATTCTTCTTTCGTTAACTGCTAACTAACCTAGGTATTAGTTTTATACTGCGTTTTATACTATATTGGACTGGATAACTAGTTTTTTAATAAATAAATCTAAAAATAAAACCTCCATTTTACTTAAAAAACCAATGCGATATTTTCGATACGATATTTGCAGTATCGATACAAAAGCA
Organism: Teleiodes luculella; assembly: GCA_948473455.1. Taxonomy (NCBI): domain Eukaryota; kingdom Metazoa; phylum Arthropoda; class Insecta; order Lepidoptera; family Gelechiidae; genus Teleiodes; species Teleiodes luculella. The sequence goes on along the minus strand of OX419585.1, from coordinate 13,940,317 downwards.
TACGATACGAATCGCGTATCGATACAAAGCCTTTCGATACGTTACGTACGATACGATATATCGATACAAAGCGGTGTATCGGGCATCCCTGACGGGCAAACCACGCAGAAATAAGTCGTCCGTCCGTTTGCTTTCATGTACCTATACTTAAAAAACAAATACCTATATTAGAAAGATCTAAGATGACTAAATATTTATTGGATGATAGATTATAAAGAAATTCGTTTTAAGTATTTTGTTAGACACAGATTTTTTTTTTATTTACTTTGAGATAAAAAGTGATCACTCGGTAAAAAAGTTTTGGATTCGTTTTATACAGTAGGTACCTACTTACTCATACAAAATAATATTTCATAGTGTGCATATTTAGTGAAGCAAGTCTGTATTTTTGGTACGCCTTTTCGATTTTTTTGTTGAATTTTTTGTTACTTGGGCGATTAATTACCTATATGCTTTTTTAAATTATTATAACAAAATGTATTTCGAGGGGTGCCTGGTAAAACCCGATAAGTGCTCAAAATGTGATTCTGAGATAATCGAAGTTAAAGTTTTGATGCCGATTTACCATACCTAAATCTTGTAAAAAGTAAAGTAAAAGTAAGTAATAAATTGCAAAATATATTCTTAAATCAAGTTTAATTAATTACAACTTCAAATTGTATTTACTTTTCCTATAAAAAATGTTTATTTTGAGTAAGGTGCATACTTAAAGGGTTTTAGAACGGAAACAAAACTAGTTTTTAGGACTTATACTTGATATTTTTCTTTGAAAAACATCTTCCATCATCATCATTAGAGCCACTCACTACTTACTTAAAATTATCAAAAAAAGAAATAATTGTAATCATTATCATCAGTATCTAGCGCAGTTTCATTATTATCGTTTTTAAGCTTTAAATCCAGCGGTGAAGTTCTTCCGGAATGATCTGTTTCGCGCACATAGCTTATGAATGTAGTTTTTAGTGACACTTATTGAGAGCTAACTACAGTATAAAGGTTCCAGTCCTTGAAGCAACTTAAAATTAACAGAAGGTGGGTTTAATTATCGTTTCTGGTTTCAGGTGTGATTCTGAGATCTATAGGGCCTGCCCCCGTTACACCTTTCGGCATTCAGGAAACTTTCTGCTCCAACAGCCATTGGTTCTACGGGCAATCTCGCCTACTGTCACTTAAGTTTAGCAGCTCTTTTGGCTATGTCGGTTACTTTAGTTCGTCTGCGGATCTTATCATTCCTAACTCGATCGCGCAGGGAACCTCCAAGCACAGCCCTCTCCATTGCTCTCTGAGAAACTTTGGGCCTTCTTAAGAGGCTCATTGTTAACGACCACGTCTCGGATCTGTTTCGAAGTCATAACTGGCATGGCAATACACATTGTTCAAAGACCTTTGACTTGAGCTGCAGTATTTGGGTTGAAAACATGATGGCAACTTTCCGAACGCTTTCCAGCTGAATGCTGAATGCTTTTTTGGAGTGGTCATTGGTAACCACTAATAGTAGTAAGTAGTTTCTACTTAGGTACATGGGCGTTTGACATTACTTTTGTTTTCTCCATGTTCATCTTCAGGAGACTATTGAGTTCATCGAGCATTGTGTCCAAGTCTTCTCAGGTCTTAGCCATGAGAATAATATGTCGGCAAACTTAAGGTGAGATATGTATCCGCCATCAATGTTGATAGTATCAACATTAATGCCTCTTTCCAATCCAGAAGCTTTAAGATAGATAATTTAGCGGTGAAAAGTAATTGGAGAAATAACGTCTTCCTGTCTCACACCCCGCTGCAGCTACATTGGTCTGAAGTTCTGATCCTGGAGTTAAACAGGTATGGAAGCATTCTCATACAAACACCTCGATATACCGGTAGTCAATTTGGTACCTCTGAAGAGATCCCAGCACTGCCCAGATTTCTATTGAACCGAAGGCCTTCTGTAGTCCACGAACGCCATGAATAATGTCTGGTTATTCTTCAGTGTTCTGTATAACCTTCTGCAGTGTGTAAAGTGGTTTATTGTAATGTAGCCCTTTGGGAAACCGGCTTGTTCTTGAGGCTGGAAGTTGTCAAACCTGTGCCTGAAACGATTCGTGAGTACACTCGGAAACAATTTGTAGACATGACTTGGAAGTGAGATGGGTCTATAATTCTTTAGAAGGGTTTATCGCCCTTTTTAATAAAGAAGACCACCACATATCTGTGTCATGCCTGCGGCTTTGTACCTTCAAAGATGACAGAGTTATACAGTTTCTGAAGTACTTCCAAAACCGGTGTACCACCTGCCTTCAGAAGCTCAGCAGCTTTTCTGATATCGCCCGAGGTCTTGTTGTTTTAAAACTTTGAGAGCCATTCTAAACTCGTATCCGTGATGTCTTCAGTATAGAGCCCACCTCTGGCGTCAGTTGCAGTTTGAATACTGACAGGTGTTCGTGTTGTCGTGTACAGCTGTCCATAGAATACCTTTATTTCTTCCTGTAGCTCAAGCTCACATGTCACAATTCGTTACGCTCAATGACTTCCTTAATACGATCCGTCTATTAAGACCTGTCAGCATTATCTGGGACAAAAGAACCATCCTCCATCTTCCATAACCCTGAGGATAGAGTAAGAAATATTTTTGTTTTCATTAATTGTACGACGGGTCTTTAAAACTTGGATCCTGTTGTACGGACAGCTTTCACGAACCAATCATTGTAATCGTGCACACCTACTCCTTTTGCTTGGCTTTCAAATCGTTTTCGCAGCTCAGGATGGGTTTTCAGGGTTCTGGGTTTGAATTAACAACGGACGGAGCGTATTTCATCATTTTTATTTGTTTTTAGTCAACATGACAGTTACGGAAATTAAAAAAACTGAATTAATGAAAGTCAAGAATAATATTTACCTGGTTTTGCATCTTATAAAATTAGTGGTGTTGATAAGTGAATATATTTGCTAAAACCCAATAACAAGTCATAACTCTACTGTTTGTAAAAAAAATACAATATTTGTATTTATAACTCACTTTAATGGGTTTTGCCTCTATGAATGGAGGTTATTGTTTTGTAAATACTATTTTCAAAAAGCCCATAACAAGTAATAGTTGATTCTGCTAGAAAATATTTCATTAATTTGGACGTATAACACACTTTAAAGTATTCTTCTTCTCATAAGTCCATAAAAAGGGTATAAGATATTGGGTTTTGACATAACGATTAAAGCCTTACACTTTAAATATCGATTACTGGACTACACCATTAGAAAGAGCTCGAAAAGTACTCTATGGTAGTATAAATAACTCATTTTGCCAAATTGGGGTACTTATCGGGTTTTCACAGGCGACCCTCGATTTGTGCAAATGCATTTTGAGTATTTGAAATATAATTTAGTATTTTATGGACGACGTGCCTAAATCGTTCGTCTCATGGTATGTGATATTTAACTTTTTTTTATCTGACATTTTTTTTATGGAGTAGGTAAGCAAACGGGCATGCAAGTCATCTGCTGGTAAGTGAACATCACCGCCCATAGATGCCTGTCACCTTTTTTGTTTTTGAAATCAGATTTTAAAAGAAGTTTTTAGTTTCGATTGCCCAGTTCTCTTAGTCAAAAAATACGCCTAAAGTCCACAATGTCGGGGTAAAATTGTTAAAATAGCAACACTGGTAACAGTAAAACTATTCAAATACTCCTGAGTTTTGACGCAAGATTATGAATCTTGCCTCAAGATTTTATTTTAATCTGATTCTTGAGCCAAACTATTCAGATATTCTTGAGTTTTGAGGCAAGAATTTTAAATCTTGGCGCAAGATTTTATTTTAATTTGATTCTTGAGTCAAAAGAAAGTGCAATAATAATTAAATTAGGTACATATGTATTGCTTTTGCCCGCGATATTTATATATATTTTTATAATAATAATAACAAGCAACATCAAACAGCAATTTATATTTTAAAATATAATAATATAAAGAGGAAAGATTTGATTTTTTGTTTGTTTGTTTTGAATAGGCTCCGAAACTACTGGACCGATTTGAAAAATTCTTTCACCGTTGGGAAGCTACACTATTTCCAGGTGGCATAGGCTACTTTTTACCGCGGGAAATAACTTTATCTCAAAAGAAGAATCGAAAATAAAGCGGGCGTTTAAAAAATTCGAATATAATAGGTATTATGTAGTTAAGTTTCTGAAGTACAATGAATTAAAAAAAATATTGGTTGGTTCTTTGTTATTTTTATAGGTCGTCATTATCTCATATAATGTTCTATGTTCTTTAATATTTAGTTCTATAATAAAGAGTTTACATACACATGCATACCTGCATGATAAATGAAAAAACACATGGGTATTTTATTAATTAATCATTATTCAGAATTCATACTTTTGGGATTAAAAGAGGCTCGTATAGATACTATAGGAGACAAAATGGTTTGTGATCAAAATTACATGAAGTTTTATATTATTGCTCTTATTATATCAAGTAACATATTTTTTGCTTTTACATAGCTATAGTGCTGAATGAAGAATTACACTGAATGATTAACTGATTCCTGCGAGGGAAATACATTAATATTTTATTACAAAGGAGCATATTTTTTTCCTTATCATAGTCAAAATTCACGATTGAAGTATGAATTTACTCTTGAGCAAAATACCTACTGAAATATTTTGTATCAAGTATATTATCTTTTGGCCTAGGTGGGGAGTGTTGGCCAAACCCTCTATTTGCCTTTGGTAAATTAGAGAGGGTCGTGCTCCTCGGTGGAAACTAATGTTGATGATTAAATTATTTGCATTAACATAATCATAAATTAATTAAAATTTTATAGCAATTATCATACTGTTTGCCTTAACAAAATCTGAATTCTTCATTACAAAACTTACTGATTATTGGGCGAAAAAAAAAAAAATTTTGTATCAAGTAAAACATTTTTCGCTTTAACGTACTTAAAATTCTTCACTGAATTTTTAACTTATTCTTGGGTGAAGTAAGTAATATTTTATATCAAATAACATATTTTTTGTCCTAACATATTTGTAATTCTTTATTAAATAATTAAGTGATTCTTGGACGAAATAATGAAACTTTTATATCGAATATCATATTTCTTGCATTAACAAAGTCTTAACTCTTTAATAAAAAAACTAACTGATTCTTAGGCAAAGAAATAAATATTTTATATCAAGTAACACATTTTTCACTTTAATATAGTTGAAATTCTCCACTGAATTATTAACTTATTCTTGAGCAAAATAATTAATATTTTATATCAAGTAACACATTTTTCACTTTAACATAGTTAAAATTCTCCACTGAATTATTAACTTATTCTTGAGCAAAGTAATTAATATTTTATATCAAATAACATATGTTTTGCTCTAACATATTTGTAATTCTTTATTAAATAATTAAGTGATTCTTGGACGAAATAATAAAACTTTTATATCAAGTACCATATTTCTTGCATTAACAAAGTCTTAATTCTTTATTACAAAATTAACTGATTCTTAGGCGAAGAAATTAATATTTTATATCAAGTAACACATTTTTCGCTTTAACATAGTTAAAATTCTCCACTGAATTATTAACTTATTCTTGAGCAAAGTAATTAATATTTTATATCAAATAACATACGTTTTGCTCTAACATATTTGTAATTCTTCATTAAATAATGAAGTGATTCTTGGACGAAATGATTAATGTTTTATATCAAATAACACAAAACTTGGTTCAAGATTTCTAAATTCTTCATTCAATATCTAAGCTGTTTCTCTAGTTAAATATGATTCTACTTTGGTACAAGAATTAACTCTTGAATCAAAATCGTGCAGCTAAGAAAGTGTAATTCTTAATGCAAGAAACACAACTGTTTTTATCCAAGATGTATATTTTGAACCAATTAATAAAAAAATTGTCACAAGACTTTCAATCTTGAATTCTAAGAGTTTTTCATTTTTGAAACGTTAGTGCGATTATCTTACTTCAAGTAATTTATATTTGAGATCAAGTAATATTCGTTGAGAGATATTTGGTTCTTGTTTCAAAAAAGTATTTTTTTCTGTGTAGCGACCCGCCCCGGCTCCGCACGGGAAAATGGTTATTGTGGGTTATCTTTAAGCATATTATGCATGTATTATACATATAAACCTTCCTCTTGAATCACTCTATCTATTAAAAAACCGCATCAAAATCCGTTGCGTAGTTTTAAATATTTAAGCGTACAAAGGGAGGGACATAGGGACAGAAAAAGCGACTTTTGTTTTATACAATGTAGTGATAGTGAAGTTGAATTTAAATTTTGAGATTTCAACATAATATGTTCCTGAAGGAAAGTTTCATGTTCAAGTTCAGTTTCATTCAGGAGTATTCAGATAACACCGTTAAGTAGGTAGGTATATGTCCTTTTAGTTTTTGCGCCCTGAATACAAACACTTAATTATTTGCTCTAGTTACTACATCATAACCTTCTAATATCAAAGTAATGATCAAGAATAGATTGGAATTTTCTGATTCCAGTAAAGTTCAAGATACTTGATCTCTGTATTAAAATGTGTGCGGGCGCATATCGTCGTATTTGTACGTTTGTTCGTTTTTTGTTCAGTTTATTTTTTAATTCCAATAACCCGAATGAATGCAGCTGCGTTTAGGGAGATAAGGATGCCACGATGAGATGTTTTAATGATGATGATAGTTATAATTTCTAATGCGCCTTTCATGTAGTATTCGGGTACATCGAAACTGAATTTGTTACAACTCACAGAATAGAATAGAATAGAATATACTTTATTGCACACTAGAAACAATAGGATTAGTAAATTCACAAAAAAGTAACGAAAACGAAAGTGTACATGTAGGCGGCTTTATTGCTGAGTAGCAATTTCTACCAGGCAACGTTAACTACAGCTGTTTTCGAAATAAAAAAATATCGATAATTTCACGGCAACCCTAGCAACGAGGTGTTTGTACTGTCTCGTGTCTGCGTGAGTGCGCGTGCGTTTCCTGACTACGATTTAGATATTGTTTAGATTAGTCGGCCATGCTGTTCGTTATGTCTTTACCACCTCATCTCTACTAACATTAGATCGAGATATACTTCAGTCTTCATAGAAATATAAGTTTTGTAAAGCTTCTATCTAAGGATGAAACCTCAGAATAACTTAACGTTTTTAATTTTTTGTAATTAAGGGATAGAGATAATGCAAAACTACTTTCGTGGAAATAGGAATGCCCTTAAAATATTCTTGTTCAAATAGGAACTCTGAATAAATTAGTTAAACTACATCTCTCTACAGACCCTTCAGGTAACAATGCCCGTATCCGCCGGCGGGGGCGCAGCCAAAATCAAAATCAAAACGAATACCTACTTAATCAGAGACGGAGCCCCTCATGCGTCTTCTCCTTCACGATCTTTTTTTGTATCAACGCGCTAGGTCTAGGTTCGAGGCTCCCTTGAGCCGCCCCTAGTCGCGTTGGTACATGACTACTTTGCGGTAGAGCCATCCGCTCAAGTCCGGTGAAGCTTGATTCGTCGCACTTTTTTGACTCAAGCATAGGTAAAAAAAACTCTACAGAGGTAATAATGACCATGATGATGATGATGACGAATTAGACTTACTCGTTATCACCTTACCATCATCTTAGCCAAAAGTCGTTTACAGCCGAATAAAAACCAAATACCGAACTAAACGGTCTTAAACAATAGACTAAAACAAACAAGCAGAATGAATGAATAGGTGTAACAAGTAGATTATTGAATAAGAAAGGCAATTTATCTAACGGGTCATCTGTGGCCGGAAACTCATGACAGTCCAGTGGACGTTAACAAGTCGAGATTGAATCTAAAACAATAACGGGCCATTCTGACACATGTCGTGAAGTGACACAAGTGTTGACTATTACCAGCGAAAATTGTTTGACGAGACATTCATAACCCGCTAAATGGAGCAATGGTGGTACAGTCAAGTGCTCGCTAAGCTGGACACTTTGTAACTTGCACCGTTCTTATATCCATGTGATAAGAAACAGAATCGCAAGGCGCGTGTTCAGTTCGCCCTGCACTTGATTGTACAAGTTGGTCACAAAAGCAAAATAAAAAAATCTAATTCTGTACAATAATATTTTCAAATGGTTTGATTTAAAATCGGTTGGATGGAAATTAAATGCTGCATGTGAAAATTTAATCAGTACCTTTCACAATTCTTATCTCCTACGATAGAGTATCAATTTCAGACTTGGAAATTCGTGACTTAAAAAATTCTCTTTTTTTTATATTTTTCAGGTCTAGGAACCCTTCAATTTCAAGTTTATTTAATGTGCATAAATTAAATTGCTTACGACCTACTTGTTATCTTATCATGACCGTAAAAGAAGAGCTAAATATCGGCGCCCGCGCCGGCAAAACGATGACGTCATGTCAACTAGGACGTGCGACCTACATTGGTGCACTATTTCTGTACTTCAAACTGAGGTCTAGTACTTGGATAAAAGATCTGTACTATTGAAATCATGGCACGTTACATTTTAAAATTACCACTAAAACTGATCAAACTAGAAAAGAAAATGTTTGAAAATACATAGGTTGTAAAATGGGACAAGTAAGTCGTTTACCAATTTCGTTTTTAGGATCCTTGGTAAGTAGGTACTGTAAGTAAATGATTTTATTAATGATGCTACAGAAAATGTGAGTAAATGTCCTATAAATTAAGGCCTGTATTCACTTTGATTAGTGCGAGTGCAGGTGATTAGTAATTGCAAGTGATTAGCACAGGTGTGTAGTGCGAGTAGTGTCCAATTCTGTTGTTTAACTCGCAATTACTAATCACCTGCACTAATCAAAGTGAATACAGGCCTTTATACAATAACACCACTAATGGGAACACCTCCTAAAGCAAAAACCTTAATCCAACAGTTGAATTTAAGGGATTGGTTGTTAAATGTACTCGTATTTATTTTAATTATATACCTATAGTATTTTGTACGAATTTGTGTAGCTCGGGTTTAGTACTTTTACTAGTAATTTCAATGTATCTACTATCTACCTCTCCCAAATTTGGTACTAGTGAGTGTACTATAATAGTATCAGATTCTATTCAGTGCTCTTTCATTTACTATTGCTTTCCTCATTAGCTATTGCACATGTTCTGTACTATTTCTTCTGTACTAATCTCTTCACTGTGCTCAACAACAGAATCTTGAATAATACGTGTCAGTGGATGCTATGCTTTCATCTTTCGTTTGCGGATGTTTGTTTCATCCGCATTTTGGAGATGAAATTGCCCTGAAAAATTTTACATTACTTTGTACACTATAGTCATTCGGTTACGTTGAGTTGAGATGAGGCAAAGGAAACCCCTTTAAATTCAGAATATGTTGTAAATATCTTGTGCTCTACATATTTTGTGAAGAAAAATAGTGTTATGAAACCCTGAAACTGAACCTTTGTTACGAAACTTAATAAAATCGATTTCATGGACTGTGCCCTCTTTCTAAAAATATCTTGTATTATCTTTACAATGGGATTATCATTTACGATGCAAAATTTGTTATTGATGTAAAATAGCTTTCTCGATATCTAGCAATTAAACCATTAATAAAACCACTCCTTGTTTTAGCGCGGTTTTCCTTTATGATAAACCAATAGGCAATAGGTAGTTATGTACAATGTACAAACATAATTTAATTAGTACCTATATTTTTTATTGCACTTGGAAATTCATAAACAATGATTCTGTAAATAACGCAAATTATGATTGGTTATAAATTGTTTTTATTTATATTTTTTATTTGTAGAGCTTTATTAATTTAACCTATTATAGGTAAATCATGATGCGTCATATTCTGTGGTCATTCATAATAAAGTGAATGTTGTTTATAATAGTTATGTTTTGGTTCATGGAAACACCTTTGCACTCAACGACAATATTGTTTATGATACAAACGAACTTCGCGAAATTATTGTAAACAAAATGAGTACCTGTATCTGCGTGGGTGTTTCTTGAAATCGTTGAGTATTCTTCTTAATACAATTTCAGACGTATTTCTTCAGAAATACAAGCAAAACAACATTTCTGCATATAATTGTATGAGGAAAAAGAAAAAAAAAATAGAATCACAGTCGTGGAATGACTTAGATAACCTTTGAAAATAATCTTAAGGAAAAAATAATATTAGGTGATAATTATGTAGGTATTTAATCGAACATAACGTATGACAATACCTATTATCTGTTTCCAAGTATTTTTATACTCGCGTTATCTTTAAGTTATTCATTCGACTACTTACTATTTATTGAAAATATATTTTTAGTATAATATCTATGAGTAAAATTCGCGTAACAATCCGTAGTAGCCACGACTTATCTCATGGATAATGTTGATAAATAGATAATACCTCTAGTTTAGAGATAAAAGTAAGTAGGTGCCTTTTGCAGTCGAGACCTCGGGCGTTTGGTGCTCGGCAGCGAAGGTTTTTGTTGGAGAGGTCGTGCAAAGGTTGAGGAACCGTGGAGTGACCCCCGTGCCGGCTCTTTCCTGGTCCAGCAATTATCGCTGGCTATTCAGCGTGGAAATGCGGCCAGCATTATGGGCACGTTCGGACCTGGAGCGAGTTGGGGCGGGGTTTTTTCTGTTTATATTAGATGTTGTAATATTTGACACTTAATAAACTCATACATTACGTTACAATAATAAAACATGGCATATCTATACTTAGTTTTAATTTTAAAATATACGCCTTGTTTTCATTATTTAGGGGTGGGCTCTGAATTTTCTCCGCTTTAAGTTTTACTTGAATGTGCACAGATAAATCAACTACGAGAATTCATTTTCATCTTCTCTTTTGCAAATAAACCTGAACCTAAATAAATAAGTAAATAAATAAATCTTTGAATTTATACATGCGGTAGGAAGGTACAGGTACAATTTTTTATACAAAACTAAATATATTTTGTAAATTAACCGCTTGAAGTAACTTGAAAAATGTTTTTTGTTGGTTTCAGGTAAATTAGTATAATGCGTCAGGAGTATTTATAAAACTCATCGGTGTGCGGCGGTGGACAAGGTAGAGTTCATATTGTTTTTCTGTGGCAGGGCAGAAGCTTGTAAATTCAATTTTGTGACGACGACGCAAATAAAAAACATTAACCTTTAGCTGTTAAAGCACGTTAAAGCAAATAATAACCCTCCCTATAATCAATTAAAAAGGCTAATGAGTAGGCTATCCATACCTCTCTACCCACAGTTAGATAATCGTAAAACTGTAAGTTTTTGCGTGCCTTGCAATTAAATGATAATACGTAATTTCCGCATTCCGCAATTCGCACGCATGGGGTTTAAATTACTATTAATAGTAATAGTAATTACCTGGCAACTGCTGGCAACGCGTTCCTTGGGTGTGGTTCTAAGATTCGCTCATTATCTTATACTAGCTTTCCGCCGCGGCTCCGCCCGCGCCGCGTTAGCAGTTTTTCCGTGGAAATGAGGCATTTTCCCGAGGTAAAAGGTAGCCTATGTTACTCAAGGTGAATGTAGCTTTGTAATGGTGAAAGATTTTTTTAAATCGGCGCAGTAGTTTTTGAGTTTATTCAGTACAAACATACACATAAAAATACAAATATTTCCTCTTTATAATATTAGTATGATAGTTGATTATTATTATGTTTGCTTTCTTGCTCTCGTTATAAAATATGAGTAAGAAAAAAGAGTTAGAAATCTCTCAGCTTAGAATATGAACAGAGTCCAGCAATGATGCTGCAATTATCAGTTTTATAATAATGTATGCTTTTTTATATGGTGTGGTGTTAGTTCAATTTCAAACCAGAAAAATCACGAGGTTTTTCGGTCAGTAAACAAAAACAAGTAGGTACCTACGTTAATGAATGGGTTTTCCCATGAATTCTAGAACTCAAGGATTGCGTACTGGGTATTTTTCTCGCTATCTGCCTGCATTCTAGGTATCCACTGGGCCACGTAAGTATGATGTCTACTATTCCTGTCTGGATCTGTGCCAAAACGTACAAAATACATCCGAGAAATTCCCATTCAACTGTTTCCGTTTAAAATTATTTTCATGCATATAAATAAATATCTCGTCTCGTCAATAAGTTTATTTTTATTGTTATACTAGCTTATCGCCCCGCGGCTCCGCCCGCGTTAATTTTTTTCCCCGTTTTTTAAATTTCTCTCCGTATGAACCATCCCTGGACTTCAACGAACATTAAAAAAAAGAATTGGAAAAATTAGTCCAGGCGTTGTTGAGTTATGCATACTCGTACCAACACATTTTGCGATTCATTTTTATATTATAGATAACTAGCAACCCGCCCCGGCTCCGCACGGGAAAATGGTTATTGTGGGTTATCCTTCAGTATATTATGCATGTATTATACATATAAACCTTCCTCTTGAATCACTCTATCTATTAAAAAAAACCGCATCAAAATCCGTTGCGTAGTTTTAAAGATTTAAGCGTACAAAGGGAGGGACATAGGGACATAGGGACATAGGGACGGAGAAAGCGACTTTATTTTATACTATGTAGTGAAGGTGCCGCACTTATGTACTGTAGCAGCACATGTGGCTGTACATGTTGACCTTGAAGGCGCGGCGCCCCTCCTGTACTTCGTAGCGGCGGGGACGAATTTCGTAGTGCGAGAGTCTAACATGATATTCTGCCTTCTGTACAAACCTTTTTTTTATATTTCCTTAAAAATATTTATTAGCCTGTTCTAAATATTCTTCATCAACCGTCAATATAGCACATTAAAATAAAATGGAATGAATCTAATCTAATCAGTCATTAAACGGCAATTGCTACATTTTCATCGCCGATATTCGTATTAATAACAATACATTATTTTACCCACGGTTACACCCTACGGTTACATCTTTCAGCTGAGATGATGATGATGATGATGAATAACGACATTAGTTACATACTTCTACAGAACAGGCCTGTTAGTCACACTATCACTACATAGTATAAAACAAAGTCGCTTTCTCTGTCCCTATGTCCCTCCCTATGTCCCTTTGTACGCTTAAATCTTTAAAACTACGCAACAGATTTTGATGCGGTTTTTTTTAGTAGATAGAGGGATTCAAGAGGAAGGTTTATATGTATAATACATGCATAATATACTTAAGAATAACTCACAATAACCATTTTCCCGTGCGGAGCCGGGGCGGGTCGCTAGTAATATTATAAAGGCGAAAGTTTGTGAGTGAGTGTGTATGTTTGCTACTTCTTCACGTCTAAACGTCTGGAGCGATTTTAATAAATCTGGTATGGAGTTAGCTGACACCCTGGATTAACACATAGGTGACCTTTTACCACGGGAAAATACCTCGTTCCCTCGGGAAAAACGCGGAAGCGGAAAAATGCGGAGCCGCGGGGCGTAAAGCTAGTAGGTAATAAATAAATACTTTTACAAAGTACCAAATTCATACATTTTTTGTAATAAAATATTAAAAGTCGCCGCCTAAACCCATAAAGAAAGTCCGAATCGACTATCGCCAATCGATAACATCGCTTATAATGATCGATGTTCGATATGATCTAATTTCGGGGTTTATCCATCAGATATAGTGCCGCCACCTTATTTGTTCAGTAAACGTTGTTACCTACTGTAACTGACAACTGTCATTGCTCAGTAATTGCTTGCTGATCGTATGGGTTTCATGGTTTCGAGCCATGTCAGAAGTTATAGGCGAGAATTTGGACACCAGGAAAAACCTACCTGATAAACCCTGGTGTCAGAATTATTGAGACACCTGACGCTTCTATCGTGGCACGTGTAACGACTACATCCGTAGATAAATATAGCCAGGTACAACGGCTTTACGTGCCTTCCGAGAACGGTATCACTTTTCTTTTAGGAAAATCGGGTGTTTCGGCATGCAATATCTAACGAAACTTGGGAAAGTCTCCCAACATAATATATTTCGTTGGCGGCCGTGTAAGACAGACAGTGGGGAAGGTTAATTTTCGACACATAAAAAGTCGAAATAATACGACTAATCAAACTTTACCAGACTTGCGTTGCGGGGGAGCTAGGCTCTACCCCAGAGTAGTCATGTACAGGCATCTAGGGGCGGCGGCTCGTGATAAGTGGAAAAGTTATATTGGTATGGATTTTTGCAAAATTATTTATAATTGATTTTCTCGGTTGGACGATCGTTAGATTTATTTTCAATTTGCAGTGCATAAGCGCAATGATGGACGATACGATAGCGCTATATGCTGCAGTGATTAGTGGCATGATAAGTCGTATTGACATATTTTTATTTTTGGCGGTTTTTTCTTTGGCGGTGATACCTAGTTTGTGATTGATAAGTTGTCGGTTAGGTTCGGTAGTGGTTTATTAAGGTTTCAACGCATTGTTGTAGTAGGTACCTACCAGTAGTTTTGCCAATACATGCGGCTTGATATTACATTAGGAAATTGGTTTTTACTGCTACGGAAAAAGTGGTGCACCAATATCAAAGTGTCCCGCCGCAAGTGCTTGCTACTGTACATTGCGGTACAGACAAATATCCGACCCCTTTGCTCCGCTATTTTTACCTTCATTTTTTCCTTATGCAAATATTTTCTTTTCTTTTTTCGTTTGTTTTGTTCCATTTTTAATTCCACAACAAACAAAACACAGAATTAATTAATACATATAAGTAAGGATTTTACAGAACCCTACACAAACATATGCTCTCTCCTTAAGGCGGCACCTGGAAAATTTTAGTGTTCTTTGACTCGTCAGTACTCGTAATCTATAAGAGTAAGTTAGTTAATTTTTAGATATACATTATTTGATCATATTATCTCAAGACTCTACTCACTGAAAACACGTTTACTGAAAATTTTATCGATAGAACATTAAGCCAAAGTTGCACCTTCTATTATCTTTTTTCGCTTTGTATAGGTAAACGGCAATGAATTGGATGCTGAAACGTGGTCATAAGTATGGGTTTCAACTTTATTAATGTCTCATCTCGAAACATTTTTATTATGTGCATTACTTTTTGTATAAATGGACACCAAAGAATTTGGCACTTACGCTGTTTAGTTCTAGCGCGCAACAGCATACCTTTCTCTGTTATACACGTACGGCACTGCTTAGCGTCATCACTTTCCCGCACTGCGATCAGTCGTCCGCTTACCTTTGCCGACGACGGACCTGCGCTAGGCGATCGCAAATTGCACCGGCGAAATCGAAAATAATTTATTACTAAGATGGGAAACAAACGCCGTCCAAAAAATAAAAAAAAGGCAGATTTGGCAAGAAAACGGAGACTTATGCTTGAAATTGGAAAAAAAACTAAGTACATGCTTTTTTTAAATTAACATGGTCATCTGCATAATATTGCACCACTGAAGGGTTAACTTTCTCTATATAGACCTTGAACTTTCCTGAGACATGCGCAAAACAGTACGTTATAATGCCATATCACATTACTCATTACTTTCGAAAAGGTGATATCACCCCGTACCATTACACATCACCCAAAACATTACCCGAAATGTTCTATGAAAATCACTTTGTTTATAAGGCAGAGTATTACGATGTGCGTGTTCAGTTTCAATGGCTAGACGGCTCTTGACTGTAGGTAATGAGTCTCGAACCCGCACTTACCTACGAACCACTATGCCACTGACGACGCTCCATCTAATCGATACGTTTGAATATTGTAATTGCGTGAAATAAAATAAACTACGACGAAATAATATACAATACAATACGTAAAGACACGCTCTTTTCCCTAACGGGGTGAGCAGAGTTTTAGTAAGCATAGGGAGCCCTAACTAATATAAAATTCTCGTGTCACAGTGTTCGATTCCATACTCCTCCGAAACGGCTGGACCGATTCTCATGAAATTTTGTGAGCGTATTCAGTAGGTCTGAGAATCGGAAAACATCTATTTCTCATACAAGTCAAAGTCGAAGTCAAAGTCAAAGTCGAAGTCAAGAGCGTATTCAGTAGGTCTGAGAATCGGCCAACATCTACTTTTCATACAAGTCGAAGTCGAAGTCGAAGTCGAAGTCGAAGTCGAAGTCGAAGTCGAAGTCGAAGTCGAAGTCCAAAGTCCAAAGTCCAAAGTCCAAAGTCCAAAGTCCAAAGTCCAAAGTCCAAAGTCCAAAGTCCAAAGTCCAAAGTCCAAAGTCCAAAGTCCAAAGTCAAAGTCAAAGTCAAAGTCAAAGTCAAAGTCAAAGTCAAAGTCAAAGTCAAAGTCAAAGTCAAAGTCAAAGTCAAAGTCAAAGTCAAAGTCAAAGTCAAAGTCAGTGTCAGTGTCAGTGTCAGTGTCAGTGTCAGTGTCAGTGTCAGTGTCAGTGTCAGTGTCAGTGTCAGTGTCAGTGTCAGTGTCAGTGTCAGTGTCAGTGTCAGTGTCAGTGTCAATGTCAATGTCAATGTCAATGTCAAAGTCAAAGTAAAAGTCAATGTCGAAAGTCGAAAGTCGAAAGTCGAAAGTCAAAGTCAAAGTCACAACAACAACAACAAAAATAAACTCAATAGAAATAAACTCAAAATAAAAAGATATACAATCAAATAAAATCTATATTATAATAAAACTGTAGAGGTCAAATGTTTGTACATAGAAAAAATAATTTTGATTCGTATAAGGGTAAATGGAAAGGAATAAACAAATATAGCAGTTTATCGTACTATCTCTTTATTAGGATACACAGTATACAGTATTTACTAAGACAAATACTACAATTATAGTATAAATTCTAGCTCTGCTCTGTTCCAACAAAGCGTGGCTAAGTTAAGCGCGCGGTATTTTAAACTGACGGACCCGGCGGCTCCCCGAGCCCCGCGGGGGGTGCGCCCCGCGTCGCACGTCTAGACCACGCCTCCAATGCGCTTTTATTTTTTCGAGGTGCGGCCTTAAACTACCAGTTTTTTTGCCAGCATTGCTCATAGTTAACACCGATCGTTCTGCAATTCCAATCTAGTTTTAATCGCTGTCTAATTGACCTGCGCGCACGCAGTTTGACGTGGCCGGGGCAATTTAGCCAGTTAGGCCCTATTAGGGCTTATTTTTAGCCCTAGGTATTTTGAAGAGGTTTACGAGGTGAAAAATGTAAGAGGATAATTTTCTGGGTAATTCTTAATGATTTTACTGTTCATATTTATTATTTAACGTGTGTATTGAAATATTATTCGAAACTACTAAATGGCTTTAATTCCCATTCATTTTTTATGAACGAAGTTTTATGTAACTAGCTGTAAGTTTTCCAAATAAAGTAAAATAAATAAAATAAAAATAAAATTAACAAACTAGGACGATCTTTGATTATATACAACAATTCAAATCAATTTTTTTTTTACTTTTGGACGTTTTACATTAAGTAAGTCAAATAAAGTTACATTTAGTATGGCGAGCTGTTGTCTTTTTTATGTCTATTATGTGCTTGTGTAGCTATTTATTTATCATTTTAGTGGGTAAACTAATTGTATAATTTAGATTCAGATTTTTTTCATTATTTGTTTCAGTGATTGATGAGCTTGTATAAAAACACTATTTATTATTATTACTATAATCTAAACAAATATAGGTCCGCACTAATCCTTCCATTCGTCCACAAATAGGTACCTCCAAATAAATTCGTTACTTATCCAACAATAGTAACTTACCTCGATCAATAAAACTGTCATTTGTCAACTTCCACATTTCCATTCCCTTTTACCCACAAGGTGTGCGGTCTTTTGTCCGAGGATGCTTGTGCGCAGGTATGACTCATCCCCTCCCCTCCACCAACAAAACCACCCCCTCGATCTTAATCGATCGATCGCACCGCTTCACGCCGCTTAGATTGCGGGTTGCGCTAAGTTGTCTTATTTGACACATCGTTTAGGACCAGCAATGGACAGCGATACGGGCGTAAGTGTTGGTGTTTAGATTTATTGGTGTGAGAAAGGATTTTGGAGTAGAGGATGCTTGCTTAGTGGAGGGACGATTAGATAGTGATATCGATGGAACTGTTATGCAAGCATCTATTTGTAATTGGTTGCTACTTAAGTACAAACTCTCTCGTTAACAGCTCATATATGTCCCCACCGAGGGGCTCGAGCCTACCCTGATACCAGGGTGAATAGGCCTTAGTCGACCACGCTGGCCCAGTGCGGGTTGGTCAAATTCACACACAACCTTTGAATTTCTTCGCAGGAGTGTGCAGGTTTCCTCACGATGTTTTCCTTCACCGTAAGAGCGTCGAATAAACGTACATATGTAGGTATTCGAAAATCGAAAACACATTGGTACGTGCCGAGGTTTGAACCATCGAACTTCGGAACGGAAGTCAACGGGCCTAGCCACTTGGCCACCGACGCTCTCTCTCTAAAATAACAAAACTAAAATAATTTTTCTTGTCCTATATTCCGTAAATAATATAAACAATAATAGACGTGACTAATTCATAAATATCAAGTTTATTATTAATGAATGTGGTTTTATAGTTAATTTATTGCACTGATTCATGCATTCGTTACTAGTATATTTAATTTTTTGTTATTTCTGCATTCGAAGTGCAGTCTTCCAAAGGCAAACTATAGGTAAGTCAGTCAGTACGCTTGATAATAATATTAAATATGATAAATACTTACAAAAAACAGTATAATAAAAAAGTAGAAAACAAAATATATGCTACAGTGTCTTAAGTAGGTATTTAACTATTTAATCCGGCGCGGTGGTTAATTTTTAGGTTACTTGTCCGAAATCATTTATGTAACTAATTGAAACGCAACAATCTTCTTTTTCTATAACACGAGATTATAATTATATTTTAAAAGAACCATTAGACTGCATGTGGGCACTTAAATATCCTGTCATTCTTCTCCCTCATTATAAGCTTTTTCATAGTATTATTTTTTTATTTATTTTTTCACTTAGTAAATTTTTAAGGCTTTAATTATTTTTTCGGGCGTATTCAATTTTTGCTGTTTTTAGGGTTCCGTACCTCAAAAGGAAAAAACGGAACCCTTATAGGATCACTTTGTTGTCCGTCTGTCCGTCTGTCAAGACCCTTTTTCTCAGGAACGCGTGGAGGTATGAAGCTGAAATTTATATAAATTACTCAGGTCTACTGTCCCTTGAAGCTGTGAAAAAATCAAACTTCTAAGCCAACGCAATCAAAAGATACAGCCGTTTATGCCGCAAATTTTCGACACTTGCAAGGGAATCAAAACCTACAGGGTGCTTCCCGTGAACTCAGAATCTTGAAATTTGGTACGAAGCAACGTCTTATAGCATAGATAAAGGAAAAATTACGAAATCCATAAATTTTTAGTTACATCACATAATATATATTTTTTTAAATAATTTTAACCTTACTACCCATTTCCTCATAAACGCGTAGAGGTATTAAATTGAAATTCATACCAAATACTCAGGTCTATAATACCTTTAAGCTGTAACAAAATCAAACTTCTATGTCAACGCAATCAAAAGAAACAGCAATTTAAGCTGCATATTTTGAAACTCGCAAGTACTCGCAAGGGAATCAAAACCTAAAGGGTACTTCCAGTCGACCTAGAATCTTGAAATTTGGCATGAAGCAACGTTTTATAGCACACATAAAGGAAAAATTCCGAAAACCTTAAATTTTTAGTTACATTACAAAATATATATTTTTTAATAAATATAAACTTATTACTTTTTTCCTCATGAACGCGTAGAGCTATCAAGTTGAAATACTTACTTAGTACTTAGTTACTTAAACGATAAAGAGATCTTTGTCTTAAATTTATGCTCCTCCATCTTTCCCCATTGTAATGTTATGAATTTCATTTTGCAATAAGATTACCATAGTTATGACTCGATTGTCGTAATGAAAGAACTTTGTAAACCTTGCAGGTTTGTACGGAACCCTCGGTGCGCGAGTCCGACTCGCACTTGGCCGGTTTTTATTCTTACTTAAACTAACTTGCTTATGCTCAATCCAATAAACACACATTCTTTGCTAGCCCTGCCTGCCCAGACGCCGACTGTCTTGATTTATCGCGCGTCTGGTGGCGCCGCCCGTAGCTGTCCTTTAATTCCGACAGACCTTTATTAAACGTTTATTTTATTCCAATTTCATACCGAGTTATTATTGCTGTTAGGGCTGTAACCCGGCTTGTGAAAGAAATACAAGATGGCGACCGGTGCCGATTGAGGATCTGAATTTTCAATATCTGCTAGACGGGGGATTGAACAAATCCTAAGTACTAATATTATAAACGCGAATGTTTGTGAGGATGGATGTATAGATGTTTGTTAGTCTTTCACGCAAAAGCCACTAAATGGATTTTAATAACACTTTACAATGATCTAGCTAGCCTATACATCAGAATAAAACATAGGCTACTTTTTACCGCGGGAAATCTTTTAGCGCTGATAGGCGCGGAAAACTATTTTATAAATAAGACAGCAAGGATCCCTCGGAAGCAAAGCATCTGCCTAGCCACTATGCTAGATTTTACAGTAGGTAGTTTTAACTGCAATAGTTTTAACAGCAGGCGAACCAGAGTCACCGACATAGCCCGAAGAATCGCTAAACTTAAGTGGCAATGGGCTGGGCAGATTGCGCGTAGACCCGACGGCCGTTGGGGCAGAAAGGTTCTTGAAAGGCGGCCGCGCGCCGGAAGACGTAGTGTGGGCAGGCCCCCCACGAGGTGGACCGACGATCTGGTGAGGGTCGCGAGAAACCGCTGGATGCGGGCAGCGCAGGACCGATCATTGTGGAGATCCTTGTGGAGGAGGCCTTTGTCCAGCAGTGGACGTCTTTCGGCTGAGATGATGATGATGATGAATGGTGTGGCAATTGAAGGCATAGACATATACATAGGCATCACATTCATGCTTTTACTCTATTTTATGTTGCTTGAGTATTTTAATGAGCACTACTGCCCGCCCATCCTTCTCTCACAGTCTCAGTTCGTGTATGAGATACGTAATATAACCATGGAATATTATATATTATTCCGTAATTACAGCTATAAATTATAGGTATTTATTAAGTTTGAAATCGGCGTTTCCCTGTACCTATGGCAGGTACAAATCTGGGTAATTAAAGTACTAAGGACAGCTTTCCCTCAAAGTTACGTACAGAATCGTTTTACTTGGACACTTAGAATAGAAGAATAGAATAGAATAGATTAAAAGTTTATTCAGAGTAACAATACAAATCACAAGATGAATTCATAATTTTTATTAGGATTTTATTATTTCTTTACTAATTAATTAAAGGATGTTTACGGGTATTCCTGCGAACCGTGGCGGCAGTCTAGGTTGATCTCTGAATTAGTTCTAACAAGAGCTGTCATATTATGATGTAGGTTTTCATTTAAAGCGGCCATTGTGCCGACATCAAAAGATGTGTGTGGCAAAATATGAGCATAACAATAGGAACTTAGGAACCCATGCAAGAAGGCAGCTTCTGCACAATACGAGAACAATATGAATTAGCACCTTTAACTAATTAACCGTGTAACAAATTGCCTTTATTTGGAAGTATCAAGCTACTCTTTAATTAGAGACGTGCTAGGACAAAATGAGCGGTGAGCGGTTTTCCGTATAAACACATATTTTTCAGTATAAAGTTGTAAAGGATGACCTGCAACTTCAAATAGTGACAGTAAATTCAAATTGAAAATGATACTATAAAGTATAAATGTAAAATTACTTGTTTGTTATCAGGAGAAGAGCAATAGATATAAATTAAAAATGTTTTGAAGAAATTTAACTCACACACACATCTCAATCACACCTGAAATAATCTCAGGATAAATAACCATAGTTTTCCACCTTGCCCAGACAGGGAGAGGCCGGTAATCTGTAATACAGACAGCAGTCTCTTACATAATATATGTATTTATCTTTACATTTATTGTTACCACTTATGTACTTAATTTTTTATGTGTGAGAGAAGAAAAATAATAATAATTAGTATTACGATTTACGTCTCTTCAACGAGGCTAGAAAAATGAGGTGATACTATTGGTGGATATTTTTGCAGTACCTACCAATTAGCATTATACATTATTGGTTTGTTGCACAAGAGTAAGAAAGAGTGCCGAACTTACCTAAATTCCTCTGATTGTTCGAAGAGAAAGATAATGTTTCGGACCGAAAGACAATATAAAGCCGTTGGTACCGGCTAATCTATGGATGCAGTTGTTAAAGCCCGACCAAAGAAATATGAAACCTCGCCATATTGCGGAATTTAAATGGAACTAATTTTATAAGCTAAATTGTTGCCATGGTCGTAAAAATATACACGTGGCGCCCCTAAAGCAGGTTTCTTATTTCTTTGGTCAGACTTTACATGAGTCACATCAGAAACCTTTAAGCGGCTTAATAATTCTGAAACCAGGGTTAAAAGGCAGTCAGTGACCTTAAAATCCACACGCAGGAGAAGAAATTGCTTGTCTTGCTTTGTTGAAGGCCTGTACATGCGGTAGCCTTAGTCTCATCCTTAAACCACCAAGTTGAAATATGCTAGAATACCCTCCTGATTGTGTTTGAACAAGTGCCTTGGCACGTTTGTTCAGTTGGTGTCTCTACGAGCACAATGCGTACTAAATTAACAACCCGTTTTCAAATTATGCACCTTGTCTTAGGAATGTGACTGGGTCTTTTTAAGAGACTCCGACTGTGGTAGGTACTACAGCTTTTATGCACCTTTTATGGATGCCTATAGTGTGAACATAGGAATAGATTTTCCTGGTATACAGGACAAAGATGTGACGGCACCACCCTTTAGGTATTCCGGGATTCAGGGTCATACCGACAAAAGCCTAATAAACACCCCAATCCAACGCACTATCATCGCTCCAAGATCAAAATCTGTTCATTTATTTTTCCAACTTTCTGATAGTGATTTAGTTTCTTCATACTATAGGTACAGAAAACAGCACATGCGTTGGACATTCGCGCTACGCAATTCACCCCTACCGCTACGGTATACGGGAGCTGTCAAAGTCAACATGTCCAGCGGCATATACTGCCTACTGTACTACAATGACTTTAATTTCTGTATCCAAAAGAGTACAAACAAATAAGATTAGGAAACTCAGTTTCTCGTACTCTCTAAGCACACCGCCTCCGGCACACGAATTATCACTTTATCACACATACAAGTATATTTACATCTATATACTATTTACTTTTATGTTTTAGAGACTTTCCGGCACTTTATTCTTTGCCGAAAACTACTGAAATTCACCGCCGCTTGTTTCTGGCTTTAGATAACTAACACTAGGACACTAGGAACTAATTCCGTATTATTATTATTATTATTTTTAATTGACCCATGCTTGTGTCGAAAAGGTACGACCAATCAAGCTTCACCGGACTTGCCGTATTCTTTCACCTACCTATGACTCTTAAAATTATTATCTATAGAAATAAATACAGTAGTCATTTCATTAATGTGCGTGCGTGTCGGAAATGCACAGAATCTTGACCGACAACAATTCGGATCCGATAGTTTTATGAAGTGCAATTTAAAATTCTTTGTATGTCTAGTCTTAACAGTAGGCTGCTGTAGAGTTTCTTAGTCATACTAATATTATAAAGAGGAAAGATTTGTATTTTTGTGTGTGTGTGTATGTTTGCAATGAATAAACTCAAAAACTACTGAACCGTTTTCAAAAATTATTTCACCATTAGAAAGCTATACATTCACCCTGAGTAACATAGGCTACCTTTTACTGCGGGAAATTGCCTCATTCCCACGGGAAAAACTAGTAACACGTGCGGAGCCGCGGCGGAAAGCTATACATAGATGTAAAGAATTTTCTCATATGTGTAGTAAAATCTGTACGTTTGAGCGAATGTTTGTCTGCAACAAGAATAGGTTACAGTACAGCTATCTAATCTACCTCACTGTCTGAGAGCGGCATTGTGTGAGACTATAAGAAAGGGGAAAAAATGAGCCAAGTTTGTGTTTACATAAGCAAAGAAAGAATATAGTTTTTCAGTTATGGAGCTTAGATAGAATAAGATTAACCCAACAAGTCTTAAGTGGGTGTTGCCAGCAATCCCAAACAATTTGTCAACTGCGGGTTTTATTCATGACAACATCTTCTGAACCTTCATCAGTGGACTGGTCTATGACATTGCAGCAGTAGTAGTTGAAAAATATACAAGTAATTTAGTAGTTGAAAAATATACAAGATTTAAATCGTTAAGTACAAATTTTTCAGTCGACCATTTGGATTTTTCCTAACTTACGGTCCTATGGAAATATTGAAATAATTGAGCCGTTTCCGATATTTATAAAAGTAACGCATGAGATCTTTGCTAGTGCACTGCCGTGCTCTAAGCCTCTAACTAAAATACGCGCGTGTCTGTTCTTTGAGATTGCTAGTGGCGACAAATGGTGCGCTTCAGTCCCTGTCTCCACTTTTAGTCTAGTTTTATATTCCTATATCTATACCTATAGGATATGTAAATACATATACCTATCTTAGTACAACTGTTGGGGTAGAGCACACGTCGGGTAGAGTGAAGTGTAAAACGATTTAGAAAAATGTTCTAGACAAAAATCTGAATTCTTGGTTGTTTCTCGCATCCTCAGATATAATTTATATTTTAAATAAATATATATTTTATAATTGTCCTATTACTTGTATGATATTGAGCACGCACCGTCAGACAAGCATCAAGCAAGATAAAGCGAATTCTTGTGCCAGTTTTCTATGTCGGTAGTCGTCAAACAAACTATAAAATATCCATATGTACTCGTACAAACCTACTCAAGTCTCTAGTCCCACCCTTTACCATCAACCTGCGTACAGTACTTGCCATCCCCTGTTACACGCAAAGCCGACCTCTCTGTAACTATTCAAAATTTTATAAGTACTTACGCGTTTACGTTTCCGCGTGCCAGATTGTACGGTCCGGCCGACAAACGCACCGTCTATTTGTGGTAGGATATTGACCGCGTTGGCACCTTTGTTTACATTCGCGTTGGATCGTACGCGCACGATCTACGCCGGTAAAGATAGCGCGTACGTACAGTCGCGTAGCATAATTCGTGTCTTACTGTAGGCCTACTATGTAAGTAGCGACAGGCTCGAGAAGCTGTCAAACGCGACAGTGATAATAATAATAATAAATTAATTTATTTCAGGCAATATTTAGTAGTTCTGTCAATATGTCTCGTTTGACAGCTTCTCGAGCATGTCGCTACTTACATAGTAGGCCTACTTACTGGTCTTACCTGAAGGGTGAACGTCCGTGTTATCATGGTGTTATCTTATCTAAGCCCACTGC